>JACGCM010000911.1:1200000-1698800 GCA_014058105.1 Kingdonia uniflora | reverse complement strand
GCCTCACAAGTATAGGAGTGGGACTCTATTGAGATATTATACTATGACTATCAATGATCTTTCTGCCTTAAGTTAGTAAAGATTATCCAATTGAAGTCCTATAATCATGGCTAAGTTAAGCCTATGCCAAAAATACCTCACTTGACACTTACAGATTTAAGCATTTCTAACTCGTCAACAAATTCTATACTAGATGCTAAGTATAGAAAATGAGGAGTAAACCTCTACAGGACTCAGTTTAAAGTCTGACTTCTACTAATGTTAACTACTTATAAATATACTAAAATAACATGCTAAAATAACTGCTACTATTTCAACAGCACCATGAAGTGTTGTAGTATTATAACTAGTCATATCCAATATTCGTCTCTACAATGGTGGCATAAAATGCTTACCGTAACATTCATATCCAGATTATATCACTAGTACGACTTTGAGTGAAATTCAACTTATATGTGAATCATCACGAACACGATTTATATCATAACATATCATGCTTTTGTGAAATCATACTCTCATTATATAGATCTCAATATTAGACAATTCGTCGTTAAATAACTGATAATAAAGGTACTTGCTTCGAGGTTGGAGTTTGAACAACGATTATGCGATAAGGAATACTCTGAGAAGCTTTTCAAAAATCCGCCCATAAGCATTAGTAATTGAAGAATATACCTCAACCAATCACAACAACTCTTAGTTTTATAAGGTTCTTCCCTCCTCTTGATTTAGGGCAAGAGTAAGATGGGTTTAAAGGCTGTTTCTCTCTCAAGGAAATTTGCTGAAAATTAAAGAGAAGAGATGGGTTTAAGCTATGTTGTTTTCCTCTATTTTGGGTTTGCTTTACTGCTGGGCAAAAGGTGATTTACTGATGTTGTAGAAGTAGAGGAGATTAAGGGTTGAAGGATGAGAATAAGGAGGAGATGTAGTAGAATTAGGGAGGGCTGAAATCGTGGGCTGAATGGATTGTTTGTTATTTAAAATTTTGGGAAACAAGAGCTTAGGATAACATACCATAGGGTGTAACATACTAAGCTACAATGACTACAACTACAAACATAAAATAATCTATATTACAAAGAAAGAAAAATGCGGGGAGCTACAACAAGGGCTATGTTCATCTTTGGTGTGAGAAACTAAGTTCAAGCTTTAAATATAGGCTCTTATATTTGGTGCCGTCTGTGGGAACCAACAGAATCAGCCACAATTCTCAAATATAACAGTACTAATCACCTCCGTGAAATACCGAACCCTACTAAAATCCCCCAATCGTGTAGACATGAGGAATCGGCGCATGAGTAAATCAAATTGCAGAATAGCAATTGACAGAAGCATGAGAGGTGTTAAAAATTCTTTAGGGACAATAGATAATGACACAAAAGAATAAAGAGGTGCAGCTCACCACGTCAATAATTTCAGCTTGAGATAGGTTAAGATCTCCCAGAGGTATCAGCCAGGGAACTGATGCTTGACATGATTATAACCAGCGTGATACCGACAATTGCTGGTTAACAAGAGGTCGATAAAGGCCCTACCGATCTTAGACAGGTGGAAGATGCACAAAGGCTATGAATTCATATCCCTGTGCGTGAAAGGCTTAGTGAGGGAAGTAGAGGTCACAACCCCAAGGAAGGACATTTCAAATATCACACAATCACAGCTCGATATTTCGTTACTTAAGAACACATGAACAAACGCATTAAAGAACTTTTTAAAGTCCAAACACGCAAAAGAAGTACGTCTTCAGCCAACTACAAAAGAGCCCAATTACGCAAGATCTACTAGATAGTGAAGTGCCACAAGTTTTTATACACCAAATATTTGAAAATATAGGGGACTGATCGTGCTTAACATGTTCAAGGGTTCCAATATTTTTTGGGTTTGCATTCAACATTGAACCACATTTTGTACTGATTATTCCCTACCGGTCTCTACGGCGAGCCTCTACGATGGTTCCATTCATTGGAAGAAGGATCGATTCATTATTTGGAACAGTTGCGAGAACTGTTTGTCAAAAACTATTCGCACAACAGGGACAAATAGAAAAATCTTTACTCTCTTATCTATCTTAAACAAATACTGGGGGAGAAGCTTGAAGTATTTTCCAAGAAATTTTAGGATCTGGCAAGGATGATGGATAGTCTTGACTAGAAAAATATAATTTTGACCTTTACAAATGCTCTACTCATAGAAAGCCGAGCAGATGAGCATCTCATCTTGAACAAACCAACAATTCTGGAAGATATGATTGAAAAGGTGAACAGTTATATTGATCTTGAAAGAATGATGTCTGACAGACATAGAATAAAAATTTGGGCGCACTACAGATACTGAAGGGGAAAGGAAACAAACTAAATTTGATGGAGATAGGCTTTGAAAGGGAAGCAACTTTTCAAAGCCTTGTCTTCCAAGACTAACTGCAAAACTGGCTGACATCTACCTCACACTTTAGAAAGATAAATTATTCAGAAATGCCCAACACCTCCAACCCATCGAGGGTAAGTAGTATTGAAAATACCACGAGGTCAGACATCATGATACAAAATGATGTTATGCTCTAAAGAGACTCATGGAGTACATACATAAGGATGGTAGATTGTACGAATACGTTATCGATTTTGGGAGCTGTAATTAAGAATTAGACCTATAAAATTGATAATGAAGTCGTCCAGATTGAAGAAAAGACTGAGGAGAAACACTTCTACCATCTTCATCTCAGCCACTTTATTGAGACATACAAAATAAACAGATCAGTCAGATTCAAAAGTTGTCGACTCATTCAATATCATGGTCTATCTATGGTAGAAAAGGAAGCTCGATTACTTCGAGAATCGAGTAACAGGAGAACGGGGATCTTCTTCGAAGATTGTGACACCAGCAATGCCAAGTTCCCTTATCTTGACGCACTAGTTGTTATGTTAAAAATAAGGAATATCGTAATACACATGATGATGGTGGATACTAGGAGTGGTATTGAGCTACTTTTTCAAAGTACAATCGAACAGATAGGGCTAATAAATTAGGTTGAGGCTAATGATATAGACATCAGTTGTTTCAATAGGTCATAAGAAGAATAAATAGGTAAAATCGTACTTCCCATCATAGCAAGAACGACGACAATAAACGTAACATTTTATGTCGTGAATGCAAAGCTAAGGTATTTGGGAATCATGGGACGATGCTGGCTGTACATTATGAATTTCATTCCCTCGACTTATCATTTGGCATTACGATTCGGTTGGAATGGAGGGATATATGAAATCAAAGGTAGCCAAAAGCTAGCTCGAGCTTGTAAAAATACCGTGACCATTGTAACAAAACCTTCTGAAGAGTTTGAAGCATAAAAATTATGGAAATTAAACCCACAGAGAACTCCCCATCATTCGCAGTAACCACAGAGTGCATTAAAATTAATAGTACAGAGCGAGGCTCATATATCGAAACTCACTTAGCTCTGATTGAGCGTGAAACACTTATTAAGTTTTTGAAGGGACATAACGGCGTGTTTGCTTGGACATTCCAAGGAATGTTAGGCGTTGATCCCACTTTAGCTTGTCACAAACTCTGTTTAAAAGACAACGCAGTGGTAGTTAAACAAAAATAGAGAACGTTAGCACCCGACTTCAGAAAGAAGTTAAGAAGGAGATCGATAAACTTATTGCGGTTGGGTTCATCTGAAAAGCATATTACCCTTATTGGATTTAAAATATTGTAGCAGTACCAAAGAAAAATGGCAAATTAAGAGTTTGTATGGATTTTACCAACCTCAATAGACATAATCTAAAAGACAGCTTTCCCCTCCTATAATCAATCATTTGTTGGATTTAACTGCTGGGCACGAGCTTCTATCCATGATGGATGCTGCCTCAGGATATAATCAGATACCACTCTTACCGAATGATTAGGAGAAAAAAACATTTATCACATAACATGGATTATATTGTTATAAAGTCACGCCTTCCGGACTTAAAAATATTGGAGTTACTTATCAAAGATTGATGACCCAAATGTTTAAAGATCATCTCAAAAAAATAATGGAAGTCTACAACGATGATATGCTATGTAAAAATCTTAAGAAAGAAGATTACCTTGCTGACCTTCACGTAGCTTTTAAATTCCTTTGATCTTATAGGATGAAACTCAACCTTAATAAATGCCAGTTCAGAGTCCAATCAAGAATTTAATTAGGGCATTTAATCAGCAAAAAAAGGATCAAAGTTGACCCTGGTGGCATTCGAGCTCTGTTGTCAATGCCTTCACCAAAAATAAAGAAAGATGTACAAAAATTGGATGGTAAAATTACGGTGATCAACTGATTTGTATCAAAATCATCAATCGATGTAGATTTTTCTTTAACCTATTACATGAAGGGACACGAAGAGGTAAGGATAAAAATGATAGAGTGGAGAAACACGTGTAAAACAGTATTTCAGGACTTCAAAAGTTATTTGGGAAAACCTCCCATCATGAGCATTCTTATCAAAGGTGATGAACTTATAATATACTTTACTGTTACAAAAAATTCATTCAGTTCGGTGCTCATCTGACTTGATGAGAAAACTGAAAAGCTTGTCTATTTCATTAGTAAGACTCTTACTCCAGCAGAAATACGGTAGACCAAAATTGAAAAACTACTCCTAACCTTTCTTTACACCGCACATAAGTTAAAACAATATTTTCAAGCTCATTTAATCTATGTAATGATGAATTACCCCCTGCGAGAGGTCTCTTTAGAAAAAGAAAAATATAGACGAGTACAACAATGGTCAGTTAGCTTGTGGGAAAATGATTTACGCTTCAAACAAAGACATTTAGAAAAGGGCAGGCAATAACTGATTTCTTTACAAATTTCCCAGTTTAAGACACAGATTGGGAAGAACATGGCATCGATCTCGCTAAAGAACAGTCCGAAGAAAAGACAGAGTAGATACCAAAATAAGAGTAACACTTTTTGACACCCTCAGGCTTATGTTCATAATACCCGCTGGACCAATAGGCTCAGGAATCAGTATTGCCCTCATAACACCCTCAAATGATAGAATTGAGAAATCAATTCGACTCAATTTTGAGGCAACAAACAATAAAATAGAATACGAGGTGTTAATCCATGGAATGGAACGATAATGGAGCCCAGAGTACCCGAACTCATTAGGCCAAAATGAGTTAAAAATGTCAGTACAGGTCAGTCATTATTTTTGCTAAAGTGACTTCCATTTTAGTTGAAAAAAGCATCGTAATTTTTGCAGTAGTTTTATGTTTTTGACTTGAAATACGCCATAATATTAACACTGTAAACCACGTTGTAATATATGTCATTTTTAATTAAAATTGTGAAACATCTATAAGTAATTTTATGCATCGCATAAAATATACACAAGTATAAGTCATTATTTTCATCGTATTTGTTCCATTATCCAATTTATTTATCCGTTGCTTTATGCATCGCAATTTTACGATGCCAAAATCGCCAAATTCTAAAAAATTTAACATACAAGCTAGTCATGCTATCTGTCATGCAAAAATGTCGACGTATTAGACATAATTATTAACGATGATTTTAGTCGCTTCTCACAATTATAAATTTCAAAATATTATTAAATAATATTAGTTTACTTAAAGATTCTTTCCTATACTTTTACAATTAGAACTAGATGTATTTGAACCATCATTGTCTCAAGTTCATGAGAGTTCTTTCCATTTAGAGCTTATAGTTCTATCAATAAAGATGCATAAAAAGACAATGTGTATAATAGTAGCAATTGTGGGGTTATATTATTAAGGGAAAAAAGTTATACTATATTCATTTGTGTCTATGTTAAACGATGACTTACAATTTAAATAAATGGAATCCTGAAGTTGTTTCCAGTTGTAGAAGCTGATCCTTTTTCTTTGTAATAGGATTCATAACATAAACTAAACAAATATAGCTTACAGTTTTTCCACCAAAACTAAGTCATTAATTACAAGAAGATAAAGTAGACTATCATTATAAGATACTAGACGAAATTGCATACATTAAACTCAAATCCATTGAACTCTATCAAACTGGTCACAAAGGTTTTTGAACTATCTTTGTGTCCATGGTCATTCAGGATTAATTTAAAGTTCATATGCAATCATTCACTGTATTATAAAATTCCCAAAATGAAATATACTTTGGGAAATATGAAATATATGAATATCATGTATTCGTCTAAAACCATAGCTAATTACAAGAGGAGGGGCTTTGTTTTGAACCAAGTGAGGCTTTATAGTTCATATTCAAGCAAGGGTGAAATGTCAGAGTAGCAAAAAAATTGATCAATTATTAAAAAAATTAAATAATTTCATATAAATTTCCTCCGGTTGAACTAAAGTTAGTTTTTTTTTTGGATCAAAAAATCCTTATTAATCCATTAAAAACTAAAAAGACCCTTTACATATAAACTTTACCACAAAACTGATTTAACACCAACAACCCTCTTGTACATACCTTACCTTGCTTTAAGAGGGTAGATGAAGCATGAGATGAGTAAAAAGTGTCGGAGAGCCACCGGGTGATGAAGATGAGTGTTAGGTTCCTCCCTGAAGCATTGTCATCCTTCATCATAGTTCTGAAAGAGATTGACCTGCGCTTTATCGAGGTATCATCAGAAGTTCTTCCAAAGCTTGTAGTGAAACTTGCATGAAGAAGACCCTCATTAGCAATATGATCAACACTGTCTTCCAAGGAGGACCTCCGACCAATTTCCACATCCTGTGGAGCCCTCAGGGCTAAAGAATCTATGATTGGATAGTATACAAGAAGGAAAATATTCAAACCCGTGCAAGCTAACAACACGAGGAAAGACGTGAACATGAAAGCTTCGAGCAAAACATGTTCTGGGTGAGATAAAACTGACAGCCCAAGTAAAATATCCCTTAAAGGAAAGCAACCAGAGATGGTTGATATCAAAAACAAAGCCCTTCTCTGCAATCCCTTGTTGATAACTGAGTACGCCATCCGTCTTCCCAACCATAACAAATATACAATTAAGAGTACGGCAAAAATTCCAAGGAGAATTGTACTTAGCAAAGGGTAGGTACAAAGGGCTATATTATCGACATCATTTTCAATCTTGAAAGCTGAGCTAGTGAAATAATGCGTCATCTTCCATTAATAACTATTCACTATGTAGGTATTATTTACCATTATCTATATACATGGTAAGGTATAAATATAGTAGAAATGTAAGGAGAGAGGTTTCATTACTTTTCTCGCTCCTTTTAAAGAACTGATGTCTTTTGGTGAAATAACTAAGTGCAACTTGGGATAGTCAGTAAAAAAATAAAATAAATATATCTTAATGGAAATTCTCACATTATCCTTCAAAATGAATTAGTAGTCAGATTCCTCACCAGAGACATGGCGGAGCCCATTGCTTCCAACTTAAGTATCAGACAAATTCAAAATTTTCAAGTGCACATGGCCTAAACTTTAAAAAACCAACATTAAATATGTAAATATCAGTACCACAACAAACTAAAAGAAATAAAACTTTACTATAAAGACAGTTACTGCTACTCTTCGGCTAGGCTTACATGGACAAACTGAATTTATGAATTGGGAAAAATATATACTTCCACTATTCTACATTGTACAAATATGCAATCAATAAAAAGGAGTGGGCCTCAAATGGTAACCTGCCAAGTTAATCATCCCTTCATCGCCAATCTTACATGAATCCAAGTTCAAGCTCTCCAAACTTGTTAACCCTGGAAAATTTATTATTGTTTACATGTTTAGTTTCATTTTTCATTTTTCAAAAGAACATATATATATATATATATATATATATAGATAGATAGAGAGAGACAGGAAAGGAGAGTACCTTTAAGGTGTACCAAACATGCATCTGTAATATTGTTGAAACCCAAGTTCAATATTTTCAAGTTCTTTAGTCCTAGAAAAAGTGACTATATGGTTTAAGTGACTACATTCTTACTAATGTCACTCGAGTAAATTTGGTGTCTAAAAGGTACTCAAGTTATTAGTTTTACACAATCAATGTGGCCTGTAGTATCTAATATCACTCACCAGTAAGGTTCTCACATCCGTCGTCAAAGAGACCACATCAATTAAGATTCAAATATGAGAGGGTGATAAAGGCTTCATGAAAAAGAACACAAAGAAAAGATGACCTGGATAAAAATCAAATACAAGAACATGAACTTATCATGACAAAGGAGTCTTCAAATCAAAAAAAAAAAAAAAAACACTACCCTATGCAAAACTGAATCTTTGTGTCAATAGTCACTCACATGTATGACTAGCAAATTTTTCTCAAAAATATGAGCATATATAGTCGAAGGCCAATTTGTCTTAAAACTAAGTTTGAATAGTCAAATATATACTTGATTTATAAAGAGAGAATTACAGTCTTTTCCATATCTTATTAGTAATCATGTTTAAAATTCATTGCGTAACTTTATTAGTTTGATTCGCTTACTTCAAAAGTGAAGTTGCATGAGAGAGAGAGAGAGAGAAAGAGATAATGCAAATGACATAAATATGAAATTAAGAGAAAAATAAAGTAAGATCTAGAAAGGGAAGATGATAAGAGAAGAAATAAAACAACTTTACAACAGTTGTATAACTCGCCAGGGCAGAAGTATTCAACTTCGAATCACTGTACTTGAAATAGTATCTATCTATAAACTAGCGAAAAAGGAATCTACGTAAGAGAATACTACAATTTTACCCCAGATTGCCTGGATTGCCGATACTGACGAGATTGACCATGGATATACCTAACCCATTTATTATTTTTATGGATATATATGTAACATTTCCTTTAATGTGAATAATTTATTATTCTTAATGATCAATCATGCCCGGATATCCGCTACTGATAAGATCGACCTCAATATCTCAGATTATGACACACAAACCCCCTTTCAAATCATGCAACATTGACTTTTATTATACAATTAAGTCCAAAAGGAAAACAATGCTTGATCAAGAAAGAATATGAGCCTACAATGGACTCCAAGCATGCAGCGGTCACAAGGCAACCCTCCATGTTTAACAATATAACCTTATGCAAACTTGTAAATTAAATGAAGCCTAAATTTCATGATAGAAAAATAACAATAATAATGAGATAAATTAACCATGCAAAGTTATAGCAGATTATATTGAAAGAAGCATAAAGTACCTTTCAAATAAGATACTCCTAGGTCCGTAACCTTACTACAGGAAATCTGCAACTCTTTCAAATTTGTATGCCCTGAAATAAAATCAAA
Organism: Kingdonia uniflora; assembly: GCA_014058105.1. Taxonomy (NCBI): domain Eukaryota; kingdom Viridiplantae; phylum Streptophyta; class Magnoliopsida; order Ranunculales; family Circaeasteraceae; genus Kingdonia; species Kingdonia uniflora. Next base: position 1,689,536 of record JACGCM010000911.1, on the reverse strand, counting down.
TGAGTAACTTTCTAGTCTAAACTACCAAAATAAGTTATACACTACTTGAAAGTTGAAATTACTAGATTATCAATATAAGGAACAATTATGACGATATTCGTTTTTATATTTTTATAAGAAAGCATGAACATATTAAAATATTTACTTATAAGGAGAAACCCAGTATAATCTTCTAAGTTAATAATCAATCCTAAAATTTGATAATGCCTTCAAGCACGCATTACAATTCTAAGCATCATAGAAAACTGATAACAATTGAGGAAGGAGAAATAACTGGATGATATACCCGCATAATTGCATAATTCAGGATTCTGTGACAATCATTTTCGACAAAATATAAGTTGAACAGTTGCTTATCATGTTGAGAAAAAAGAGAACGCGAAACAGCATATACCTGATAGAGGTTTCATGTTTGCATCAGTTATGCAGTTGCAACATCTGATATTAAGATACTCAAGTGAAGTTATTCCTATTACAAAGAAGCAATTAGACACACAAGTACTAAGCATGAATATTATCTAATATCTATTCTTGTATTCTACCAATTTATTTTTTTCTACGAAAGAAATACGTAACAAACAGGAAATGCATGGAGAAAGAAAGTGAAAGATGAATTCGATTCTTTACTCTCCTTGGATAATCATATACGAAGGGGGTGGTGTGGGTAATAATAAACCTGCTTTAACGGGGAAATACATAAATGAGAAATTGAGTATTCAAATATAATTAACTTTGTAAACAATTGCAAATTCAACGCCATTCAGTAAATCATGCGCTCAACTCAGTATACAAATGCATCTTAGTAACCCGAGATATGTAATAATCATATATGTTGGTAAACATAAAGAAGACATGAGCATAACTATAATTCTTGTTAACGATTTACTCCTCAAAAAATGTAAATCTATGTGAGGTACTTCACATACTACAATATGTTATTTGATTTCTAAAAACAGGATAAGAAAAGCAACCTCTAAGATTAACTTGACCTCCATGAATTCTAGATCATCGCTCAAGGTCCATCTTTGCCAAGTTCACTAAGTTAGCAAAAACACTCATTCCTTGAGTAGTGATGGCATTGTTCTTCATAAAACTCAAATATGACAGTTTTGATAGACCTGGTATATGGAAAAACCCCACCATTCTATTCGATAGTGGAAGCAAGCTGAATAGAAGATGCAGAGTAAGCCAGCAAGTACCAACAGAGAAGTCATTACACCGAGTGCATCGGCGACTAGTCTGGTCATGGGCATTGCCCAAAACACGAATGCGACGCATGCTCTCCGCCAGCATGGATACAACGAAGTTCCAAAGTAACGTTCAAGCCCTTTAGTAGTATGGATAAAAACTGTACTCGAGTAGTCTTCAGTTTGTAGTAGAATACTTGTGTCAGTGTCACCCTCGACACTCCTTTCTAATACCCAAACTAGACTGTTCTTTTTAAGCTTGCCATAGAAAATTCTTGCTAATTAAGAAATCCTAGATAGTGCACCTTCTTTAACTACCTAAGTGTCATAAATTTTATGGTATTGGACTTTGAACTGTTCCACTACTAGGATTCAAATTTGCCTATATAAATGGAAAATAAGGGGAAAAATTAAATTACTAGAATTGCAAGTGAATACTAAATTTCAAAGTAATTAATATACTTATACCACAATAATAGTTGACATTGAGAAATTCAAATGAATATTCAAGATTCTTATGTTCATATGAAAATACATCAACTCTAAGAAGAAGAAAAAACCCATCATTGCTATGTTTTCCGAGCATAACAAACTACATTCCATTATTAATGTACTCATTGTATCACATTATACTATCCAACAGTCCTTTACAAGTATAAGGCAACCACGGAAGACCTGGCACTCTTTCGAAACAATGAAATAAATTAAGTATTGGCTTCGATCGGACACTGGCACTCTACACACGACATCACAGTTACAATACAATTACAATGTGAAACTTCCCCTGATATGCAACGTAAGTACCTACTCTCCTAAAACTGTTTAACGGATTTGCAAATCTTGTTGAGAAATGCAAACTGAAAGTGCCAAATACCTACCCCAACAGCGCGATAACTCTTCCCTGTGCCCTCCCCGCCATTCTACATTCTCACATAAAACACCTTGTATCCTTTCTACAATATCTGATACTTTGCCATTACTACTTGGTGGGATTCAACAGGGTACATTGGGCGAATACTACTTGGCACATCCATTATTGTGAGTAATGAAATTACTCATTAAGGAATCTGACTTGCAAACTTAATTCACCAATGAAATCGCCTCTCTTCTCCATTCTCACATTCATACTAAACTTCATACATATAACTATTAAACAATTCTAAGAAAACTTGTTTAACTATCACTAAATCTAACTTTACAAATCATAAACTAAAGTGATCGCTAGAACTCTGGTCATACTCATATAACCACACAAGAAAACACAAAAAAACTCAAATTTTCCCATTAAACTCATTAATTATGCAAATAAGAAGCAAATACTTGATGAAAACCAAACAAAACCAGAAACCACAACGATACCTGAGTACGAAACCCTAAATTGTTCAAATTCAAAGTCCGTTCTGGTTTAAGCCCTAGTTTCTCTCATCAGGAGGTGAGAGAGACCCAAATCTGACGAATTTCACAAACCAAAGCTCTCGGTAAAGTGAACCTAGATCTGTGAAGCTCTCGGTGAAGTTATTTACTGAATGAATCAGAATAATCATAATGGGTTTCATGGATCTCGGTCAGTTGTTGAATGAATCGAAAGTTTGGGACTAGTGTAATTCTTCTTTAGGATTTCTAGAAATGAAAAAGATTAACACTTAGAGGAGAGAAGAGAGGGATTGAGATCGTGGTGAGATGTGTGGTAAAATTAGTAGGATAGTGAAGAGATCGTGGAGAGATGATGTATCATAGGGAGAAAACGTGAAACGACGATCTCCAAAGTCAAAATTGAATTGTTTTCTCGACTAAAGGAGGAGTCAATTTTTTTGAGCTAAAAATATGTGGGGAAAAGAAAAAAACGGTGGTCGTCCTAAAATAACGACTCTTAATGGAAGTCATATTATTACAACAGAGCAACCAAGTCATAAATCTACATCCAAAAGTGTCATTATTTATAGTTTTTGGCCTAGTATATTTATATACACAAATTCTTTGTTGATTACTTGATCGGAAACCATTACACAGAGCGGTATCAGATAAATGGATAGATGGTAGATTATGCTATGCTAGTGGCTGATAAAATGAATAGTATTTAGAAAGCCATAAATGAATATCTACCTCGAGGAGAAAATATACATGCAGATTCCCTCGCTTATCTTGTGGGAATTCTTGGAAAAGTAGTTCGATATTTGAAAATCAAAGTAGTTTCTACCCCCAACATTAATGTCACCAGCTCAAATGTTATTGACACTGGGGGCAATAAACTGGTAGAAGGCGATTGGAGGTTGCCTTTCCTCAAATATATTGGAGTATGACAAAATGATTTTATCGGTGTGCTCCCTGAAGATATCAGTGAAAGAAGAAGACTAATAACCAATGCAAAATGGTACATAGTTATTAATAATATACTTTTCAAAAGATCAGTCACCGGTCCTTATCTTAAGTGCCTAACTGACATAGAAGCCAATGAATTTTAATGGGAATTATACGAGGGAACATGTAGATCCCATGCGGCAAGTCGATCATTGGCAAATAGAGCAATTACTCAGGGAGTATTTTAACCTAAAATGAGGACACAAGCTGAAGAATTTATGAAGAACATGACATGTTCGGTGAGAGTGCGATACAAAAGCATCGAGCTCATCATCATCTGATCAGTCTTCCATAGATACAGTAGCTGGAAAATCATAACGATTATAACTGTTTGTATTCCCATCTTTTACAAACCAAATATTTTCATCTTTGTGTTTTCCACAATCAGTAACGTACTTTTGGAATTCATTCTCCACTCTATCAAATTCACTACCATAAAAGCTAATCAACACTTCCACCTGTCGCTCATACTCGTCTTTAGCAATAACATTTTCTCATGTAGGATACAAATACTCCTTTATCCTCTTATTTAAGTCATATAGCTGATCATGAGTTTGTTTTTTAGATATATCTAAAGTCTTTAGCTTCTCTTCTTCTTTCTTTCTTAATGATATCTCCTCAGTCACTCGAGCCGCAAGCCTAACATTTTGTTCAGTATAGTGATTTAAAGTTTCTTGTACCTTTTTCAACTCACTCTCTAAGTTGGCTTAAACACTTTTATGTTATTTATTTATTTTGAAAAACAATATTCTCATCATCCTCCGACCCCACAAAAGACCGAATATGTTGGTAAACCTACATACACAGCTCCATATCATTAGGTCCTATAAATAATTGATACGCCCGCCCGAGCTAAACATTTTTTGGCTTCTACACTAGGACGATTTATATCTTCTTGCGCCAAATATTAAACTCGAGCTAGATCCGATACCATACCCCTCTCTTTTAGTATGTGTATATAGGCATCCTTTAATCATCGTTCACTATCAACTTCGGCCTCAAAAATATAGTGTCAAGGATAACAACGATTTCTGGCACTTCACTTTTTCCCACTGTATCTTTAAAGGGGGCCTCATTTAATATTTTTATAAGTAGCCTGAACCTCTCTTCTTTTTTCCTAATAGACTCATTTTTCTCTATTTTTATCTTGGCATATTTACACTGAAGAACCATTGGGCTCTTGGCCCAGTGGTGGTAGTAGTACCTCTCTACCTAATGAGAGGTCGTGGGTTCGAAACCTCATGGGGTTAGAAACTCAGGGTTGCAGATCCCTATAAAAAACCAGCTTAAAAAAAAAAAAAAAAATTTTTACCCTGAAGTTCATACATTTCTTAAATGTTATTTTTTGACAAAAATTTATAGTATCTTCTTTCATATTCAGTTTGAGAAATTACTTGATAACTGTGACTCACAGAGTTCCTTGCCCTATTTAAAGCCTTCTACAGACTATCTACTGTCACCCTTAAATGTTGTACATTCTACATAGATTACAATTTCTATATTATTCACAAAATTAAAACTCAACTTTCAAATAAGTCATATCTATTTAAAAATCTACAGTTTTCCATATAAACATTTTCATTCCCATCACAGATCGGTAATTGAACATAAAATCTCCACATATCAAATTCATAAGAAGGGCAGGCCTAACCGCCTTTATTGGGTTCTACCACTTGTGGTAACTTGGTCTCAGTGTCTGAGACTTTGACTGTAGTTTTCTGTAGAGGAGCATCAGCCACATTCACGGGAGAAGAATCACCATCTGGCCAATCCTCCTCGATATATTCATCCTTGACCTCAGAAGGGAAGATGATATCTTGATACTTACCAGCGAGTCCAAGGGAAATACTATTCTATGACAAGCCGAAGAAATGATAAGATTGGATTAGATTCTTTCACCCAACCTTAATCGTCTCCACCGATTTCTCCATGACCTTTTGGCATTTCAGGAACTGAGTCTACAGCTCTAACCTAACAACCACTTTCGCTTCCTCTGTAACTCTCTCTTTCTCTTTCTTAAACTCAATAATTAACCCATTCAGCTGGATCTTTTACTAGGCATTCTCTTCAATCTGAGCCTCGACCATGTGAGAAAACTTGAGATGTTCTTTATTTATCTTCAAGAGAAATTGAGAGGATCCCTTCACTAGTATAAACAGCTGCAAAAAAACTATTTAATTAAGATAGATTAATGTAGAATAGTATCAAAATGTGGGAACAAGTCAAAATATAAATTTACCTGTGTAACCTGCTCTTGGTAAAATTTTCTCAAGCTTCTCTAGGTTGCTTTCAGCAAAATGAAAGCGGCGATTCTCCACCACCCTAAGCTTCACCACAACGTCAGATCGAGTTCGATCACTTCTTTCAAGCTCATGGGTTTTCTGCCTCGTCAGCGCGGACTCGTTCTTATCATTGCCCTCCGTCTCACCGACTTTCTATTTCTTCGGAACCCCAGCTTCAGTACCTTCTAGAACATGCAAAGTTAAACCTTCAGACCCCGGTGGAACCGTTTTATTGTTCCGTGAAAGCTCTTGGTTTGAATTTTTTAACCTATAAAATATTTGACTACCACCTGAAGACTCAAGAGGTAGGATATCTGCCAAATCAGGTACAGGAGGGAAGTCAAAGTCATTAGTGTTCGATGAAGAACCTTTTTTGTTGAGATTCTTATCTCAACTAGCCATCTCTCGCCTCTGGTTAGTACGATGGACTTTGGGAATCTTTGAATTTACCATTTTGTCCCTCTGGATATTCAAATTACCTAGAACTTTTTTAAGCTCACTCTGTTCTTGAGCTACACGATTAAACATACTCGAATCGTTAGGAGTAGTAGCGGCCTGAGGACCTACAAGGATAAATACAAGAAATAATAAGGAGCTCGAATTTGTAAAGACATTACCTCAAGGTCACAATGGATACTTACTCGGATTAAAATACTTAAATTCCAGCTCGAACGTTAGTTTATCTGGGACCTGCATACAATTACCCATAACCAATACAAAATGGTCGTTCCATGGTTGACCAACAAAGTCAAAGTCGATAAACTTCAGTCTCAAAGAATCACTATACAGATAACAACTCTTATTAGTTTTTAGATACTTCATTTTATAAAATTTTATGATGTCAGCAATAACGAACTTTTTTTCAATGCCACTCAGTCTCCACCTCTCATTTAAGATCTCACAAACCGTCATCATCTTATACACATTACCATTAAGCTGCGCTGGACAGCAGTGTAACAGATTTATGACCCCTTTTTGAAAGTAGGTCAGCGATACTTTGAGGCCCTATACCAACTGATTGGTATAACATAAAAAACCATCAAGCAGACCAACTTCCATGGACCCGGTATAGTAATTTATGGTCATATCGTTATGAATTTTCCTATCCTTCCTAAGCAATTCGAGATCAGGAACTTAGTAACACCTTTTTCCTTCCTCTACTTGAAAAAACTCCCTAGAGCATAAACTTTCTTCCATTATATATTCCCTCCATTTCCCATTTAGTTTCTTTTTATACCTCATAAACTCTTTTCCAATATCTGCCTTATCTGGATATATGAAAAAATCCATCTCATTAACCCTCTCCTCTCCGCCCGTGGCCTCCAATATTCTATGTTTGACCTGAAGAGGCAAATTTTCTACCACCCTTATTAATACTTCCCTACTATCCACGACCTCCTTCTCCATGTTATCGCAATTGCCCCCAAGCCCAGATGAAGATGTTTCCTCCTAGCTTGTTGAAACTAAAAATTTACTCCTAGGACTTAAGTTCTTAGTTCGCATACTCGACCTAAAATTCAAGATATGGGCTCTTGTTAAATCTTTCTCTATGGCCCGTTCTAACAAATTTGATAAGTAACTACAAAATAGATAAAGTAGTCCTAATGATTTTGTTTCACCTTAATTACTTAAATACCCCTACAAAAAGCCTTTACTTCATTTTCATTTAAATTTTTAAGGGGGATTCTCAAACAGTTTCCTCAAATCAAAAACACCCAAATTTCCAACAAATCAAATCAACTACACAAGCAAGATTACATACAAGTTAGGAACCAAAACCCCCATATTTATATCCTTAAATCTCATCCTGAATACAGAAACCCAAAATTTACAGTTACCCACGCCTAAATTCCCCAATTACAAACACATTACACATTCAATTTGGGAACAAAAATTCCCAAATCCATATGAAAATCCCACCAAACATAAAATAACTGAAAACTTCGCATACAAGTAAATACAAATGCAGAGTTCACACCATGGGAACGTGTTCTTACCATGAAAGCTTACGAGCAATGAATAAAACGATTTGTGAGGAAGAGCAAGATGAAATATACCCAAGGATCAAGCCTTTTATATAGCCAAAGGGAAGAAGATTTTTGGAACCATTAAATCTTTTGGGAAGCAGATTTTGGGACTGCATAACTTTGGGAATCAAATTTTTGGGAAACAAGCCCTTTTGGGAAGAAGAATATCTTCCCTACCAATCCTAGCACATGGGTACAGAGATACAATTATACTAGCGCATATTCTTCATAGCAAGATTACCATAAATAGAGGAAGAATATTTGACCAAGTCACATGTCACTATTACCCAAATAGTTCAAGACAAGTCCCTATAGTTCAAATGTCACAATTTGCATAACAAGTTCAACATTATTTGCATAACAAGTTTGACATTGCAAAAATCCAGGTATCATATATATAAGACAGGAAACAAAAGTACATTTTTATTTCAAAAAGTACATATTACAAACAAGTTTTTTTCAAACCTATTTACAACCTTTACATTTGCACGCATGGGATTTCTTAAGGTCAATAGAAAAAGCATTGCCTTCATTTTCTACAATCCTTTCAGACAGGCCACAAAAATAGTCTATGCGCCCAACCTCTGACAAGATGACGTAATGGAATTGACAAAGCCAAAAGAAATCCTCCCTGGTATTCTCTTCCTCAATATCACACAACCCATGGTATGAAGGTTCCACCGGTATTGGAGTTAGTTATGCCAGAGATTGTTACCCAAAGTAGTGAGTTTAAAGCTTTTCCAGCTTGGCTTACACATGCCCTACAAATTATTCACAACGAGTCTGAGTTCTTGTTTTCACCATTGTGTGGTCTTGGTGAGCAAGTACGTAATGCGTAAATATAGAAGATGATATTTATTAACTGAATAATTCTATTGCCAAATCCCAACAATAAAAGGGAATGTTATCAATACAACTTGGAAATATGAAAAGTTCAGTCAAGTTAAGAAAAATATTTAAGGATAACATTGGAAATGTTTCTACCTACATTTACAACATCAGAGATGAGTTTCTTAACCAACATCACTCATGCTCTGGGTTGATAAGGGGAGATTGTAAGGATTTACTCCCGATATCGACCTCAAACGTTAATCTCGACCTCCTAAAGCATTGATACCAACCTCGGTACAAACAGTTTGACTCCATAATCATACAACGTCATTAAAGAGGCCCGTTACAAAAAAGAAGAATCATACCATTACATAGCTATTATGAAGACTCATCAAAATTGTTTTGTAACATACGTCATTAAGGGTAGATAGTGGTCATTAAATAGTCATAATATGAGACCTATATAAAGGACTAGGGAAGAATATATTAAAGGGAAACTTTTACTATTTAAGAGGTCTTTGCAAAACTACCAAGAATAATTGTTATAATAAGCAATCACTTAATCAAATACCATCATCATTTCTAAATCCTCAAGAGAGGTCGTAGTTTTTACCTATTCAAAGGTTTCCACGTTATTTCTTATGTATTAGTGGTTATTTGTTACTACAAGTGTTCTGTTCATCTTTGGTGTGAGAAACTAAGTTCAAGCTCCGAATTTAGGCTCTTACGCATTCCTCGATAGTTAGGATGACGGTGCATATGTTACTTGAGATAATAAATTAAATACGAGTTTAAGCTAAAGTAGAAACTATTAACAATTTGGAGACATCAAATAAAGAGTTGGTAGGCAAATGGTGATAAAGACCCCGGATCACCCTGGCTGTAAAATCAAATAAGAAAAAAAACTACAATTAACATGATTCATCCTTTTAAGCAAAAGGAAAACAAAGCACATTACCTTTGGCATATCAAATAAAAGTGCTAGAACTTGTGTTAGCGAAGAAAAAGAAGTGGCAATGTGTTAGAAATAAATCTAATCTCCATAAGAGAACAAAAGTGCAATAAGAATTTGTAAGTAAGAGAGTGATGTTTAACAATTTGCCTTGATAGGCTATGTCGGCTACTTCAAGGTCTATTCGCGAATGTGAGGTGCCTATTATCTTATTGGCAAGCAACAAGAGGGTGTGCAGTGATATTATTTATTGTCACTATTCTATTTGGGGTTCGGTGGCAGCTAGAGACATAGCTACGCATTCTCAGTACATATTGCCCTAAACTCCTACACTTTAAATGTATTTTCTGTAATTTGCTCAAAGCACATACAAGATTCTCATGAAGTATGATGAGAAATTTGAGACCGCTGATAACTAATTACAAATCATGTACACTTTCTAATACAAAGTGTAGGGACCTATCCCTCGAGCTAACCCAATTCGAGTTACCTCCATGTTATGCTCACCTATTTCACACATGACATCGAATAGTCATCATTGCCACCTAGCCCATGAATTGATGAAGAACGTGGATCGAGCACAATATAAGAATATGAATAAGTCAAAGACACTTGTCTCCTACGAACTAGACAGTTACTCAATCTACCACTACTTACCTGATTTTTAGAGAATGCGCTTCAGCAAGATAAATGAGCTGCGGGTGAGACCTATATAAAGAAAAAGTTTTAGAAGAGACAGGGACAAAAAAAAACTAGATTTTCTATACTATAACACAAAAATTCTTATTTACAAGATTAAGTATTTCTAGTTCGAGAGATCACTTGTAATAAGATATCAGCCTTAAGCAATAAAAGTTACTGTTACTAAAATCCTCAACTCGAGGTCATTGTTTTTTTACCTATTCAAAGGTTTTCCATGCTAAATCACCTGTATTATTTTTTGCTTTATACTAGTTTTTGTCACAGGTACATTTGGTGTAAGAGCTGATTCCGAGCCATTTCGAACTAATAGAATTAGGCCATTACATTTGGCGCCATCTGTAGGAAAGAAGACATTTCTACGATATCCTAAGGCATACATTCATTCTACTATCAATGTCCAATCATGGTCGCTTCCATACGACCAGCAACCAGAATCTATCTCGATCTTCCAGTTAAGCCGTATTAACTTACAGAACTACGGGCAAATCTCTACGCCGAAATAGAGAAACGTAATGAACTCGAACGTCAGTTAACTCTTGACCGAGAACTCCGAGAGAAGGAGCTTGAAGCTGAGCGACAAGCTTGTTTAAGAGTGTTTAAACGACATGAAGACCAGATGATGACCATCCAGACTGCGTTACAGGCATTGTAAGATACTAAACAAGCTTCCCAAACCAGATATCGTGATCAGATGCCAGAAACCTCCTGAGTTTCTGTGTGGGAAAGATTGGGACCTCGAGGAGCCACCAGTAAAGCTATTTTCAAAAATGTTCATCACAAATCTTAACCTTCCATTCATTTGGGCGGTAAAGTTTAATCTGAATTCAGCTGAGGTCTTCGACCATCCAAATGTCAAGAGGAAGAACAATGACCTTAACCTAGAATTCCAGTATGTGATCACTTGAGTGAGGGTACCACCACTCATAATCCTAAACCACCTCGCCAAACAACTCAGGCCACACGCCAATATATCACACAAGAACATATAAATCAGTGTATCAACGTAATTGATTGAAGCTCAGACTCTAGGCCATAACAACGGCTTTACCAAGTTGCTAGGTAGTCTGATTGCTAAAGAGTTATCCGATATGGAAGTACTAAAAGGTTTTCACACTCCGAAAATATGTAAATACAAGGGTACCGATCCAAAGGAGTACATTCAACAATACTGTGATTCGTTGGGATTGTACTCCAATCTCAACCATATTTTCTATCATCTTTTTGTAACAAGTCTGTAGGGAGAACCACTCTGGCCGTTCCACTCTCTACCTAAAGATTCCGTCCTCATATTCGAACAGCTACAGAAGTAATTAATCAAGACATATGCTCACAACAAAGACAAGGAGGAGAATTTATATTCTCTTATTAGTCTTAAACAATCCCAAGAAGAGAAGCTCGAGGTATTTGCCAAGAAGTTTTTAGAGCTCGCACGAAAAGTAAATAATCTCGATCAAAAAATAGTTGTTACTGCTTTTACCAACGAGCTCCGGCTCGACTGCATGGCCAAAGAGCACCTCTTCCTTAACAAACCCGCGACCATAGAGGATATGATCCCCAAGGTCAATAGGTAAGTCGACCTAGAAATAATGATGTCCGAAAGGCATAAATCTTCTAAATTTGTCCTAACCACCAAAGGCCCACCTACAGAATGAATTATTAATCCGAATAAGGATCAAGGTGATCAAAAGCGTTCCAAGGGCAACATTGGCAACCCTCGAAAAAGTAGTACATTACCCAAACTGGTCCTCTCCAAGATAAATGTCTGCATCTCCACGATCTTTCCAATTCTATCGAAGATAAGTTATATCGTCTATCTCAACCATTGTAACTAATCAAAAGCCGTCCGTACTGTATGCATCATAGGGTAAATCATCATGCTACTAACAGTTATTATGCTTTATAGAGGTTGTTGGAGTTTATTTTTAAAGTGGGATGGATGTATGAATACATTATCGACCTAGGATCTTACAAGGATGACAGCTATAAGAAGCAGCTCCGGGTAGTCCAGGTCAAAGATTAAGCTAAGGAAAAACATCTTTACTACATGTACCATAGCAATATGATCGAGATTTATCAGATCAACAACTCTTGCAGATTCAAGCGCAAGAGACTATCAGAATGTTGCGACCTCACACCTCAAGATAAAGAGGCCAAACTTCTACTTGAGTTGAGCAATCGCCGGCTTGGGATCTCATTCGAAGATTATTATATTAGTCCTGTCAAATTTCTACATCATGATGTATTAGTCATAATGCTCACGATGAAGAAGTTTATCATGCATACAATGATGATCGAAATTAGAAGCGGTATTGAGATTCTCTTTCAAAGAACAATCGACCAGATGGGATTGGCCGATCAAGTCATTCCGAAAGACACAAATATCAGTGGATTTAATGGTTCCAGAGAAAAGTGAGTAAGAAAGATCATCTTACCTATCACCGCTGGACCATCCATAATCAACGTCATCTTCTATGTCATCAACGCCAAATCCGTTATTTTGGGATTATGGGCTACTACTGGATTCATAACATGGAAGCAATCACTTCAACTTATCATCAAACACTCTGCTTCAAACAAAATGATGGTATCTATGAAATCAAAGGCAGCCAAAATCTTTTTTGAGCTTACGAGAATACCGTCTCTGCCATTCTAGATACCTCAGACCGATACGCTGCATAAAAATTATAAAAAGCTATTCACTTTAATAGACCTAGCAGAGATACTTTTATCAGTACCAAGCTAGTCTAGTACAATAAGGATACTCTCATCAATTCTTACGACTGAATCGAGACGTCTTTGAGCAGTCTTTCAAAGAGATGTCTGGGGTCGATCTGACTAAGGCATGTCATAAATTGGCCATCAACATCAAGGCTATGGCGCTCAAACAGAAATAGCGATGCCTCTCTCCTTTTCTTCAAGATGAAGTTAACATTAAGATCGAGAAATTAATTAAAGTAGGATTCATTCGAGTATTCAGACTGGATATCCAACATCGTCGCTATTCCAAAGAAAAATTGAAAGGTTAGAGTTTGTGTAGATTTCACCGATCTAAACAAACACACTCTAAATGGCAGTTTCCTTCATCTCATCATCCATCAAATACTTGATTCTGCGACAGGTCACAAACTCCTATCTATGATGGACGCTGCTTCTGGATACAATTAGATTCCTCTCTTGTAAGAAGATCAAGATAAGATCACTTTTATCACTAAAAGAGGACTTTACTACTACAAAGTCTTACCCTCTGTACTCAAAAATACAAACGCAACTTCTTAGCGGTTGATGAGTACTATGTTCAAAGTACATCTTGGGAAAATCATGGAAGTCTATATTGGTGAACTCTTGTACAAGAACGTATAGTCAACCAACCACATCTCAGATCTCACCACTATATTCAGCATTCTTCAATCTTACAGGATGTGACTCAATCCTGAAAAGTATCAATTCATTGTACATTCTGTCCGATTCCTTGGTCATCTCATCAACAAGAAGGGGATTGAGGACAATCCAGATCAAATTCGAGCTCTCCTCAACATGCCATCTCCAAAAACAATAAAAGACGCACAAAAACTTGCCGGCAAGATTGCCACTTTCAAACGATTCGTTTTTAAATCTTTAGATTGCTGCCATTGGCTATTCATATTACTCTGAGGTTGCACTAAATGAGGAAAAGTTCAACCCAATACAAAGTTCAAATGGACATCAAAATGCGAGGTAGCTTTTCTGGAACTCAAAACCTATTTGGGGATGTCTCCCATCATGAACACCCCGGTAGATAATGAGGAACTGCTCATCTACCTAGCAGTTACAGATACTTCTATCAGCTTGGTTCTCATTCAACTTGAAGGAAAGATCGAGAAGCTGGTCTATTTCATCAGTAAAACCCTCATTCCAGTGGAAATGAGGTATTCTAAAATCGAGATACTCTTTCTAACTCTAATTTACATTTCATAAAAACTTAAGCACTATTTCCAAGCTCATTCAGTCAAAGTCATGACAAACTACCCACTCCGAGAAGTATTGTCCAAAAAAGAGAAATCTAGATGAGTACAATAATTGTCAGTCAGTTTAGGAGAACATGATATCAAGTTCGAACAACGACATTCAGAAAAGGGTCAGGCCGCTGCCAATTTTCTTATTGATTTTCGAGTAGAAGATCCCGTGTGGAAGGAGTATGATCTTGACCTTACATAAGAAATTATTGAAGATCTTCCCACAAAAGCATTTGATGAGAGAGCTGAATAGGTTACAAGGAAAGGGTGAAGATTTCTTACAAATGGTTCAGCATGACCCGTAGGGTCAGTAATTAGAATCGTATTGATTACCCCTTCCAACGATAGAATCGAGAAATCAGTCCGTTTGAATTTTGAAGCCTCCAATAATGTTACCGAATACAAACTGTCATTCATGGACTTGACCTTGCACTCGAGACTAGTATTCCAGAGCTTTCAGTCTACAACGATTCTATACTCATCGTTCACCATTACTCCGAACAATACAAGAAGAATGGTAAGATGATTGAATATGTATCTTTCGCTGTGGATAAGATGAGCAAGTTTATGAAAGCAACTCTCAATTACCTTCCTCGAGGTAAAAACAGATATGCCAATTCTTTAGCTTATCTAATCGGGGTCTTGGGTACAGAAGCCAAATATTTACAGATTAAAGTACTATCAACCCCCAACAATAACTGACATTCTTTATGTACGATCAACACAAGGGGCGATGAAAAGGAGGATGACGATTGGCAAAAGCCTTTTATTGCCTACCTTGGCACCGACAAAGGGCCCCTTCCAATAGATTCAAAAGAACGCTGACAGCTGATCAGAAATTCAAAGCGCTATACAAATCAAAATGGTTTTTTATATTATTGTTTAGTCACAGTGCCTTATCTCAAGTGCCTCTCCAGGAAGAAAGCAGACGGAATGCTCAGATATTTACATGAAGGAACATGTGTCTCCCATGTCGTAGGTCGATTACTAGCTAACAGAGTAATTATACAAGGAGTATTCTGGACAGGCATGCGTAAGCAAGTTGAAGAGTACTCACGCAAATGCGGCACATGTCAATTACATGGACATATGATTTGCGCCTCTGCGCTCAAACTACATGCAAGCAAGGTGTTCTGGCCATTCAAGCGATGGACACTCGATCTCATCGGAGAATTTCCAAATACTTCAGGTAACCGACGATATCTACTCATAGCAGCAGATTATTTTGCAAAATGGGTGGAAGCAGTTCCACTCTGTTGAACTAGAGGAGAAAAGGTCATCTCTTTTATTTAGGAACACATCATCACATGGCTTGGATGCCCCCACCTGATTCAGATTGATAATGGTCCCCAGTTTGTTGGTAAGAAAGTCGCAGCCTTCCTCAACAAACACAACATCATCCACTCACCATCCAATCGATACTACCCATAAGGCAATAGCCAAGCCAAAATCACCAACAAAACCATTATGGATGAACTCAAGAAAAGGCTTAAATCACAGAAAAAAGGAAATTGGGTACGAGAGCTTCCTCATGTCTTATGGGTATACCATACCACTCCATGTTAACCAACCAGCTATACCCTATTCCTCCGTGCCTATGGTACAAAAGCCGTTATTCCACCAAAATACTACCATCTAGTAAAAAATCATGAGCTTACCAACGAAGAAATTGAGTTTGAACTGGCTTATAATATGAATTGGATTGATAAAACTAGGGAACGCGTTATTGCCAACCAAGGTCGATATCACCATATGCTGGCCAGCTCGTACAATAGAAGAGTCTGAAGCCGTACATTCCAAATTGATGATCTCGTCTTCAGAGAAATCCCTCAATACAAAAATGAGGTACATGCCGGGAAACTAGTAGAAATTGGGAGGGTCAATTCCTAATCATTGGTCAAATTGGTCTGGGATCATATTATCTCATGACAGAGCAAGGAGTTTGAATTCTAAATCCATGGAACACTAGGCGATTGAAACGGTACTATCGTTAAGTCCCTCACTTCTTCACTTCAACATCTCATTTTTTCCATTCCAAAAGTGAGATTTCATCTCCATGCGATGTACATTCTATTCTATTCAATGAAAACTTCTAAGTTTTTTCTCCACATTACTCTCTACATTACATAGATTAAAGTAAAGGTAATACTAGCTTTTGATCAACATCTATATAGATTAAGGCATAGGTAATACTAGCCTTCAATCGAGCTCTATACATAATCAACGATTAAAATGAAGGTAATACTAGTTTTCAATCAAAGAACTCTACCAGACATAAGATAAAGCAAATGTAAAACTAGCTTTCATCTCTCAACATGTATGCGATAGATACTTTTACAGGTTACATCTGCAAGACACTTCTATGAATTCTTCTATCCTAATGGGAGGTCAACTACTATTTCCCCTACAACAGGAGGTTGATCGGCCATAAATTCTGGAGCTTGAGCAGCTACAGTAATCCTGCCTTGCTCTACCAATTCAGCAGGTCGAGAACCTAACTATATTTTTATGACATTCATACAGTTTCCTCGATCTACATTGGCTCTACAAATACATCCTCTACCTGATAAACAGTCGTGCAAGGTATCTCTCTCTAACTCGAGCCTTCTCGCTTCCTCCACAAAATAGGTAATAACAGCCGCTAGCATCTGCGAGCGTGATACCTTAGGCATAACAACCTCGAAAAAATTCTCTCTCACTTTCTGATGATGCTCTTATAACTTATTGTACCGTGCGTCATGTAATTCTATTCGACTATTGGTGCGGGACATAAGATTGATATGTTCCCTCGCCTTCTCATCTGCTTTATCAAATTCATCCTGGTTCATCGTCCTAAATTTTGCTACCTGAGCACAAAGTTCCTCAAGTTCCCTGTCTGCACTTCCCCTCGCAGGAGATTTCTTTAACAATTCACCTTTTTTCCTTATCAAAATATCTTTACCCCTAATCACATGCTCTAACTCCTACTTCTTGATGTGACCAGCATCTAACTTACCTTGGAACTCCATTAACCGTTCATTTCCTTTTTGTACGTGATCTTGAGTATGAGCTACGCCTTCCACAATCTCTCTAATTCGAGCTGAAAGGCTAACCACATCCCCTTCAACAATAAATACCCTGGTATCACCATTATACTTTCTCGAGCGCTCTCTAGCCTCGGCCTTCTTGACACGTGAATTGGCTAGAGCCAAATCATCCTACAATTGAGCCACCCTCTCATTCAATTTATTACATCATCTCTACACCAACTAGAAATGTATATCTTTGGCTGGTAAAGCCTCACTCAACTGCTCTACCGCAATTTTAGATTTGGATAGGTCATCTTGAGCTCTCTTCAGTTCGCTATCCTTCTCAATTAATTTACTCTTCAATTGTCCCAGTTCACTTTTGGAACCCACTAAATCAGCTCAAGTATGCTCGTGTTCATTTATTTTGCTGATCATTTGGTCTTTCAGACTAACCACAAAATAACGTAACACTTTCTCTGCCATTTCTAATGACTGAATACAATATCGAGCCATGTTCGCCTCCTTCCTCTTTTCCATCAATGCATCATTCTGGCTTTTGAGCTTCGCTGTCTCTTCCTTTACCTCCACGAGCTCTTTTCGCCCCTTATTAATTTTGGCATCTTTCCCTTCGATCTTTTGAGTGAGGTCATCAAAAATTTATGTTGCCTCGACAAACTTGAAATGTACTTTTACGTGTTGATCCTCCCTGTCATCATTTGCCTCTCTCATCTTATCAAACTATGCCGTAAACTCTTGGTTATATTGGAATGTCTCTTGTTCACTCAAGTGAGCTAACTCCAGTTCGACCTACATTACAAACATAATACATCAATACATTCAATCATGATACATGAATCTTGTTTCTAGCAAATTTCTATTTTTTGACATCAACTGTGTGAAACTGCTTCTAAACTTAAGGTCAAAGTATGATCCCAGTTCGATGACAATAACACGTACTTCCAATTTCAAGGTACACATTCTCTATGTTCTAACTTTTTTAACACTTTGATATTATCTATACACAGTAGAGTACCATTGCCCCTAAACTATTAGCACATTTTTGGTCTGTCTCTATACTATAATTTTTACTTTGTAGTTCTAAAATAATACAACATACAAGTCAAATATTTTTTGCTCTTCTCTAACCTGGAGCTCCGATTGTGAAGAAAACAGGGATACTGAGGCATCTTTCTCTTTAGTAAGCTCAGTCTCTAACTCCTCAATTCTGAGGCGCATATCCTTAAGTTCCTACAAACAATTTTTACAAACATTTTTTTAGCCTACAGAAGTCATACAACAAAATAGTGATCCATACAATTACAATTCTCAAACCCCCTATAATCACATAACTATTGAGTCAACAATTTTACTCTACCTTCTTATTTTCATTCTCTGGATCCACATTATCATCCCCTTGGTTCTCTCGCTCAGTTTGGGGAGAGATGCCATTAAACTCTTCAACCACTCTAGCAACATCATCTTCATCCTTCTCCTCTTCAACGAAGGTATCTTCCATAATAGCTGCAACCTCAGCTTTAGAGTACCCCATTTTAAAGAGTTGGCGCCCAAGTCTATCATGCTTGACTACCACCTCATCCAGATTCTTTTGTGTTTCTTCTATCAGCTCGATAATCTCTACCTCTTGCGCAAACTTCATAGAATCTAGTCGTTTCCCCTCCCAAACCAAATCAGACTTTAATAGAATAACCTTCTTCTCGAGCTCTGCCTTCCCATTTTCGAGCTCGGTCATTTTCTTCCTCTATCTCGTGGCAGATCCCCTTCATCAAATGAACAGCCTACAAAAATCAAATCGATCACATTTTCAGCTCGAATCATAATACAAATTCAACAAATATACAAATCATAAAACTTACCATTTTGCTAATCTCTTCCACACCTTCGCGAGTTACAAGCCTCATCCTATCTTCTACCGTTCTCAACTCGTCTTCCTTACCAGGTCAATTCTCTGTATCCTTCACCCCAACCAGTTCAAATGGAAGGTTTACCCTTCTCTTTTTCATCTCTGTCTCAACCTCACCACTCCCCGTGGTTCCAGAGGCTGAGCCACTCTTCATCTACCATTTTGCTCATCTCCTCCAGAGCTTCGCGAGCTACAAGCCTCACCCTATCATCTACCGTTCTCAGCTAGTCTTCCTCACCAGGTCGATTCTCTACATCTTTCACCCCAACCAGTTCAGAAGGAGGGTTTACCCTTCTCTTTATTGTCTCTACCTCGACCTCACCACTCCCCGTGGTTCCAGAGGCTGAGCCACGCTTCACCATCCTCTTCTTCAAAAATGTCTGAGCCAGCTTGCTCAATATGGTAGACTTTGACACATCTGTAAAATCTATTGTAGAGGCCTTTGTAAAAACTACTCATCTCTCTCCATCAGCTCCTCCCATCTTATTGCCGTCAACCCCCGTCATGATTCCCGTTGCTTGAGACTTGAACTTTCTCAGACCGGCTGTTAGGTAGTTTATTTTTACTAATGCCAAGTTCTTTCAGCTCAGTCTCAAGCTCAACCCCTTCCTAAACAACTGTATCTAACAAGAACCCCTTCTTCTTCACCTTCGACTGAAACCTGTCAAACAATAATATATTATCAAAAACAAAACTATGTTCAATTTTAGCATTTTGATGTTATGCATTATTACACTTAATTTTCTTTACAGTTCTATATAGAAGTTCTATGGGTTCTTCATCTCCTCTCTGAAGGCAATCACCTTTCACCCAAATTATATTATTATTTCACATTCGACCTGCTGAGTTCAGATCGAAGAAAAGAGGTCGAGTCGAGCTCACAAAGAAGTATTCCGCTCCACTTACAAAATAGTTTTTCACGCCATAAAACTATAAAACACCTTCAGGATATATTCTCCTCTCCACCTTATTCTTCTCCTACAACCTATTCAAACTCTCACAGACATTGATTACCTCCAACATGTTCCCGTTCAACTGAGTAGGACATTCCCCTATTGTATTAATTATCCCTTTCACAAGATTAAAAAGGGGTAAACTCTACCCGTACTCCAATGGAGATAGGTAACATAAAAATCCTTCTTCTAGGTCGCCGTGAACATTTCCATCATAATACTCCAAGGAGTTCAATTTATTTACTCCTCTATCCTATTTCCCATTTTCTAAATCAGGTAACAGAAAGAAATACTCTTCCCTAGATTCTACAATACAACTTTTAAACTACCCACCGACATGTTCTACAAAATTGCCCCATCTTTCCCCTATAAGAGTTTTAAATTTACAAAACTCTCTAAACAAATCGGAGTTTGGAGGGTACGATAACAATTGTCCAGGGAAATCTGGAAATTGAACAACTTCTACTTCATCCTCCCTATTAGATTCAACATTCTCAGACTCAACCGAACGACCAGAAGTCAAGGCCTCCATAACAGGTGAAGTCTCCATTTCTACTACAAGTCTAAGGATAAGGTTTGATTCTGCGCAGATATTCCTCACGCTTGACCTACATACAGGTCCAAGTATTTTATCATTATCTTTTACACATCCATCATGCATATACATATCTCATAGCATATATCTTTTTTACACATATCAACAAATTTTTATAGGTTACTATAAATAGTATTTTTTTTAAAATTTGAAAAACTACAAAAAAGACTTTCAAACACACATTAACAATATCACAAATCATCTACTAACCTTCAACATCGGAAAACGAATCCTAAGCAACGCTAAATCCTTCCTTCACAATGCTGCTATACAATCACCATCGTGACTTAGTCTCTGCAACTTTCTCTCGCCTTGCCTTTTGATCACTCTCGCCTAGCCTCTCACGTGAATCTCTACTATTTTTTCTCTTTCCCCTCTCACTGTTCTTTAAATTTCAGAAGTTGATAAACGTTTGAATGAAGAAGATGAAGTATTATTTATAGTTTCTCCCTCTAACTATTGGCAACTATTAGGCCTCGCAGGAGCCACCCTCAGTTTTGGAACTGAGGCATCCCTTCCATAATTAATATCAGACATTTTGAACCTTTTTGGTAAAAACACCAACCCATCATTACCCCCTGCCCTATATTATAATATATTATCATATTTCCTACCCAAATCTCCCTCTGACCTCCCCACACTCATGATGACTCAACACATACACGCAATCAAACTTTCCCCGTACTAACACTAAAGATAAAAATCAAAGCTACCTGGTTTTTTCTATTCTTGCTTCTAATATTTATAGAACTACTGACATCATTTACAAAGCTCTCTTCTTTTAAATTTGAATATATTTTGTATTTACAACAATCACAAACAACATTTACAGCAAAAGGGGAACAAATTCACACATCATTCTAACTACAGTTCCATTACCGATATTCGACCTCATACAATCCACTCCCTCACATATAATTATACATAAAACATCCCAGATGTCTAGAGGAGCTACATCTAATCAGTTTGCCTTCAGCAAACCTCGTATCTTCCAACTCGATCCCATCTTTAGTAATTCTCCTCACAGCCTCATTTCGAGCTAAAAGCTCCGTAATCATTTCCCAGAATAACTCCTCGTAGAAGCGGCGTCCTAACTTAAGTTCTCTACCCATTGAATCTAAACCTTTAAACTGGTATTCAGACTCTGGCAAGTCAAAATCATAATCTAGCAACCTAAAAATCCTCTCTCGAGCTACATCTATCTTTATCACCAGCCATCATTCAGTAGCTTGACAAACTCTCACTGATCAAGTCCTCACCATATTCTTTTTCTTCCTCCACTCACAATCACATTTCCCCCATATTTATACAATTTTTTGGATCACTTTGAATCTCCCATATTCTGTATATGTATTCTGTAACAGGAAGCCATAAAATCCTTATAAGAAAATTATAGAACTTATCTACCCATATCGACCTCTTTGGATTTGTCCTATCCCATTTCGAACTTCTCTACGCCCCCCCCCCCCCCCCCAATACCACATTTCTAGAGAGATCCCCCATGTTTGAATTTCCAATTCCTACAAATTCTATATCTTCTACAATATTCTTCCCCCGTAATTCTAAGTTATTCAGTTTAAAACACAGAGTTTACACATCTTCTATTTTTACAAATGCATTTTTTATAGCTCGATTTCTAGAAGATGATTTCAAATTCAATCTCGAGTATTACATTTCATCCTCTTATCAGACATATCAGTATTTCTTAATGCTAATTTTCAATCAACAGAGCTAATTCTATATATCAACACAGAGTTTTAATAAACATTATTATTAAGCTAGAATATCAATTACATGTACTTTATAGATAATAAGTCTTTTAGGTACTTTACAGATAACAAGTCTTTCATTTTTTAGTGAGATTTTACTCCAAGAGCCTTCTGAAGCAAACCAGACATTGGAAATCATAGAACATCCTCCTTTTTCCAAGTTTGGTTGAAGTCTAGACATAGAGCTGAGCTTCAAATAGAAACTACGGAACTAATGACGTTAGTGCTTGAACCAACTCTTCAAACTGAACGCCTTCTTAGCGCCAAGAAGCGATGATTGTGCAGGGGCAGATTTCTAATCTCTGTTTCCCTACTCCACCACCATCGCCTCCTCCTCCGTAATCCCCACCAACACAGAATTGATTGAGATGAATGGAAGTCTTACCCTAGAAACCAATCCTATGCAAGATACTGGCAATACTGCTTTGCAGTTATATCGGCCCTCACATCTGTCTTATCAAATTTGTCCTCCGCAAGGATGCAGAGATACCTCCAACGTTGCTTACCTGTTAAGACAACGTAGTGAAATATCTACATGTAATAAAAATCTTCATCAGTTTCAGCCACTTCTTCTGCCGGCATACCTTGATCTGTCAGTGGAACGGGAATTGGGGTGGGCAATTCCAATGATTTATTCCTAAAATATCTTAGTATAAATCTATACATTTCAGCAGTAACTCTCTCTTCATAAACCATTCTTTGGGTCTTCACCATTGCCACTCAAGAATTCCAAAAGATTTTTCAAAAATAGCGTAATTTACATGAATCAACAGAATATGTACTTTATATATAACCCTCATAGTTAATGTGTAGGTACATTTCCAAAGCAGTCATCATCATAACAAAACCACTCTCAAAATCCCAAATGTCCATTACATTAATACTTTCCATCATCATTCAATACAAATACATCCCTCCATACAAAATAAATACCCATTTCCATACCAGTCAAATCAATATTAAATAAGTCATTTCTTTTAAACTTCCAACACTACCAATACACAAGGTCTTTTTCAACCAAAGCCACTCGTGCCTTCAGTTATGAGGGGGTGATTGTAGAGACCTATCCCACGAGCTAACCCAATTCGAGCTACCTCCATGTCAGCTTACGCATTTCACACATGACATCGAATAGTCATCATGGCCACCTAGCCCATGAACTGATAAAGAGCGTGGATTGAGCACAACATAAGAATATGAATAAGTCAAAGACATCTGTCTCTCACAAACTTAACAGTGACTCAGTCAACCACCACTTACCTCAGTAAGTTACCCCCAAACACTAATGACTTTAGAATACTCACATTGTATCATATCAAACTTGTTCACACTAATAAGGTGTTCATTGAATAACTTTCCCAACAAAATACTTTACTGCAACTTTACTCCTCAATACACCATCCATATTTTACGAGTGATATATAAACTTTTGAAAGCACACTTTATTTAGCAAATCTAGCACTTAGCCTCTTTTGAGAATGCATATATGATATATCTGAATGCTTCATGGTCAGAAATAATATATAAATCTACTTGTACTTTATAATGTTGCCACAACCTCAATGTTCATATCAAATATATCATGACTCCATAACATGTCTTCCCTTAAATCCCACAATAATAATTTTCATTCCAATCCCCAGATACAAAGCATTGAATTCAAATAAAAGATTTTCTCACAAACTAAAAGTCACAGACTCCAAATATCTTCTATTCGTCCTTTTTTCCCTTAATAAAAAAGAATGCCACAAAAATAACTCTGCCCCAATAATGCGAACAAAAATATGACCTCCTTAGAAACCCAGTCCTTCAAACACAAAAAACACCTAAAAACTATAAAATAAAATTTAATAATCAAACAATAAAAAATAGAGTAAAACTATAAATTACCAAGGATGAAATAATCATAAGGAAGTAGTTGGTGCTGTAGCTGAAAACAAAATCAAACATGCAACAATTTAAGAAACCCAAATCTAAACATAATCACATCAAACAATTGAGAGATAGATATTAGGGTTTGAAGAGATGTTACTAGTAGAGATTGTATTTGAGGCGAGAGTTCCATTTGGAGTAAGATCTAGGAATGGTGAATTTGGAGAAGAACATTCATTAAATCCTCAGTTGTCAAGCTTCCCCAATCAATCTTTGATAATAAATGATGATAATCTCTCTCTCCCTCTCTCACTCTTTATGAGCATTGAGGGTGTTTGAGGGTTTAGAGGGAGAGGGAGAGAAGTTCAGATCGATTGAGAAAAGGAAACTTTGCCAAATGATTTAATTTTTGTAGAATCGATGATAGAATTTTGACAAAAAAGAAAAATTATTTGGCACGTTTAATTTAGAATCGGTGATATAAATTTTGGTCAAGATCCGACGGTGGGGTTTTAAACTGGAGACCGAAAACTAATTTGGGCCTTTAATAAAATCTTCGATGCACGATAAATGGGTGATTGACGGTATATATTAGAAGTTGGCCCATCAGTTATATTCTTAGTAGTATAAATCATTACACATTTAAAATATTGGAGGAAATTAACGTAGGGGTACATGTGGTTGGCAACTACAAGACATAGTCAACAACCGATTATATATTGCACAAAGTCACATTCAACTAATTTAGTACCAATTGACAATTTCGGTGTCAGAAGATGGCATGAATTAAGGTCCACAAAGTAATAATGGTTGTTACGGATTTTTTTTACTAAAATAGAAGAGTATACACAAGGAAAGGAGAAAGAAAATAAGTATATGGTGTGAAAGACAGGTTTAAATTTTATTCAGCCGTTAATTAATGGAGTATGTAACGAAAAACACAAACTCGAATAACACAACTTAGCTAATTTCGTGATTTTGGAGTTTAAAATTCACTGAATTTCATCGTTCTAGGGTTTCAATCTCACCCAAATTTCTTTAATTTCTTTCGATTATCTCTTTTACAAGAATTAACGATTCTGATTATGGAGAGAAGTAAAAATCTAGGGCATCAACGATCAAGACCAATATCAGAGATTTAGATGAATTAAAGCTATGATTGATCCAAATCTAAAAATTTGCTTCCCTTAGGGCTTCATGGGGATGGGAGAAAAAGATGGTTTGAAATCGATGGTAGACTCGAGTAGCAATCAGGTTTTGGATGATTATGTTTGTCTCCATGGTAAAATATTTGATATTACTAATACTACAAACAATGTTAATGGGTAAGATTTGACAGAGACTCAAAAAACTCTGCAATCTTATACAGGTAAGGTCAATTGCACTAAACTAAATTTGATTTTATTGGATCTTATTCCAAACCCTACTTTGGTAGGAGATAAAACAATAGTAATTCTTTCTCAGATTGCTATCTAGGAGGAAGTACATTATTTTAAATTCAGCCTTATAGGGAAGTTTCCTATGCTTAGTATCATACTGGAAGAGATTAAACAGCAGGCACAATCTAAGAGGAAATTGAAAGGCTCCTGCAAATTCATTGCCATTAGCAGCGGCTTCTTTGGTCTAGAAGATTCAATCTAGATAATTATAATAATGCATGTGCTGTGTGTTGGGTAAGATTTCCTAAACTCGATCCCTCTTAAGTTTTGGTCTGTTCATAACTTAATGGCTATGGGGAAAGTAATAGGTATTCCCATAAGAGTGGATAACTCTACTAGAAACAAAGACTTTGCTTTCTTTGCTAGTGTATTAGTGGATATTAATTTTTCTAAGCCTATACCTAACACAATTACTCTTGAAGATGAAGGAATGGAAATATTACAAAAGGTACAAATTCTTAACCCCTCAAAGTTTTGTTCTCATTGTAAAATAGTTAGACATATTGTTTCAGAATGTAAAACTATTAAAATTGTTATGGAGGCGAGTGACAAGGTTAAAGTAACCTAAGGAAAAAATAAATCCGAAAAGGAAAAGAAAGTAAAGAATATGAATGAAGGGAATAACAAAGATACTGCTAATACTGAAGAGAATAATGATAGTAATAAGGGGGGTAACTTTAAGTCATCTCCTCCAATTTAATTTCCAGGTATGATCAAACCAGTGGGAACTTCAGCTAACCCCATCGTTTTGCCAAAGGGAAAAAATAATGTGGAGTCAAGCAAGTACCCATAAATAACTATTAATGTATCTATTCAATCTAGGGATATTACAAAGCAGTCGATACCAGCAGCTGCTCGTCAATCTTCTATCCCTATAAAGACAACTACAGGTGATAACAATGAGACTAATGTAGATAATGCTCAGCAAGGGCTTTTATCTGATAGTGAAAATAATGACAATAAACTGCATAAGGACCAAGTTGTTCATTCTATAGGTTTGGGTGCTCTTCACTCTAAAAATTGGGGAGACACTAAAAATGATTATAATCCATATGAGCATGAAGATGTTAGTAGAGATAACTCTATCTCATCTAATGGGGTGATATAACTCGTGATCATGTTGTTGAGACTCCACAAACAGTTTACCTATTGAAACTGGAGGTGAGTTTACTTTCCCTAAAAGAAAAGGAGAACATATGTCAAGAAAGTTGCAGACCCTACTAGAGCTTTGTATAAGACAAGGCCTACAAAACCAAAAAACCCTAAATATTATTAATGAAGATTTTCATTTGGAATCTTAGGGGAGTTGGTAATAAAAGAACCCAAATATACTTAAGGAAACTAGTTAATTGCATTAATTCTGATTTTATTTGTCTTGTTGAGCCTAAAATTGGGCCTAGTTCAGACAACATTTCTAAATTAAGGTTGATAAATTACTGCGGGACTCCTATTGTTAATGTTGTGGATGATGGGGAGCTTGCTAAGTTATGGGTTTTTTGGAGAAGTGTTATGGCTATGCCTGAAATTATTTTCTCCTCTAGACAACAAGTTACTATTTACTATGATGGTACGGTTATCTCCTTTGTGTATGCCAGTTGCAATATTGTAGAAAGAAGAATCTTATGGACTGAACTGAGAAAGTTAAAGAGTCGGCCTGTTCTGTGGTCAATCCATGGATATTTTAATACTATCCTATCTAATTCTGAAAAAATAAGGGGTAGACCTCACTCTGCTCTATCAATTGCTAATTTTCAAGATTTTCTTAATGATTGCTACTCAGAGGAAACTAACAGACTTAGTCTCTTGTACTCTTGGTTCAATGGTCAGATTAGGGGAGATATGATATTTTGTCTCCTTGATAGAGTATTACATAATGAACTTTGGACTCACAGTCATCATAACTGGAGGTCTAAGATATTACCTAGAACCAATTCTGATCACTCCATTCTCTTTAGTTGGGATACCTCCATCCTTAAACCTAACAATATTCCATTTAGGTTGTGCAAGGTATGGGCTGACTACTGTACCTTATATAGCCTTATTGAGAAGGTTTGGAAGGAAAGAGTGTATGGTGCTCCTCTATGTTTGCTCAGGTCTAAACTGAAGATGATCAAGGCTACATTGAAGATTTAGAAACAAGAGGCTTTTGGTTCAACTGAAAACAATGATAGTGTGATATAATAGAACTTGTTGGGGCTCTAAGAAGCTCAACAGTTATATCCCAAAAGTGACTTTGTGGCTAGAGATATGATTAAAGCCCAAGTGAACCTCAATAATGCTTTACTGTAAAATGAACAACTGAGCCTGCAAAAATTCAGGCTGAAATGAGTAAATGTTGGAGATAAAAATACTCAATATTTTCATGCTATCATCAAACTGAAGAGGGAGAGATCAATGATCACTAACCTTGCCAAATAAGATGGTACAAATCTCATATCTCAACAGGAAATTTCTAATTATATTGTGGGGTTCTATAAAGAGAAGTTTAAAGTTGATGAAAGAGTTATCCATGATGAAAATCTTTTGCAGATGTTGCCTAGACTTATTACTAGAGAAGACAATAGTATATTGAACTGCATTCCTAAAGTTGAAGAAGGTAAGATTATAGTATTTTCCATTAATGCTGACAGTTCTTCTAGCCCTGATAGTTTTTTAGGGTTTCTTCTTTCACAAGTTTTAGGATATTATTCACAAAAAGGTATGTACTGTTGTGATATGTTTCTTTGTTGAGTGTACAATTCCTAATGGTTATAATTCTAGTTTTATAATTTTGATTCTTAAAGAAGAATAAGCAACTAGGCTTAATCAATATAGGCCTATTTGCCTTAGTAACTTATACTTCAAGATTATAACTAAAATTATGGCTACTCGACTTAAAGAGGTGGCTATCAAAATTATAACTTCTCATCAGGGTGCCTTCTTACCTAGTAGAAGTATTCAAACTAATATTGGCTTGGCTAGTGAGGTGATCAATGAGCTAGATAATAAAATGTGGGAAGGCAATATGGCTTTGAAGATTGATATATCTTAGGCTTTTAATACTCTTGATTGGAAGTTTCTTCGATTTGTTCTAAGAAGATTTGGGCTTTCTAAAACCTGGTATAACTAGATTAAATGCATTCTCAGTAACTGTAATACATCTATCATGATAAATGGTGGCCTATGCGGTAAACTTTGCTTATTATTTGTACTACCTTATCGACCATAAAAATCATTTGGATTTCATGTAAGTGCCTCCATTAGGAATACTTAAATACAGAACAATGCATAAATGTTGAATTTCTAGTAAAACAAAACATATTACAAATCAATTAATTCCCAATTGTAAGAATATGAAAAAAAATGAGAGAAAAAGTTCATTTCTAACAGTAGCCAAACAAATTTCGAACTGAATGATACCCAAAATTCAAACAGTAGCTGGGAATTGGGATCGTTAAATTGAACTTACAATTCAAAATATATTTCCTAAACCAACAATGCAAAGCGGTATGTACATCATGTAGAGTGAGTTTCAAGACGTAATTGTTGCCATAAAGACATGACGCCATCACGAATCGATTCATGAATCAACGAAACCAGCAGGAAATTTGTGACTGTTTAAAGATTTGAGTTATCATACCAATACCTTTCTAAGAAAAATTGTACCACCCTCAAATAAATTCATATATGTAATGTAAGGAACTTAGATCTAATTATCAACACCAATCACCAAACTACTCTTGTAAAAGCAATTGGCCTCACACTTATGCATCCGCCATTTTCAACAATTTGAATATCTGAGTCACAACTCATTTATGTAAATGAAGAAGAAGATAAATCTAGGTAAAAAGAGATGCCTTAAATCGTTTGAGAGGTCATAATGTCTAAGATTCATGCATGAATGTATAAGGTAGAAAAGCAAAATAATATACATGAAAAATTAACATCAAACTAACTTTAGATGTCGAGAGACACTACTCATGAGATGGATATTTACCACCATAAACGTGATGAATAAGAGGTTAAGCAAACATGAAATCTAACTTGTTTACGTAATGTAAATTAGTATTACACCCAGTAATCACGTATTATAATTGAAACCTTTGGTTAAATCACTAATTGTATCTCTAGGATTAAATTTTGAAATCAAAGAGCTCCTACTACCTATACTGAGTTCATTCTACTCCATGGGAATAGTCCTTTGGACATCTTCCACTCAAATGCCAGATCACTGTGATTGAGCTTGATCTATCTCCAGATTCTTGTTTTCATCATATATGCCTTCTGGATGATAATTTAGTCTCATCTGAAACAACCCCAAACCCCATTAAAAACATAATGACTTAATAGATACTCAAAGAGATGAGGGAGGATTTAAACCTAAATAGAATGGTTCTTGAGGAAAGGGTGATCAAAGCAGGTTGATGTGAGACATGAACCCAGTCAAGTTCAAAGTGGAAGTACCTGTAAATAAGCGGTAAGATTCAACTTTAATAGGTATTGTTATAGCAAGATCAAATGTCGGTCTTAGCACAACATTTAGAATGAGAAGGTTTGTTACAGGTGTTGGAGTTGATTTCATCTACCTGTTATTCTCCCGAAACAGAAATGATAAACATCTGCAACCTGCAACCAATCCTAATAAATTGTTTGGGCTCTTTAATTATTGTAAGCAACCTGTATACAAGCACAAAGAGGATATGAGAAATACATTAATTTAAAATTATAAAGAACTTACTAGTTGGTTTGTTATATAAGCAATACCAATCATACTTTCCAAGTCTTGTACAAGGATACATAAGCATAAACAAAATCAATCTATGAGGCACATATATGGAACATCAAGAATCACGTTAGCATTCAACTAATATAGCATAATTATCTATTAAAAAAGTTGTATAACTAATAATTAAATACACGCCATCCATATTCATAATTCAGGCAACATGTTCCAAAATAAAAGTACTCTTCTAAGAAAAGTAATATTTGACCATCAATCATCGAATTGAAGCAACCACTTGGACCAGGCAACATAACCTCATGCATGGACCTCTCCAAGGGTGTCCACATAACCGCCAGGCTTAACCAATGGACAAATAGGACTACATATTTCATATGGTAAGATCTTAAAAAGCCATTATCCTAAAATGCCTTGATGAATAGGAGTTGCAGGATTGACAGAAGCTACCTCGCCACGAGCAACTTTAGCCTCACTAAATCCATTCAAGATACACTTTTTGTTGGGATGATGGTTACGTGCCTATACATATAAATTTAAATATTAAATAAAGTACGTACAAAAGCTTTAATTTTTCATACATATATATGAGTCTGAAATAAAATGGAAGGTGGTTGTGAAGTACTGGAGCTTCCTCCCTGAGACGTGTTCTGTATGTGGATAATGCCAAAGCATAATAAATTAGAAGTTTCCTGACACTGAGAATCACTGCGTTCCAACACTCGATGTGATTAGTGTGGTAAATATCATACCTGCATGACAGAAAACATTAATACAAGTGACAAGCTCCATGTAGAAACATGACAAGAAGACAAAGTTCTTCATAATTTACCTAATCAATGGTATATACGCATTCGACCAACTCCTTGGGAATACCTTGTATGTATATGTACCCCTCTTGGTCATTAGTACGAATTCCATTCATGATCCTTTTTTACTCAGTTACAGTGAGAGCTTCAACTGCCAATCTAAAAGAAATCCTCATAGTATCAATTCTAGTCTTCATGTTGTTTGAGATGTCATTACAAGAAAAATAACCTTTAGGGAGAGCAAAAAAGTATCCCAAAAAGCTACTAATTTGTCCCTACAGCTATTTGGGACGTCTTTAGGGACGGCAAAGTGTTGTCCCTTTAGGGTGGCATCCCAAATACATTAGAGACGGATAAATCTATTTCTAATACTATTAAGGACGGCTTTAGAGGCGACAAAAATATGTCTCTAAAGGTCTTTGTTTTTCAACTTCTTTGGGAGGCAAAAAATGTATGGACATCCTTCAAAAACACTTTGAGAAAATCATTCAGGAGCCCGAGATTCCTATCAAAGATTGTAATGAATGGAGTATCAAAACCATAGAAATTGGACTCAAATATCTCAAAAAAAGTATTTCCAGCTTTCGGTGTTTTTGGATTCTACTACTATGAATGCTAGAGGAAAGAGCTTATTGCAGGGGTCAACACTAAGGGTTGTGAGTAGAGTTCTACAGTATCTCCCTTTCATAAAAGTACCATCAATCACTATAATGGATCTCAGTAGACTATATGATCTTTTAGCTGACCCAATATACCAAAAACACCTTAGGAAACTATCCCCCCCCCCCCCCCTCAATCTTTATGTCAAAAACAAAATCTGGGTCGACTACATTAACCTCCTAAAAGTAAGTTGTAAGGAGTTGATAAGCGTGACTAAAACTTCCATGCATCTGAAACGGCAAGTACCGAACAAATGGTAAGGTATCATAATACAAATGGTAAGGCGATAAAATATAAATGACAAGGTTGAACTATATGTTCCATGTGTTTACGTATCTCACGTAACGCTTTATTTTTATCATTCCAACCAATCATGTATATTATATCTACTCCATAATGGTTATGCATATCACCAACAATTGTCAATGGCTTATAGTTTGGTTCTCTTCTTAGTTTCACCTTCATCAAGGATGAAACCCATTTACAAGACGCCACTTTGAAAGACATTCCAGCTACTCGTTCTATAGGGCGGCATGTGAGAATGGAATAGTACGCCTAAAGTTCATGTAACGATGTACCGTGCACCAGTGCCGCATACACCTGTCAGGTTGCTCAAAACGTGTCACATGTTGAATCTATGTCCAATGTCATAAGCTCTTATATGGTTCTTAAATGCGTTCCTATTATGAAATAAATTGCCTACGAGTAAATTTCAATTGATGTCATAGACGTTCTCTTTATAAGATGTGGACATGACTATGAAACCCATAACTTCTTGCGCGGCTTATAAAGAGGCTTTAAAGAATAATACAAAAAATGATAAGATGTATTAGAATTGTCATAGATAATACAAGAACAAATGCTAAATTATTAAGAAAGACATTGAAGTTGCACACACCCACCTGCAGATGCAGAAGGTGCAGTTGAAAGTGGAGCATTGTCGCCTATGGTTTATGAAGGAACATTTGTGAGAGGAACATCGTCTACTATCGGTTTTGAAGGAGCAAATGTGGGAGGCACGTTGTCAACAATGGGTTCTGAAGGTACATTTAGATCAAAAACATCATTGATAGTATCTCCATTGCTTGTTTACGATAGGTAAGTAGTGTTGCTAACATTAAAGCAAATCATTAATTTGAATTACTTACGTTATGGGGTGAAGGATCTTACCGTGCTCAAATACCCTACGAGGATCAAGCCCTTTACCTTGGGTTTCTGGATAACCCTATTACGCAGTTTCGAGTTCAAGGAATGATACATTAGGCGAGGTCAAATTTTGAGAAGGCAACTCTATCCCCAGTCTACATGTTGAACCATTATTTTAAGAAGGCAACTCGGTGTCAAAATCCATTGTGTCAACCAAGTTTAATAGTTGAATCAATATTAGAAGAATACTACACAACTTCGACGATTTATGAGTATATTCAGGTGTGAACCAGAACCCACTCGAGGAACAGTACCCATTCCAACTACTATCCATATGTGAATGGGGGCCTTTGGTTAAACTAATGCTTGCATATTAATCATTACAAAGTAGTCATTCTCAGATGAATTTCACATGGAGAACGAAAGATGAAGTTGTATAAAAAGGCAAAAATATAAAATTTGCTTGTTCGCTATAGAATTTGTACAAAATCCTTGAATGATGTAGTCACTGAAATTTTGGTCATCTTCGCTTTACCTCCACTATAACTAATAATAGATCCGTTTCTAGGGAGTGCAATTGTACCCCCAAAATGAACGACAACATACAGTTTCACTGGTGAAGATATTATGACGATTGAAGTGCAACAACTGATAAGAAAAACGTACAAATGAAAAGTTTCTTATAAATAAATGATTGAATAGATAGATGAAAATAAATGACAAAATAGGTATAAATATATGATGAGAAAACACATAGAAATAAATGACAAAACATATTAAGAAACATCAAACACCTGAGGTATTCAAAAGTTTTGTTAGATTTGAAAAAAAAAAAACTTTCGTACCTAGGAAGAGTATGAAGCTTTTTGATGAAGCTAAAGTACAAGGAAGAAGAAAAGGATGCGTTTGGAAGGATTCAATTAGGGGAAATAATTATATCTCGAGTAATACACAGAGCGTAAAAACATAATACTGTAGCAAATGTCAATCAATGAACTGTCATTTATTCCTTATTCACTAATATATATTAAATTTGAAATTTTGGGCAGTAGGTGTGTATAAGTAGAGGAGTAGGTGTCAGAGTATTCTTTTGGTAAACAAAGTATCTTATAAGGGAGGGTCTGGCGAAAGTATCCATTTAAGTAGGATTGTCTTATAAAGTATTTTATTGGTATTATAAGCTATGGCCCCACGAGGGGAGCCGAATAGCTTCAATATATTGTGGGACCTACATGGGATTTGGGAGCCCACCCAAGATGACACATCACTCCTAGGGATACACACTAGAGAGTACTTGGTGGAGAAGTAATCTTCTAGGCTTAGGGTTTTAAGAGAGTTTTATATATAGGCTTTGTGCCTCTCATTGTAATATACATCTTAAGAATTAATAAAGCTCTCTATTTATCCTATATTGCTCTCTTTCTCTCTCTTTGATTGCTTAGGTGCTTGATAGGGTTATTTCATAACAATTGGGTAATTTCCGTATGCCAATTTGAAGAAATGAAATTTGTGACAGAAAGTAAGCTGGGGATGGCAAAAAGATTACCTGCCATTACCAAAAACAACACATAAATAAACGTCAGATTGTTCGGCAGTTTTCCGAACCACTTGAATGCTACCGTTGAAAATGAAAGATGCTTAATAATCAACCTTGTTAATTTTTTATTATTACACAAGAAAGAGGGGACCTCCCTTTCTCTCTCTCCAATTCAAACCAACTTCAGCTCTCTGAGAGAGAGAGGTAAGCTTTACTCTTCTTTACCAAATTACCTTTTTTTTTTCTTTTTAAATTTGGTTTCCAATTGTTTATTGGGTTTTCTTAATTGATTATTATTAGTTGGTATTCTTGTTGTTATGATTTGGCTCCATTTTTTGTTGGCTGATATGTTTGAATTCTTATGGGTCGGTAGAGTTTCTTATGGAGTGAAAATGTTTTTGTTGAAGAAATTTTGGATTTTGAGGTTTGGGTTTTGAAGAAGAGCCTTTGAATTAAATTGAGTTTTCTTGAATTTTCTCTGAGGAGGTGAAAGTTGTGGTTATGGTTAGTGTCTTAGTGATTATTTTGGTGAGATTTTGGTACTTGGATTTTTTTTTTCTTCTTAATTTAGGATGAGTTTTGTGCTTCTACTATTCTATTGTGAAAGAAAAATTGTGTGAAAGCTGCAATAGTTGATATAGTTATGTGAATTTCTCGACGGTTGAATATAATTCCTGCAAAAAATTGAATTTACTTTTGGTATCCATGGCTGATGGCTCTCGTACTTATTTACGCCTATACAGTCATTATGAACTCCACCCCTGTATATAATTTTCTTCTTTCATATCCATGTAAATCTGTTTGTATGGAGCCTATAAGTATTTTCTGAGTGGTTATCATAAATCAGACGAGTGGTATTAGGTGTAAGAATCATAAGCAATGGCAAGTTTTGTTAGTACTGAACGCATTTTCCTTGAAACAGATTCTTAGAGGCTGAAAATAACGGGGACTAGACAGATTGAACACTCAACGCAAACAAATGGACCAGAGTACTTAACTTTCCCCAACTTTTATGTTCCTTTATAATAGTTTTATATCATTTCTAAATGTTTTTGTAACCAATATAGAAATTGGTGAACTAAAAACATAGGATTTTTGTTTACAATCGGATGAGTTCTTTTTGAATTGAATTCCACGAATAACAAGAGTCCTGTGTGAATAACTGCATATGCTCAACTTAGAAGCTTTGACCATCTTACCTGTATCTGCAAGTAGTCCCAATGTCTTACAGAACATCTCTTACTATTATTCCAAGAATTCATTTTAATTAATGAACTCTCCATATCTTTTTGGATAGAACTGATAAACGTGGTAATGCTTGGTTTGGATGTTAACCTCGGACAGGTTGGGCCACCAGTAAAGAGGCCTCCTTTTCTTAAGCCTATGATAACCAGTATTGACTGGTTATCTTGAAACATATCTATGTGTTCCAGAAAAGGGGGTGTCTACAGGGGTGTTTCAAAAGGGGGTGTCCACGGATCCGCTCCCTATATATATATATTTATGGTTGTTTAGTGGAGTTTGAAAAAGGGTTAATTTAGAGTTCAAAGATGGGTGGCGGGTTGAATAGTTGCGAAATCAAGACCGAAAAGGCGTTTGAAAATGCTATGAGAGGCTCTCGAGCACTAGAGTAAAAAGAATAGCTGGGGAAGCAGTATAAACCACTACTACAATATCAAGAGCCATTGTAGACTTCGACATAACAACACGAAGAATTTGACTGTACTGCGCTACTTGAGTGTGATCAGGAAAGCCTAACCTACATCCATAGAAAGATCAGCCATCCAAGAGCCAAGAAAGGCAATGGCAACAATCTCCAATAAGGGTGTTATTGATATCCCCTATGTTAGGTCTTCCTCTGTTTGAAGTCTCTAAGCCTTCAAGTTTTGTAATGGAAGGGCTTAATTCTAGTATAATGCGGAGTATGCGTAGTGGCTCTATAAGATGCCCCATTCTGAACGGTAGTGTATCGCAACAATCTCAGATTTCATTGCGATTTAAGACTGGGTAGTATGTATTGCGCACTGGATCCATTGGTTAGGATAGACTTGCACCCTAGAGTGAGTTACCTTGTTCCAACAATTGAACTGACATTATGCTCAGTAGGATTGGAAACTCTTAGATCAAGAGAGAGAGGAGTGATTTGTTTTCTAGTAAATGGTATAGGTTCTAGAGTTCCACAATTATTTATCACTTGCCAATTTAGAGTCTACATCGGCCACTTTTGCCGTGAATCTGAAGCTATGGGCAATACAGTCGACACCACGTACCGTGAAGCAGTCAGAATGTCATCAATAGCTGACATGGACCGTCAGATTCATTACTCAACAGACAAGGCTGACTGTAACGCTGCAGGGGAATATGTGGTGAGCAAAGGTATAATATCACGATTTGGCTGCCCGCTCAGCCCAAATACCAGAAGACAGTTTGACCTAGACACTCATGACTCTCTCAACACTCAAATCCTGAGACATTTTAGCAGAATATTGGCCAATCTGTTGGTTGAATGGCAGGCGGAAGTAGTTTTTTTTTTCTTTCAATGTACCGAGGTCCAAACCCCACATGTATAACAAGTGGCATCCTACTGTTAGTATTTGCGGCTCAAAACGGAAGAAAACGAATTAAAAAAGAAGAGATATGATTAGGGTGATAAAGGCGTAGGTCAGATGCAAAAGGTCAAAGAACAAAAGTTGTAGGTCTTATCGATACGAAGCCAGGGCAATTGATAGATCTTTTATTGGAGAGTTGGATCACAGGTTAGATCTTTTATTGGAGAGTTGGATCAGAGGTTATAGTCAGTTTAGTATGCTGATGCGGAACTCGATGCAGGTTCGGGTGTCGAGTTTGAGTCCAAGTTGTATTTGAGGTAGGATTATCTTTTGGACGTTTTTAACCCTATGGGGTGTCTTATAGTTTTGGGAAATTTCTACTCCAAGTAGGATAAAGTTTGGAAACTCATAATTCATGAAGGAAAGGGTTTTAAGTTTACTTTAGCTATAAAAGGGACCTATGAGGTTTGTAAAAACCTAAATTTAGATCTAGAAGAGATGTAGTTGTGGTAGACCTTCTAAAGAGTTGGTCTTTACAAGGAAGAAGGTGGAGGGTTTTCTCTTTGAGGATTTGATGGTAAGATGGGAAGTATCTCTTGTTTGCTAAGATGGGAAATCAGGGAAGAGTAAAGATTGAAAAGTTTCAAGAAGAAGGTATGCAACATGGTCTTCGTTCAGGTAATCTTCGGGTTCTTGATGTATCTTTATTTTCTTTATCTCTTATAAATCTATGTGAGGGTATTATAAGATTAGAGAATTCCATGTTCGCTGGAATCTCTCGAGAGTTTGTAATTGAACTTAGATACATAGTGGATTTCTTGTTTGGTGGTGGGGAGTAGCCTTAGGGTGAACTTTAGGTAAATTTTGTGTTATGTGTGCATGAATTATTGTGTCTATGTTTTTTGGTTGATTATTTGTATGCCATGAGGGTAACGGATAAAACCAAATTGCATGTGGGGGATGTATTCTGCGCAATCCCCCAATAATTGGTATCAGAGCGAGGTTAAGACTGTGGGATTATAGTTCTTGAAGTTTCTCGGGTTCGATGCTTAAGTAGGTTAGTTGAAATTTTCAAGATGGATTTGGTTTCGGTTATTTTGGCCATAGTTTTCTCATGCGGTGGAGTTTGAGATGAAAAAATTTAGACGAAAACAACGGGTTGTTCACAAACATGACAACTAGGACTATCTTTTGGACGTTTTTAACCTTATGGGGTGTCTTATAGTTTTGGGAAATTTCTACTCCAAGTAGGATAAAGTTTGGAAAATCCTAATTCATGAAGGAAAGGGTTTTTAAGTTTACTTTGACTATAAAAGGGACCTATATGGTTTGTAGAAACCTAAATTTAGATCTAGAAGAGATGTAGTTGCTGTGGTAAACCTTCTAAGTCTTTACAAGGAAGAAGGTGGAGGGTTTTTTCTTTGAGGATTTGATGGTGAGATGGGAAGTATCTCTTGTTTGCTAAGATGGGAAATCAAGGAAGAGTAAAGATTGAAAGGTTTCAAGAAGAATGTATGCAACATGGTCTTTGTTCAGGTAATCTTCGGGTTTTCTTTATCTCTTGTAAATCTATGTGAGGGTATTATGAGATTAGAGAATTCCATGTTCATTGGAATCTCTTGAGAGTTTGTAATTGAATTTGGATACATAGTGAATTTCTTGTTTGGTGGTGGGGAGTAGCCTTAGGGTGAACTTTAGGTAAATCTTGTGTTATGTGTGCATGAATTATTGTGTTTATGTTTCTTGGTTGATTATTTGTATGCCATGAGGATAACGGATAAAACCAAATTGCGTGTGGGGGATGTATTCCGCGCAATCCCCCAATAATTGGTATCCGAGCGAGGTTAAGACCGTGGGATTACAGTTCTTGAAGTTTCTCGAGTTTGATGCTTAAGTTGGTTAGTTGAATTTTTCAAGATGGATTTTGTTTCGGTTATTTTTTGGCCATAGTTTTCTCATGCGGTGAAGTTTGAGATGAAAAATTTTAGACGAAAACAATGGGTTGTTCACAAACATGACAACATTGTTTATGTTGTGAGAAGGGCTTGAACACGGTACTTTGTTTAAGGTAGAGCGGTTCTGGCAAAAGCTTCAAAAGTTTGGTAGGAGAAATATGTTTTTTTTTAATTCCGATGTTCGTTAATTTTGGTAATCGTGGTGGCACCTCAAGTTATTTACCACGGTTGATTACTAAATTAGCGGGTCACAACTTTCATGAATCATGGTCGCAAGTTATGGTTCGTGTGGTGACAAAGTGTGTTAATGTGCATAGACTCTAGGTTTGCGACAAAGAGTCAGAAAGTTTGTTCGACATGGCCGGGTTATTGTGTAGTGTTTAATTTTTTCCTTTCTATATTAAACATTCACTGGTTTTGATTTTACTGGTGTAGGCAAAATTGTATGATTTCATTG
The DNA here is from genome assembly GCA_014058105.1 of Kingdonia uniflora. Lineage (NCBI taxonomy): Eukaryota > Viridiplantae > Streptophyta > Magnoliopsida > Ranunculales > Circaeasteraceae > Kingdonia > Kingdonia uniflora. The sequence continues at coordinate 1,649,818 of JACGCM010000911.1, read as the reverse complement.
GTATATATGAAATTACTGTTTCAGAGACTCTTTTCTGTGATGGAGTTCAGGGGTGGACTTGATGGTGCTTATGGAGTTGTGTTCAAAGCAGAAGTTGGAGCGGTATAGTTTCATGGCTGCAGGTAGAGCAAGCTCGAAAGCATGGTTTATCACGGAGAGAAAAGAAGCTAATGGATGCTTGTAAGTTTTGACGAGGGTATCCAGTTTGGGTACGAAAAAAATTTGATCGCGGCTAGCAGATACGAAGTAAACAAATTTGACGGTTTTATTGATGAGTTTTTTCATGCTATGGATGATCAATGAAGACATGAATTGGGCTTCTCGCCGAGGTGGAGATTGTTAGTCTTTGTGCTCAAAACGGAAGAAAACAAATTAAAAACGAAGGGATATGATTATGGTGATCAAGGCATAGGTGAGATGCAAAAAGTTCAAGAACAAAAGTTGTAGGTCTTGTTGATATGAAGCTTGGGCAACTGACGGATCTTTGATCGGACCGTTGGATCAGAAGTTATAATTAGTTTAGTCTGCTGATGCTGAATTCGATGCTGATTCGGGTGTCGAGTTTGTGTCCGAGTTGTATTTGAGGTAGGGCTGTCTTTTGGACGTTTTTGGCCATTTGGGGTATCTTTTAGTTTTGGGAAACTTCTACTCCAAATAGGATAATGTTTGGAAACTCCTAATTCATGTAAGAAAGAGTTTTAGGTTTGCTTTGGTTATAAAAGGGACCTATGAGGTTTGTAGAAACCTAACTTTAGATCTAGAAGAGATTTAAACTATGTGGTTGACCTTGTAAAGAGTTGGTCTTTACAAGGAAGAAGGTGGAGGGTTTTCTCTTTGGAGATTTTATGGTGAGATGGGAAGTACCTCTTGTTTGCTAATATGAGAAATCAAGGAAAAATGAAGATTGAAGGGTTTTAAGAAGAAGGTATGCAACATGGTCTTTGTTGAGGTAATCTTTGGGTTCTTAATGGATCTCTATTTTCTTTATCTCTTGTAAATCTATGTGAGGGTATTATGAGAATAGAGAATTCCATGTTCGTTGGAATCTCTTGAGAGCCTGTAATTGAAGTTTGATACATAGTGGATTTCTTGCTTGGTGGTGAGGAGTAAGCCTTGGGGTGAACCTCCGGTAAATCTTGTGTTATGTGCATGAATTATTGTGTCTATGTTTCTTGGTTGATTATTGGTATGCCATGTTGAGGATAACAGATAAAACCAAATTGCGCGTGGGGGAAGTATTCCGCGCGGTCCCCCCAACAATTACCACCAAGGGTGATCTATTGTTGAAACATAGGAACATGGGCAATGTGAGGCAGTTTAAATCAAACCATTTGCGGGGCACTTCCTGGTCCTACAAGGATATGTCGATATTGTAATATCCGGGGGGCTATAGATAGAGCCTTAAGAAGAGAGGATATTCGTTTTTGCCATTTCACTCTCAGATCTTGGGCTATGCAATTGATCACCCTACTCTGGCCTTAGTTCCCCACTTCCCTTCAACAACTTCGGGCTGACATCTCGCTTGCCGTTTTCCACTCTCGCCCTTGTTCACTGTCCACTCTTCATTGCAACTACTTAACATATTATAGGTCTAGTTTACCACTTTATGTCAAACTCCGCCAATACTTGGTCTAGTTGAGTATCGAAGCCTTTCATGAAAATGATAGACTTTGCTGAATTGGACTTGTAGAAACGAAGGAACAAATTTGAATTTTCCACGATCCAATTCTTTTCTCTTCTGGATTTTATTTTGAATTCCGTGTTCTTATATTTTCTGTCCCTCTCACTGTCCCTCCAGTTTTCTCTCTCAGGATTTTCTATCTATAATTTGTTCTAATCCTCACTGCAGTTTTCTTCTTAGATCATATCTCCCTATAAAGAGATATAATTTATTTTGACTTATCTCTGTCTGCTGTTTCAGTTAACTTTCCAGATATTTTTCCCCAGGTTTCTCTGTGTATTTCTATAAAGAGTTTGAGTTGAGGTTTGAGAAAACATGAAAGCAAAATCAATTTTCAAACTTATGAAAAAGGAAGTTAGTTTTCCTCCTTTTTCAACCTAATTTGTGAGACAGATTTCATCACTGATTTGCGTCAGCTTCCCAAACTTATGAACAAGTAAATTGATTTCCTGTGAATTTGTTTTCTGTTCCTTTGTTTCCAGCGATAGAACACACCTTTTAAAGTGGATTGCTCTGATGGAAAACCAATTAACAACTATTCATTTTACTTCAACACATAAATTCCATATTTGGAGGAGTTGCCTAGAGGTTTTTTTGTTGAATGCAGGGATATCAACTGATGCTATGGATCGTGAGAAAGGGAAGTATGTCTTGATCAAAGATCCAGAAGAGTACCACCACCTAGGATTGTTTGACAAACCCCTCCCATGCTTTGGCTGTGGAATTGGATGGTTCTCGTGAGTACTCTCTCTCTCTCTCTCTCTCTCTCTCTCTCTCTCTCATGTTTTGACTTTCAAATTACAGTTTTCTGCTAGGATTTGTATTTCCGTTGATGTGGTACTATGCCACGATTCTCTACTTCGGAAACTACTACCAAAAGGATCCAAGAGAGAGAGCAGGCCTTGCCGCGTCTGCCATTGCTGTAAGTGGTGCTTTTATGTATGACACCATTTCAAATAAAAGTTCATTTGTCTAATTGCCGCCATCTCTTTGGCTAATAGTTAAAGTTAATCTTGTAATCCCTGCTCTGTGGTTATTTCTATTCTTTTAATAGCATATGTTTTCTCTTACAGGCATTGGCCTGTTCAGTTGCTGGGTTGATCACTGCACTCGTTCTTCTAGTATAAATCCCAACTTCTTGCCCTCTCAACCTATGAAGCTTGCAAAAGGATACTCGCACGTTGGTGTTGTTGTATAATACTCTTCATCCTTTTTCTGTAGCAAATCAAATGAAGTTCAAGGATCTGGCTGACCGGTACGTTCTGATACTTCGGATCCTTTAATGGTATGCATAGATGTCTTAAAACTGTCTGTAAAACCCCTCAGCTGCCCATTACTATTACTGGGAAGTTATGTAAAATGAGTTGTAGACTAAAGTGTAGAGAAATCAAATGTTGTACTTTAGCAATCTAATCTTGGCTGATTTAATCAAATGTTATGGCTCTCTGCTCTTTTATCCTTCATTAATATGTCATTGCTCATTGTCAAAATTGGTTCTAACGGGTTTATAATAAACATTAATCCTGTGCTCAAGGGAAAATCTTTATCATCTACTTATATTTGTAAAATATACCAATGAGACTGAAGAAGTCGAACAATGAATGCAACAACAATGTGAAATAAGCAATAAATATAAGGATAAAAGAAGTAAATCGTAAGCAACTACACGAGGACTTACGTGGAAATTGATAGTGCTATCACTGTCATCTTCATTTAGAGGCTCTTGAAGAGCCTTGTACGCAGTACATTGAGTCGCATGATTATCAAAATCCAAGATTACAGATGATTTCAGCAGTAACTTTTGATCCCTAAAGTAGTTCAACTTAAATTTGTAAAGGTAAGCAAAGGTTCTTGCAATTTCGCATTTGGATTTTGTACCTCTTGTGGGCATATCCCAGATCGAGCACTGGGATTGGTAATTGGTATGAAATTGCATGTCGAAAAGGGTTGGTTAGCTCGTCAAGTTGTAGAATAAAAGACTAAGGTAGGTTGGTTTAGTGACTACTACTCATTCATGTAAGTACTGTCCTAGTTCTAATTGAATCTTTACCTTCCGCCAAGAAGTAACTATCCCAAAAAATTCAACTTGCATTGAGCAAACCCCTGTTTGTAATACTCTTCATTAATCTTCACTTAGACAAAAGTTTTCTTTAGCACAGGGCAAGGGAAATAAATTTTACCTCTAAAAAAACAGCAAGAAAATTTAGATTTAAATCAAAAGTGTATAAAATTGCCAGCATAGCTTTTTGTAATTGGCTTTGGTGGCTGGAAGATCTTCTGAGGATGCACAATATTATGTTAGATCGTCCTGGAGCCTTATTTGAAGCCAAACTGAAATGTGACGAAGGTGAATCAATTGATAATATAGTGACTACTTATCCATATCTTGAACAATAAGACTAATTTGCCTAATATTAATTTTTTCTTCTCAAAATCGCTAGTACTCCATTTTGAAAATTTGCTAATATTCTCGTAAGGCAAAGATTCAACAATTGGAGTTTTATGTTACATCATGTTTGTTTCACTCACGCTCTTTCTTATTACTAATAGTCAAGTGCTGACATAGTGAAGGTTGAGAGCCGAACTGTAGCCAAAAAGTGATTTTGGGTGGGAAAAACTTTATCGAACACAAGTATATCTTTATAGAATTTGTTTCGCAGTTCATTTCTTATGTTATTAACCAATAGCTTGATGATCATCATGCAATAGTTGTAAGCGTAACTCTTCAAGACTGCTATATCTTGCACCACTCTCTGTCTATCTCAGTCTCTCATGTCCGCATTTATCAATTAGCTTTAGCAAAATCTTACTTTTAGTTTCCTCCAATATCTTAATATTAATGCCTTCGTGGCATGTCAATAATGTAAAATGTAAAATGTAAAATGTAAAATGCAAAATGCAAAAAGTAAAACCAACTTGTTTGCAGGGGCCTAACTTCTTGCAAGGGGAAGTCGGCTCTTACACCACGGGGTTTCATCTTCAAACAAAGGGGCTCAAGTATATAACTTAGAATACGAATAATCAATAGACAATATACTTGCATGGAGGCCTAGAATGTGACTCTCCACGACCTCTGATGAGAATTTTAAGAGTGTTTATATTTCTGTCGAGAGGTCGAAGGTTCGAAGGTTCGAGTATGGGGGTTTTACAAGATGATCGAAGGTAAACAGTATGGGGTCTGGGGAGATGTTTTTAACCCAACCTTGGTTCCCAATCTCTCCTCTTTATAAAACATAGGAAGGGCTGAGTCACCAAGGTTAGGTCAGATTACAAGTGTACAATCCGGGTATCCTCCGAATATCGAGCGGGTATCCCAGAGTGGGTATGGACGCTGGAAATTTCGAAACTGTAACAGCAGCAATTGTTGGGTCCGTTTCTATACTCTGACACTGTAGCAGTGGTTGGGTCTATTAATGTAGCTGCAAGGACCAACAACGCCGCCGTCTTGTCTAGTGAGTTGGTTGTCTGTCCTGTCATACTTTGACCATGCACGGATATGGTCGAAGTATGATGCGATGTGGAGTTCGTCTTCGAAGCTTGTTCAGAATCGAGGTTTCGTCTTCAGATAATCTTTGGGAGACTTGTTTGGGGATTGGATGGGCCTCGAGATATTCGAGTACGCTTCGAAGTAGCCTTTGAGTGTTTGACTGGGGTAGAAGGTTGCTAGTAGGCTACTACATTCGCCCGCTCTTAACGAAGGGCTCGAAAATAGGTGTAAAAGCATTTGCTGAGAAAACTGTTTGGCGTTGGAAGTTGAACTGTTTGACTGCTGGTTTCTGGGTAGGTAATAAAAGAGGGTAATAAAGAAATGTTGGTGGTTAGGGAGTAATAAATGAGTTTAGATAGGGCTATAAGTATGGGTTATGGGGGTAGGGACATTGTATGCTCTTCTTCTCTTTCGTTTTCTGCTCCTTCTTCCTCTGTATTTCTTGAAAGACGTTATGGATACCACACCAAACACTCGCTATCAAAAAAGGATGGGATTCGCCCGGGATCGTCGTATAGGGCAGAAGACTGTTGAGTTGCACTTGAAGTTCTTCGGTGACCATGGACTCGACTGGGACATGCCTGAGCTGGTGGAGTTGGAGCCTGGGGAACCCATCAATGGGGAGCTCTATTCTCACTTCTGGAGGCAGATGAAGTTTTATTTTACCACTGCTGAAGAACGTTACCTCTACCTGATGGCTTTGGCAAAAATTCTCGTTCAGGCAGAAGAGCAGTTGGAGGAACAAGGTTCGGTGAGTGGAACTGGCCCGTCTAGAAATAAGGCGGCTTCTTCTTAAGGTGGTGATGATGGGTTTTTTCCTTTGTGTGGAACTATATTTTGAAAGTTTATGTGGTTTTGTACATTTGGGTCTGCAAATTTGTTGTTTCTGTTATTGTAATTTGCGGAATGGAATGGAAACAATGTTTTGCTGCAATTTTGTGTGTTTGTATCTGGTAGTTATTGTAGATGAATAAACTTATAGGCACGGTAGAAAATATATCTTCATCGAGTGTTGGAAAAAGCTGGCTTCGACGTACAATGGTCTGGTCGAAGGTAATTGACCCTGTATTAGTCGAAACTCTATGAAAGAGGTGTGAGACGAAGTGTGAAAGTGAGCGGTGTTCGATTACAAAGAGTACTCGAAGCTCAAAGTTTGTGCGATAGGTATTGTTAGAGGAACTAAAAAGAACAGGGGTCGATGGTTCGACTGCAAGTTCTCAGGAATGTGGTTTGAATGTGGATACAAATGAAACAGTTACGTCTAAGAAGTTGGAAAGGTCAGACCGTTGAGTTTTCAAGGAGAGGAATTTAAAGACTGCAATGAATGTAACTTGGGATTAATGAATGTTTTAAATGTACCTTCATGTATAAAATGTGGTGTTACGAGGAGAATTTCTCATCTTTCTTCTTCTTCTTCTGAATATAATGTCTTCTTCTTCATCCCAGAATAGTGGCAATTCTTCCATGGCCAAGCAGGAGGACTGGATTGTGGTAAAAGCTATTCGGGTGCGGGAAAAGACCCCGGAGCTGCAACGGAGGTTTCTTATCGATCAGGATATCGACGCGGAGATGCTGGACCTGTTTGAAGCGGAACCCGGGGAACCCGTTGCTGGAATGTCCTTTGCGTACATGTGAAGGATTCTTTAGATGATAGGGCCATTTTCGGGCCATCGGTTGTCCTTACTGGAATCATTTGCGGAGGAGATGGTGGAGCAGGAGGACTTTGTTGATGAGGTTGAGGAGAAGCGTCCCGATGATAAATAGGGGCTCCTTGCTGGTTTGTTGAGTGGTTTAGATGGGTGTAGGAGGGTGTTTGTATTTTCTATTTTGAATTGTACTATTTGTATTTGTCATGAATGAAATTGGGGGTTGGTAATAAAGCAGCCGAACTATTTTTCGGCACTGTGTGTAAGTAGAATTCTAAAGTCCCGAGGTAAAATTTTGAATTATCGAGGTACCATGTTTGAACTGTCGAAGCAGAAGGTCTGACCTGTCGAAATAATATTCTGATCTGTGTATACGTAAAATTTTAAACTGTCGAGGTAAAAAGTGTGATCTGTCGAAGTAGAAGTCTGATCTGTCGAAGTAATCTTCTGATCTGTGTATAAGTAAAATTTTGAACTGTCGAGGTAAAAAGTGTGATATGTCGAAGTAGAAGTCTGATCTGTCGAAGTGATCTTCTGATCAGTGTATAAGTAAAATTTTGAACTGTTGAGGTAAAAAGTATGATCTATCGAAGTAGAAGTCTGATCTGTCGAAGTAATATTCTAATTTGTCGAATGTGTTATAGATCGAATATTCGATATATTTGGTAATTGAATGTAGGGTTATCTGTGGATGAATGTTTGAGACACAGTATAGTCGCTTACTCGTGTTGTGAAAAGTGGGTGTGTCGAAGGTTTTGTTAGATTTGATTGGTCAGAGTGACAGCTCAGACAGCTGGTCTGTCAGAACGAAACGTGTTTCTGGGGCAATGTGCCATGCAGGTAATCATGATTTTTGCTCGTTTTACAGAAAAATGGTGATTTGACGTTGGGACTTGACTAGACGGCTTTGAGTGAGGATTAGAAGATTCGTGAGGCTTTGAGTTTGCAGCTAATTGAGGGTGAGCGTGTGGTTCACACATGAAGGGAATTAGGGGTAAATAGGTCAAAACCCATTGCGGCCGAAAAGCCAGGGTAGTGGGAGCGTGGTAATGATAGTAGTTTGGAAATCGAAGCAGTTTGGTATTCCGAGAAGATATATAAATGTAAAGGAAATAATCAATGTACTGTTCATAGAGAAAAAATAGAGAGTGAGAGGAGGAGAAAAGTATGCCATTGTTACGTGAAGCTTGATAGAGGTTGCTGAAGTTGTTGCTGAGTATAGACTGACTTGCTATTTCGAGTGTGTTTCTGCTAACATAGGTATGTCAATTTTAACTTTGTCTACTTTATATTTGGTTCTTCCTTCTGTATCTGTAAGTAAGATCTTCTGGTTTCATAATTGAGAGGTGATAGTCGAGGTCAGGGGGAATTCATGAGTCTAAGTTCTAGCCCATTTTGGTATTTGGAGGGTATTGACGGGGGGGGGGGGGGGGGACTTGGTTTAGGATCAAATTTTTGATTGTGTTTGTATCTGTTGGAGAAGGTAGAGGAGAAATAGGTTATTGACACGTAATTTTCGAATGTATCGATCTAATTGCGTGCCTCTTCTTCTGCAGGATAAGATGCATACCCGTCGAGCTTTGAGACTGAGGCTAATAGACGAAGAGGTCGACGAGAATGAGGCTAGTGTGTCTGGTCGTGCTCCAATGGATGAGGGCAGCAACTTAGAAGAACTGGTCATAGCAAAAGATATCACACTGGCAGTGGTGGTTCCTGAAACTAGAGGTTCGAGTAGTAAACGTTGTAAGACGGTTGTGACAGAGGATAGTGATGTGGAAGGGGTGGAGAGAGGAAAGAGAAATGAGGGTAATGCTGGACCTTCAGGTGGAGAAAGGGGAGAAAAGGAGCAGAGTGATAGTATTGAGTATTCGACTGAGTCAGATAAGGCCGAGGGCTCTGTCTCGGCTAGAGATAAAAAGAGAGTTGATCGATTTGCTGCCAAACTGGAGTTGTCGAAGGTGGGGGTGATGTTAAGTGCGGCGGGAACAGGGTGGAATTTCAAGTTGAGCCTGCGAGAGGGTATTATTGCGTACAGGGGTCAAATTTGACTGGGAATGCAGCTTCCCCTTCGAAGGATGGTGAAGGAGGTATTAAATTTTTGGGAAGTTGCCCCAGTTCAGATGAATGGGAATTTTTACGAGATAATGAGGGTAATTGAGGGTATGAATGTAAAGTTGAGGAGTGAGAAGAGGGGTTTAATTGAATGGTATTGTAATGACCAAATTTCGTAGCTCGATACGATTAGGAATTAGCTATCACACCAATGATCCTGTAACAATATGATAATGTAAAGCAAGAAATTGAAACATGTGTTTTTAGCGTGGAAAACCTCTGAATAAGTAAAAAAAACCATGACCTCGTATGAAGGATTTTTGTAAAAGTATCTTGATAGCTTTGAGTAGAAATCTTTATTACAAATGATCTCTAGAATATAGAAATGCCTTTGATCTCGTAAATAAAAAGTTTGAGTAATTTTTTTGGTCCCTGTCTCTTCTGAAACTTCTCCTTTTTATAGGCTTTCCCCATAGCACTTCATCGTGCTGGAACACATCTTCCGAATAATGTGATTAGTGGCGGTTGACTGAATAACTGACGAGTTCGTGGGAGATAAGTGTCTTTGACTGAATAAGGTTTTCCGGGTTTAGCTCGATGTCGTTTCTTTAGTAGTTCGCGATGTTGGTTAGAATGTTTGACTGGAGTGTTGTGTGCTTAAATTGCGTGAGCCTGATATGGAAGTAAATCGAACTGAGTGAGCTAGATTATGAGTGAGGTCGAGGAATAAGTCCTTACAGGTACGATATGGTGTCATTCTACTCGAGGAAGGCGAACCAGAATATAGGCACATACCATATTCAGTGTCACCCAGAGAAGCCCTGGTTGTTTGATCTGTGCTCGATGGGTCGAGGATGGAATAGAGACTTACTTGTAGTACGGGGTAAATTTGAGAATGGCGAAGGGGAGGACTCTTATAGGTTACATCACAAAGTCTATTACCCGAGTGAGTCTTTTGTCGAAGGTTTTATTTTGATGTATTGCTCGAATGAACTGTGATTATATTTTTGTTGTTTTTTTTGTAGGTCCGACTAGCCGGTCTTGGGAGAATCCGAGGGATTATATTGGCGCTTTGATCAATTCCAACGAGGAGTGGGTTAATTATGTATTCAAGAGTCTTGGTATCAAGAGGAATATAAAGAAGAAGATGGATTCCCTGCTTCGAAACATACCCATTACGCCGAAGCCATCAAAGAAGAGGAGGGGTGAAGGTGGTTCAAAAGTATTCGAAGAAATGGGGGAGGATGATTTGGCAAGGACAGTTCAGTATGTTCTGATGGCAAAAAGGGCGTCGAAGTAAACAGCGTCAGTGCCCGAAGTGGCTAGTGATGCTTCGAGAATGAGGTCGAGGCAGGTACCAACACAGGTTGAGAAAGGGAAGGGAAAGGTTGTTTGAAGGTGCAACAGACAAAGGTTATTCAGCGCAAACTGCGTTGGGCGTTGGAGGAAGATGATACGGAGGATGAGGGTGAAGAGAAGATCAGGCTCTAGCCAAGGCTACTTCTATGGCCGAACTCTGCGATGCTGACCCAGATGAGGCTTCGAAGAAAATGAAGAAGAGTATGTTTCAGGTAACAATTTATTATTGTTTGTGAGATTCTGAAATTTTCTTAAGTGCTTCATGCTTCGAGAAATACTGACAGTTAAAATAATCTAGCAGATGGATGCTTGGGCGCAGTCATTCACCAGGGCAGTGACAGCAGTGACAGTAGGAAAGAGGAGGATACGGGAGGCGCTTGACAGTCTAGAGCTTGCTCGAGGGACTGAGGCCTCGTTGTTGTCTGAGAAAAAAGTTTTAAAGCGAGATTTGGCGGCTATTACTGATACCGTTGATAAGAGGCTCGAGGGTCAACGTTTAAATCGTGAGTAGGTGTTGGCATCGAAGCTTGCAGCAAAAGATAAAGGAAAAGGCAGAACTGAAGGCACATTATCAGGCACAGTTTGATGGTGAATGTAGAGTTACTGTCAGGCTGAAGGAGTTCATAGAGGATATGGGGTTTGATCCTGGCACTTTAGAATGCCTCCCTATTACCAAAGATCCTGTTGCTAAGGACTCTTTGCAGACGCAAGAGAGAGAGGTAGAAGTTGTTGTTGGAGGTGGCATGGAAACTTTACTGGACGAAGGGATTGTTGCTGGGTCTGCGACTGATATTATTGCCAATGGTGCAGGGTCAAGACCTTCCACTGGGGGTGCTGAAAGTGTTGGTGTTAAAGAGCCTGTTGGGGAAGAAGGCGCAGCCGCGCCGATATGAGGTATTTACTGGAGTGCCATGCCTATTTTTTCTGATTTGCTATGGAGTTGTAATATTTGCACCATGTGTTATTTTTCTGTGGGGTTGTTCTTGGATCTTGATTTGTGTGAACTGATTTGAACTGCTGTGTTGAAGTTGATTTGTGCGAACATTGACTTGCATTTACTTGTTTGTACTACGTACTTGATGTATGCTCTGAACTGAATTTGATTTGAATTGATTTGTGTTGAAACTACTTCTCTGATGGTGTATTATTCTAAAATTTCTTGCTTGTGGTGGGATTGTAGATATTTCTGTATACTTGTATCTGCGTATGCTAAAACTGTCAAATAATTGTAGAGTGATCGAACCTTGGAGAATTTCGGGATGGTTATGATAATTTGTTAGAACCAAGAGATTTTCTGGACATCGAAGGCCTAAGCCACAGTGATGTAAGATGTGGTCGCCTCCAACGCATTCTCGAGGGTTCGGTCGCTCGACCATTCATGCCCCTCGAGTCTGCACGAATGTTGGGAGTTTAAAAAACTTCAAGGTCGCCCCTGAGTATCTGTCGGGCCGAGGTTGACATGATACTTAGAGGAAACCCAAAAATTTACTGGACTTCGAAGGCCTGGGCCACAGCGAAGCAATACATGTTCACCGCCAGCGCATTCTCGAGGGTCCGGTCTTTCGACCATTCGTGCCCCTCGAGTTTGCTCGAATGTTGGAAGCTTGAAAATTTCAAGGTCACCCCCAAGTATCAGTCGGGTCGAGGGTTGACGTGATACTTAGAGGAAACCAGGAAATTGACTGGACTTCGACAGCTTAAACCAGATCGAAGCATATATGTTCGCCCACAATGCATTCCCGAGGGTCCGTTCTTTCAACCATCCTTGCACCTCGAGTTTGCTCAAAATTGGGAGTTTAAAAAATTTTAAGGTCACCCCCGAGCATCAGTTGGGTCGAAGGGTTGACATGACACCCATGCTTAACCAAGAAATTTACTGGACCTCGACAGCTTTGAAGGCCTGATCGAAGCACATATGTTCGCCCTCAATGTATTCCCAAGGGTCCGGTCTTTTAACCATCCTTGCCCCTCGAGTTTGCTCAAAATTGGGAGTTTGAAAATTTTCAAGGTCGACCCCGGGTATCAGTCGGGTCGAAGGGTTGACATGATACCCTGGCTTAACTAAGGAATTCAATGGAAAACAGGAGACGAAGCTTGGGAGAAAAAGATGTTTATTGATTATTCTATGTTTACATCAAATGTACAAGGTAGAGACCGTGGCCTATTGTATGAAACTAGCTGCATTGTGTTCTACGGGTTAGGTAGAAGCTCTTTGTCTTCTGTCATCAGATAGTATGATCCCTTTTTGGTTTTATCGTGCACGACGTAAGGTCCTTCCTAGGATTCGGCTAGCTTGCCGACATTTCGAGGCTTCAATGATTGAGTGACCCGTCGAAGTACTAGATCTCCAATGTTAAAACTTTGTGGTCGAACTCTCTTGTTGTATGACTTCTAAAGTGATGCATGGTAATGGCCGAGGTTGGCGATGGCTCGGTCCCTGGTCTCGTCGATCCATATCATGTTGAATCCGAGCTCAAACTCATTTTCTTCGTCTGGGAGATTAGGATCTCGTGTCGGTACTTCGAATTGAGTAGGGAGCACTGCTTCAGTACCATAGGCTAAAAGGAAAGGGGTACAGCCTATAAATTTTCTTGGTATTGCTCGATAGGACCAGAAGACATAGTGTAACCTTTGAACCCATCGACCTTTCTTTGCATCGACTCGTTTCTTAAGACCGTCGACTATGGTTTTGTTGATAGATTTGACTTGACTATTGCCTTGGGGGTAGTAAGGTATTGAGGGGGAGAGGATAATGTTATGTTTAATGAGGAAATTTCTAACTTTGTTACCGACGAACTAGGGACCATTATCGCATCGAATCATATGAGGTCATCCGAAATGTGTGATGATGTTTTCCCATAGAAATTTTTAACTTCTTCTTCTCTGGTTCGGCATAAAGGTACAGCTTTGACCCATTTGGTAAAGTAATCTGTTGCAACAAGGATATTCTTTCTGCTACCCGAGGCTTTAGAGAAGGGACCGATGAGATCAATAGCCCATCTTTTGAATGGCCAAGAAACTTGACTAAAATAGAGGTCTTGTGAAGGGTTGTGGATATCATGGGCATGTCGTTGGCATTTGTCACAGTGTTTGGCATACTTTTCTGCTTGTTTTTTCATGTTATGCCAGAATAAACCTTGAGAGACGACTCGAAGGGCGATATATCGACCAACAGTATGAGCACCGCAGGTACCTCCATGTAGTTTGGCTAGAATTATAGAGGCTTCGGCTTGAGAGATACATCAGAGGACACCATTTGGGGATTTGTGATGTAACTCGTGTTTATGGATGGTGTATCTGCGACTATTATCTAATAATGACCGTTTGGCTTTGGGGTCATCTGGAGGAATGGTGTTCGCCAGTCGTATAGATTGAGACTCTCGCCCCCAGTATTGATGGCATTGATTTCCATCTGGTCGATATTTGGGCGTTCGAGTACTTCGATATGGAGGGTTTGGGATTCTGATTGGCCTAACATAGCTGCTATGTAGGCGAGGGCATCTGCGTGCCATTTTTTTCCTCGAGGGTAATGAGTGATAGTAGATTTTTCAGGAAAACAGTCCATGCATTGTCGAACGTAAAGAACATATTCGGCCATGCGACCGTTAGCTTGATTTTCAGCTGTGTAATGTCTCTGAACAAGTTGGGAATCTGTGAAAGCTGCAAGTTTGGGAATGCCGAGGTTGAGTGCGAGGTCGAGGCCATAGATCAAAGCTTCATATTTAGCTTCATTATTGGAACATTTGAAGCTGTATTTAATGGCCTTCTCTATTCGATCATTGGTAGGGGTGACCAGGACTATGCCGATCCCTGAACCATTAGGTCCAGCGGATCCATCTGTAAATAAACGCCATCCAGTGTTAGGGTTTCATGGATCTGTTGCTTCGGGTTGGTCTTCTGTTAGGTAGTCTTCATGTTCTTCCCAATCGCCATCTTCGACCGTGAAGTCGGCAAAGAAATCTACTACTGCTTGGCCTTTATAGGATATCTGCTTCTCGAATGTAATGTCATGTTCGCCAAGGTAAACAGACCACTGTTGTACTCGTCTGGATTTTTCTTTTTTGCTAAGCACTTCTCGAAGGGGGTAGCTTGTTATGACACGGATTGGGTGAGCTTGAAAATATGGTTTGAGTTTGCGGACTGAGTAGACAAGGGTGAGGAGCAAACGCTCAAGTTTTGAATATCGAGTTTCTGCAGGTGTTAGAGTTTTGCTGATAAAAAATACAGGCCTCTCAAGGTTTGAATCGAGTCGAATAAGCACTAGACTAATAGAGGTGTCTGTAACAGTGAGGTATAAAGAAAGTATCTCGCCTTCGATAGGGGTGCTGATAATGGGTGGTCGACCAAGATAAGTTTTGAGTTTGGGGAAGGCATGTTCACATTCTGGTGTCCAGTTAATCTCAGTGTTATTTTTCTTTTTTGCTTTGTGAACACCTTGGTAGCATAAGAGAGAGAAGAGCCATGCACAACGGTATAAGGATTTGGAAATAAAACGGTTGAGGGCCGCGATTTTACCAGCCACTTTCTGGACATCTTTCTTGGTTCGGGGCGAAGGCATGTCGATGAGGGCTCGAATATGGGTGGGGTCGATCTTGATACCTCGTTTACTGATAAGATGGCCTAGAAATTTTCCAAACGAAACGCCAAATTAGCATTTGTCTGGGTTGAGTTTCATGTTGTATGTTCGAAGTATTATAAAGACTTCGGTGAGGTCCTGAATGTGGGTATGTTTTTGGAGGCACCCGCATGGTTGTGACAAGTCGTTGATAGGTGGCACCCGCATTTTTAAGGCCGAAGGGCATGACATTAAAATAGTAAAGGCCTTGTTCAGTGACAAAAGAAGTTTTAAGTTAATATTAAGGAAGGAGGGGTACCTGATTGTAACCCGAAGCTACGTCTATCATAGACAGACGCTCATGTCCAGCAGTAGCATCGAGGAGTACTGAGATGACCGGGAGGGGGAAACTGTCCTTCGATGTGTGCATGTTGTGGTCTGTGAAATCGACACATATTCTAATCTTGCCGTTCTTTATGGGAACTGTAACAATGTTTGATATCCAATCAGTATACTTCACTTCTCTAATGAAACCCGTGTCATAAGTTTGTCTAATTTGAGTTTTACTACTTCTCGTAGGCGTGGTGCCAAGGTACGCTTCTTCTATTTAACTGCTATAAAATGGGGAATAAGATCGAGGCAGTGGCATGCCAAACTGGGGTCGACACCAGGCATCTCCTGGAACGTCCATGTAAAGACGTCTTTGCTTGTTCGAAGGAAGTCTGAGAGCTCGAGACGTTCTGCCTCATCTCGAAAAGTTCCAATGAATGTTCCTCGACCAGGACCGTCGATTTTGATATAAACAGTGGCTTTGATAGGTGAGGTGGTATTTGTTGAAGGTGTAGGGATAGATAGGGACAGTGATTGCTATGGGCGGCTAACGAGCCTCCGAGTCTGATAAATCTCCGGATGCTCGCATGAACGGGCGAGGTGTTGAGAGCCTTTTAAGTTCCATGTACCCAAGGGGGTGGTAAAATAAAGGGTTTGATAATATGTCGAAGGTATGGCACGTATGGCATAGGGCCTGTCACGTCCGAGGATACCGAGTTATTCAGACTTCTTGTCGACGACAAGAAAACTAGTTTAAAGTGTGACTGGGCCGGTTGTAACTGGGAGGCTCATTCGACCAATAACAACCTCTGTGGTCTCATTAAAACCTTTGAGTTTGACATTGGCAGCAGTGATGAGGTCGGTTTTGTTCATGGTTTGGACAGTTTGGAGGAAAAGGACATCGGCTGCACTTCCTGTGTCTATGAGCATGTGTGGAGGACAAGGTTTTCGATCTTAATCATGATGATTAATGGATTAGAATGGGGAAAATGAACATAGGATGTGTCACATTCGATAAAATATATGCCTTCGGGTTGAGGGGAGAGGCTTGATCCTGGTAGGAGGGCAGGCAACTTCTCTTGGTAGGAGAGGCTGTAGCATTCTGCGACACGCTTACGTTTGCTCTTGGAACAGCCACTGTCGATGTTATTGACTTCAATAAAATTTATTCGGTAGATATGCACCTCGGCCGGGTCAGCAGTAGGGTAAGTTGAGGTTTGAGGTATGACCCATCAAGGTAACTGGGAAGGTCGGCAACATACTGATGCAGACGACCTGCTTTGAGGATGATTTCGAGGGAACGCTGTAAGGCGAAACATTTTTTGGTTTGGTGACAGTTACACTTGTGATTGGTACAGTATGGTTCGCCTGGTTTGACTTCGATAGGGAAGGGGATACGCCAGATGGGGTATGCCTGGATTTGGGGTAGAAGGGTGCTAAGAGGGGCAATGAGTGTTGGTAGGACCGGTATCGGTCTCTTTCTGTGAGCTTTGGCATTATTGTCATTGAGAGGTAGTCTGCGGCTCTCAGTTTTCTGTGAGACGGGAGCGATCAGGGGTGTTGGAGTAGAAGGTGGGCCTTGTCGAGGTTTATTGAAGTTGGTGGCTGAAGGTTGCCCCTATTTACGGGATTCGTGGAGCCTCTCAAGGTCGATATAACCATTAACTTTTGAGAGCATCTCCTTGAGGGTTCGAGGTTTGTGGAGGACCAGGTATTCTTTAACATGGCTAAGATCTGGTAAAGCATTTGAGTGCGCGAGTACAACATTCGTGCTGTCAAGGTTCACGACTTTCCGTGGCTCATCGAGAAATCTTTTGGTGAAGGCTTCGAGGGTTTCACTGCTGGATTTTCTAAAGTTGAATAGGGCATCGACTTTGACTTCTCTGTCTTTGTTGAAGGCAAATTGAGTAATGAAAAGCTGTGAGAGTTGCTCGAAGCTCCGGATTGAGCCATTAGAGAGATTGTGATAACATCAAAGGGAGCTATCAGTAAGGCTGGTGGGAAAAAGGTGACACAACAGGTGGTCGGCTGTGGAGTAGAGGCTCAGAGCATTTTGGAATTCGAGAATGTGAGATTGAGGGTTTGTGTTGCAGTATTTGCTGAGTTTTGAAGCACAAAAATTTTGGGGTACCTCGATAGCGAGGAGTTTAGGGCAGAGGGGCTTATTCAATCGACTTCATGAGTTTGGAGCTGGGCTTTTGTTAACGCGAATAACTGGCTGGATTTTGTAGTCAAGGTCCTGCTGTGCAGCATAGGCAGGATGAGGGGGAAAACGAGGGATTCGAGGATGGTGAGGTCGAGTGTGTAGTATGTGTTCGGCGCTGCGCTCCCCGAGACATTCTCGAGAAGGGCGGTGTTTGGGGTGTCTAGAGGATCGAAGGGTGAAGTCAGAGGAATCTTTTGTAGGGTGAATGCCGAGATGGATAGAGCCAATAGGGGGAATAGTGTGAGGAACACCTTCGGCACCGATATAGACTAGGGGTACATCGAGGTTTGGCAGGGGCCCCAGACGGGCGCGGACAGACACACGCAATGGGTCTGGTGCTAGGGGTACTTCGTCCAGAGGCTATAGTCTCTGCACCTCTCAGACTGTGTTGCGTAACTCGCCAATTGCCCGGTTCTGCCTGTCGGCATCGCTCAAACGGCAGTTCCGTTCGGCTTTAAACTCCAGCCGGTGTTTTTCACGTTCCTGGTGAAGATGGTTGTGCATGATGTCCCTCCTCGGCTTGAGTGAATTGTTGAGAAAGTAACGCTATTTGGCGGCCACTCCGTCGACGGAGTTGCCGACATGGGTTGAACTGGAACAGAGGGTGGGTGCCATTGAGAATAGTCAGTTGAAGTTGAAAAAAAATGTTGGGGAATAAGAAAAGGAGATTTGTAGGGCGGTGGGAGGCACAAACGGCGCCAAATGTAGGGGCCTAACTTCTTGCGGAGTGGAAGTCGGCTCTTACACCACGGGGTTTAATCTTCAAACAAAGGGGCTCAAGTATATAACCTAGAATACGAATAATCAATAAACAATATACTTGCGTGGAGGCCTAGAATGTGACTCTCCACGACCTCTGATGAGGATTTTAAGAGTATTTATATTTCTTTCGAGAGGTCAAAGGTTCGAGTATAGAGGTTTTACAAGATGATCGAAGGTAAACAGTATGGGGCCTGGGGAGATATTTTTTAACCCCACCTTGATTCCCCATATCTCCTATTAATAGAACATAGGAAGGGTTAAGTCACCAAGGTTAGGTTAGATTACAAGTGTACAATCCGGGTATCCTCCAGATATCGAGCAGGTATCCCGAAGTAGGTATGGATGCCGGAAATGTCGAAACTGTAACTGCAGCAGTTGTTGGGCCCGTTTCTGTACTCTGACACTGTAGCAATATGTCACTGTAGCTGCAAGGACCAACAACGCTGCCGTCTTGTGAGCTGGTTGTCTGTCGTGTCATACCTTGACCATGTACGGATATGGTCGAAATATGATGCGATGTGGAGTTCGTTTTTGAGGCTTGTTCAGAGTCGAGGCTTCGTCTCCGGATAATCTTTGGGAGACTTGCTTTGGGATTGGATGGGCTTCGAGATATTCGAGTTGGTTTTGAAGTAGCCTTCGAGTGTTTGACTGGGGTAGAAGGCTGCGAGTAGGCTACTACATAGCTAAGTAGAGATCTTTTGTATAAACTACCTACTCATGCAAAGATGTTTTTGTGGTTGTTGATTCTTGTTCACACTCCAGTCATTGTGTAACAGCGAATAAAATTGCACGAGTATGAGTTTGAACAAATTTTAATATGTGGACCACTGGATCCTAATCATATTTTCTTTTTTGTGAGTATGCTTACAGCTAATTTAGATCAATTCATTTAAATGTGTGATCAGAATTATGATAAACCTCGTAGAAACAATTTGAATGAGAGTCACAAACGCATCGTATATGTTTGTTTTTTTTTAATATGGAACGATCTCTTACCAAAATTTTGAATAAGCTATCTAGTGATAAATAAGAAATATAACTATAGACGCCCTCAGTTTAATCAATATTGCGTATATTCATATCCATTTTTCCTGGTATCTTTGTACTTTTCCTATATAACAAGAATATCGCAACATTGATATTGTCTACGTTTCAGATTTATCATTTTTTTTCTTTCACAAATCAATAGCAGAATTATCTAATATGTGCCACAAACCATAATAAGGTCAGGGTTTGAGGCATATTCAAACAAATACTCGATTTAATATGAAATATTTTGAGTTTCTTTTATATGGTTACTAAATCAACAAATTAAATCGTTGCTTCATGCAGGCTACTAGTCCTGTATACAATAAAATGGACCTGTGAATTCTGTTTATTTTCTGCCGTTTCCATCTATCAACCATTCAGTCATTAACCATAAGTGGTGTAGCGTTCTAATTGTGTTTTTGGACGAGAAAATTTGAACTCTTTTGGGTGAATTGTAAAGACAACATTGTTGCTTTACTTGGGTTACTAATATTTTCTAACCACAGTTCTTGCATGAGTGTTATGTTAGTTACTTGGTATCACTGATTTTGTTGGTTTCATTTTGTTAAACAAGTTCTACCCTAGTTTTGAATCACATAAACATGTATTACAACAATGGTACGCAAACCATAAAAAATAACTTGATCTAGATCAATGTTTTTGACGTGGCACGCCCCTTATAGGGTCGTTTACCCCCGTGTGACATATGTTTATTTTTTTTAGCTTATGCTCTGTTGGAGAGGTCCAATGTGAGCTATTAACAGTTTTTGTTTTTTAGGTTAGTTTATTAATTGGATAGGTTAGGGGTGATATTGTAGGAGAGATTCTAGGAAAACCTAGGTTACAAGGGAGAGGGTGGTGTAATCTCAGTAGTTGATTTTGTTAATGAAAAATTGAAGTTTTTTTTAGTAGAAAACCCCAGTTTCTCTAAAACTTAACAAACATGTGATTTTCTAACGAATCTCTATTCTGCGTTCGTAGTCATCAAGTCAGTTTTATGTTCAAATTATAAGCGGGAAAATAGCAAGTACAACTTTAAATTTGAAACTAATTATCAAGTTTTGAACCACATAAGGCATGGTGGTCATTGTAAGGTAGAGAGGTGTACAAAATATCTAAAACACCAAACCTGCTCGGCGAAAGTCAGTCGAAATAGACTTTTTGTTGGGAAGAATTAGTTTCCCGCATAACTAACTCGTTTCTATTTTAGAAATATAAGAAAATATAATGAGTTGAGTATTGGTTGTTGGATCATAGCATATTCATGCTCCGTCATATTATCATTAGTCATTTAAAATATACAATTCCCCATTAAATATGAGGACAAGGAAAGAAGAATATGTTGGGAGTAGGGTCCAGCCCAAGGTGGGAACCCAACTGGGTTGAGGTGTCCTACTGGACTCCTAACATGCCCATATGCCTTTAAGGTTTACGGGGGAGAGTTTAAGTAGGATAGATAACCTCAGTTATTGGGTTATCATTTTGTATTACGTAACAATTCAGAACCTCTGAGATACAGAGAGATTCTACTAAATCAATAAATATATCCATACTCTTCTCTCAATTGCTCTTGATTATATAATAGAGTAGAACCTATTATTATCCAACAGGTTATCAACACGTAGAGCTAGTGGATCAAAAGGGAGAAAGAACTCTCCAAATCATTGTTTTCCGGGAATTTTTGAGTTGTAGAGAGGTATTTTAACCTATTTTTCGAATTTAGATATAATTTTTGCTTAATCTATGATATATGATATCTAAATATAGATTGGAGTATTATTATCTTCTTTTTTTCAGATTAATATAGCCTATTTTGGTGATTTTTAAGCCTTGATATAGGGTTGTTTTCAAGCCAATATAGCTTTCTCTGTGAGCATTGACTTGATGCACAATCAATTTTTTTGCGTAGCCTGTTTTACAAGGATTCCAACGGTATATGGCACGTCTTAGAGAGATGTCCCAATCGCTTGGAATTTGGCATTGAAAATAGGCAGTTTCACAGCCAAAGCCAAAAATGACATTTTTATGTCATGATGACGTCGACAATTAATGCTTATTTTTTAAATATTAAAAAAAAAAATATTTTAATATATCTGTGATGACGTCAGACCTTATCCACTTGCTGACGTGGCAGTGACACATGTCAAGGATACTTGGCAAGACAGTGACATGCCAAGGGCATATCATGTGGCACACACAGTAGCATGCCATGAGGCACACTGTGGCATGCAATGGGCATGACATGTGACAAAGGTTTGACTCAGTCAAACCGGTCTAGGACTTGACCCATACCAAACCAAATCGGTTCAAGATTGGTTAAGACACTAAATTGGCTCTAGAGAGCTCAATTTTTGGTCAAATTGAGTTAAATTTTTTTTGAAAAATTCCTATTGACTGGGCCTACCCCATGGGGGACCCATTTTTAAATTTTTATGAAAAATATTTTTAAAATATTTTTAGGAACTGGTGCCTCGTATAGGAAAATTGATTCAATTATATGGGATATAAGTAAATTGATTAATATATATTTAAGTATCTTACAATAACTAATAAAATATTAATGATATGCCCCTATGATACTAATTATCATGATTTGGGATCACAGATAATACAAAACCAAAACTAATTTAGAATACGAATAGGAGTCATATCTAAATCAGAGTTAATTATCAATGACAAATAATTAGAGCTCAATTAGGAATTGACATAAATCTTATTTCTAAAATGTTGGTATCTGAGGAACCAATTTTTTGTATCTAAGTACAATTAGATATTGTATGATATCATTTAGAGGTATATATGCACTGATATATAACAACCTATAATACCCTAGAATATTAGTTTAAAGACAGACATAATCTACATATCTTGTGAACCTAGCAGACTTTGAAGTGGGACTACATGTCAGCTAAACATCTAATATCCCTCATATTTTTAGTAAATAGGGTCATTTGGCTAGAATATATAGACCTTATAGAACTTTAGGGCTTAGAACACCCTAGTTGTTTTACAACATCTAGTGGTTTTGAATAGCTGTCTTGGCTAAGACTCTATTAAAATGCACTTTAAGGTTAAGATTACCATTTTACAGGGCAAAATTGGGATTTGACGCTTAATATGATATGAACAAGGTTTACCTATAAGTAATGATTGGGAATCACTGACATGAATACTATAAATTGCCTTTAGTAATGATTGGAAGTCATATACTTAAATAGGATTTTATAAGTAATAGGATATGAACAAGGTTCACCTATAAGTAATGATTGGGAATCACTGACTTGAATACTATGAATTGCATTCAGTAATGATTGGAAATCATGCACTTAAATAGGATTTCATAAGGAACGCACACATCTGGTGGTTTTGAATATTAATCTTGGCTAAGATTATATTAATACACACATCTAAGAGTAAGATCGTAATTTATGGGGTAAAAGTGGGATTTGATTATTATAAAATAATTTCACAAGTTTTAGAATATGAACAGGGTTCAACCATAATATGATTATGAATCATTTATTTTATGTTATTCTAAGTACTATGATCTATCTTTAATGCATTTGAAATGTTTATAGAGAATTGTCACTAATTACGATCTATATTTTGCATAACAGATGTCTGCCAGCCCATGTTACGATTACGAACCATTGCGACTTGATGGTTCCAACAACCTTTCTTGGTGTACGGACATCAAACTCCATCTGAAAATAATAAACATCTCAAAGTTAATTATTGTAGATAACACCGTTTGTGAACCACTCATGGCACATGCCATGTTGGCTATGCGCACCCACCTTGAGCCAGAGCTGAAGTTTCAGCATCTCCGTTGTGGAGATCCATATGAGTTATGGACAAGCTTAGAGCAACGCTTTGGTCTTCAGCAGGCCCCAAGGACCTCTAGGAACTGTAACTGCTAGAACAACTTGAGGTTATGTAACTTCAAGACTGTAGTTGGCTATAACTTAGTACTACAGAAAATTATTTCGGCAAGGATGCTCAATAATGATTATCTCTTCGCGGAAAAAGTTTTGCAAAATACTTTTTCTTCATTTTTACATTCACAGGCTGCTCTCAGTGACCCGTATGCCAAATTAGAATTTAGTAGTCCTCAAGATTTGATCTAACTCTTGCTCACTGCTGAACAAGAAGGCAAATTTGTTTTTAAGAAAAATAAGAGGTATCCCCTAGGTAGAGGAGACCAGTTGCACAAAAAATCTTATCTCATGATAAAAACAACCACGAGCGGGGTTCTAGAAGTGGGAATGCAACTGAAGGTGAGAATCGGGGATTCCTGGGCCCTAAGACGAATAACAGGTTTAAAAAGGTTAGTAAACCACAAACACCAAAGAAGATCAAGAAGCTAGATTCATAATCTCATTACTTGAAATGTGGGGTAGCTGGACACTGGGTATGAGACTGTAAGACACCGAGGGTGCCTAAAGTCAAGGTCTAGGCTAACCACATCACCACTGACATAACTTCCACTGGGTAGCGTCAGACTTCTTCAGAGACACTGATGCTGGCATGGATCTTCATACGGAGTAATCTGTAACGATATCTCAGTAGACATGTGATGTCACACAGTGGAGAACAATAGTAGTTTCTTTTCTCGCAGAAGATTTGATTTACTTTTAGTCAGTATTTTTGATTATGCTAGGAACAAATCATTTATGTTTCAATAAAGTGCTCGTAACATACATGAGATTTTTAATTAGTTCTAAATTGTGATTATTCAAATTTATTGCTTGAGAAGTAGTTAAATTCTATGCATGATAGTTGATCCACTATATACAACCCGACTGATCTATCTATTCGTTAGTCATGATCGATAATTGGATATGTGGCGACACATGTCAAAGAGACATTAGTACAACACACTCGATCCTTTTAAGATATGAATATATTTCTTGTCTAACCTTGTGTATTGGGGATGACACGAATATCATTGGCACGACCAACATAATAGAATGTAATGAGTGCGCTACGCTATTACTCTCTAACGGTATGATACGGGGTATCTAGTCCACTTTATAAACTAGTAAATATAGTCGGATTTTATTAATTTTAGGGATATATAAGATAATGCTTATCATGTAATGACTATCAGAGAAAATGACCAACAGGGTTTTATACATTCACTCCATGTCTAAAGGTTAGAACACGATATTGGAACGATTTCCAATATACTCCTCAGAACTCGGATAGTGAGGAAGATTATTATTTCGTCCTAGTATAACTAAGGTAGAGTGGGACCTCCAGCCTTTGCTCTAACCACATCTATGGAGACACAGCTAATCTACAATACGAATTAAGAAACCCTAAATAGAAGAAATAGTACGAAGAATACTCAATTGGTGGGAGAATTTCCTTTTAGAGTTTAAATTGCTTAATCAATAATCAATTACAATTGAATTTCTCTCAAGCCCTATGTCTCTCACTCAGAACATTGATTGATCTAACCTCCTCTAATCTTGCCCAGCTTTACCCCTTTTTAAGGGTTCCAAGTTCATAGTTATAAAATAGGAAAATTATATCCTTAGAAGCCTAAATAATAAGCTAAATTGCACCTCTGTTTGAACAGAACAAGTATCTATTTGAAAGAAAAAAAGTGTATTCGAACATACATTAGTGTATTCGAATAAAATAGCTCAGACACCTGTTTATTCGAATAAACTTAAAAGTCTATTCAAATAGAACTCAATTCATTCGAATGACTCCAAATCTCGTTCGAACGACTTGGTCAATTTTTTATAAAAAACTCTCTAGATCCTTCTGGATCATGGCTCCCCCCTTTAGGAGCCTTGAGCTCATGCTCTAGCTAGAACTGGAGATATAGGAATGTGGCTATGCCCATTTCCCTGCTGTACCACTTCAACTTACTAGGTATCTGACCCTTCTTCCCAACTCAGAACGACTCAATACCACACCATCTTGTAGCATGAACTTTTCTCTCTAAAATACCATCTTCCTGCAATGGATCTCCTCTTTCCATCCATATGTCATCAACTGACGGTAATCGAGTGTCAATTGTAGAATCTTCATCTAAAAGAGACAGCTCAAACAGCTTCAAATACTCGACATTAATCACCGAATACATCTGTATATAAGGTGGAAAATCTAATTCATACTCAAATGTCTTGCCTTGCAACAACTTTTGGTGTAACACACTACGCGCCCTTGGGATAATCATATCTTGCAACATACTCTGACAGAATAATAGGTTATGTCTGTATGGCTACCAACATAGCGGAAGCAATTGGTAATGGGGGTCGAGATAACCTATCAGCCATTTTGTTGTCCACTCCCTTCTTATACATAATAATCAAGGGGAATTGTTAGAGATACGACATCCCTTTCATCTGGCGAGCTTACAGTAGCTTGGACTGTGTAGCTAAAAACTAAAACGGTTTGTGATCAGAATGCACCATAACCTCCTCTTACAACTTCCCCATTTCGGTTTGTTGCTTATGAGACGTTGTCATTGGAGACAACATTCTAGCTGATGTACCTTCTTGAACCAGTCGTACGAATAACATAAACTTGCCGCTCGTATTAGCCAACCGCTTCACTCGAGTCACCGTTACTAAATTATTCATAGTGACACGCTCCTTACAAGCATTGATATGGAACTCCTTTCCCTCATTCACAAGATGATACTTGCGAGCTCTACGGTAAAGAATCGCATCTCGGTCCCAAAGATAAGGGCTACTCAAGATGACCTAACACACATCTAAAGGAACTACCTCTCACGTTACCTCGTTAATAAACCTTTTAGTGATCGCAAGCTTAAATGTACATTGCTTCATGATCATCAAATCTGCATCTTTCTGAATCCACCCCAAACCATACGGCTTAGGATGAGCTGTAGTAATTAAACCCATCTTCTTCACCAACGCCTCAGAAATCAATTTTTTTTTACTACCTGGATCAACAATGGCCTCGACTAAGCTCTGCTTCACCTGAATACTGACATGAAAAAGTTCTTCCCAACTCTCCTCCTCAGTAGCCAAAGACTGCTAAAACATAAGTGCAAGCTTAGGATTCGGTTTATCTAAGTCTGGGAGGTCAACAACCTCTGCGGCTAGTGCATATCATTCTTTTCTGTTCTTCTCCTCCTTCGGCCTAAGCTCTGAGTAAACTTTCTAGCATTTATCTAAAATATGCCCACTCGCCTTATAATGATTACAATAATTTTGCTTGGACGAAGACTACTCTCCTTTGGACTCTCCCTTATGCTCGTATTTCCAACTAGACTTGTACCTTGACTTATTCTTGTCGTCTTCTTTGTCACTCTTCAAGTACTTGCTTCAGTAGCAATTACCTTTACGGCAGCGTCTTCGATATTGGCCATAGTAAAGAGCTTCAACTCTCTTCTAATAGACTCTAACTCCCCCACCCGTGTACTTCATGAATAACTCATACCCGTCCAAATCGATTTCCACAACCCAAGCTTGGTTATGAAACACCGTAGTATAATCCTGTACGGATTGCTCAAACTCTTGGTACAAATTGGGCTATTTGTACCATTACTCTTAATCATACCCAATCAGATATAATTGCTTCCTCACTAACACCTTGAACTCTTTCTAACTCAAACTTTCTACTTCGTGGCGTTTCCGATAGGACTTCCACTACATGAGTGAATGACTTACGAAATTCAATGTAGAGAAATAATTTTTCTGAGCATTGGAATATTCATAAACAAATAAATAAGTCTCTAACCTATCTAACCAATTATCCAACTTCTTGGCATTGATTGAACCATCAAAAATCAAAATTTCAATCTTAAAATTGATACAAAGATTACGCATAGGATTCGATGACTTACCAATAATCGTTTGCTCCTCGACGGATTCAGCATCACTAGAATCGCTATCTATCTCTTCGGTACCCCTGTCTTTATCCACCTCCCCAACCCCTTTCTTCTTCGAGCGTATTCAGAGTTTTACCGAAGTGGAAGCTTGTGCGAGGTTCGTGAGACATAATTATTCTACCAACTCCCCTAAAGTAGTAGTTAGATCAAAAACTTTTATTTTCAAAGTCATGATTCGATCTTCGAAATTGCCCATCTCCAAATTGTCCTTCTTCGAGTTAGGTTTCTGATGAATTTTCAACGGACTCACTAGCTTCTCCTTTATTTGCTTGAGATGGTCACGTGTAGAGACCATAAACCGCAATCACCCCCGAGAATTGTAACTGGAAAACTGATACCACTTAATCCACAATATGAATTGAGAAGCCCTAAATAAAAGATATAGTACGTAGAACACATAATTGGTGAGATAATTCCCTTTTTGAGCTTCAATTGCTTAATCAATAATGAATTAAAATCAAATTTCTCTCAAGCCCTAAGTCTCTCTCTCAAAACTTTGATTGATCTAACCTCCTCTAATCTTGCCTAACATTGCCCCTTTATAAGGGTTACAAGTTCCTAATTACAAAATAGGACAATTATGCCCTTAAACGCCGAAATAATAGGCTTAATCGCACCTCTATTCAAACAGAACAAGTCTTTGTTCGAACAAAAAAAAGTGTATTCGATCAAACATTAGTGTATTCGAATAAAACTACTTAGACGCCTACTTTTTCGAATAGGCTTAAAAGTCTGTTCGAATAGAACTCAAGTCGTTCGAACGACTCCAAATCTTGTTCGAACGACTCCAAATCTCGTTCGAACGACTTGGTCTATTTTTCATAAAAAGCTCCCTAGATCCTCTTGGATCACATGCGGACCTATCTATTCTCATAGTGGCCTACTTGAATATTTATGGTCATAATAGACGCATCTAGAAGATTGTCTTACGCTTGCCTATTCATAAAATCTAGGAATGCAGCGTTAGTATGACTTCTCACTTAAATCATTTGATCATAGGCTCAGCTCCTGGATTAATCGATCAAAGTCGATCGATGTAACTTGATAAGGGCTTGGGAGTATGACTCACAAGCTTTTGATAATTATTTTACCGGTAAAATGGGATAGATGATTGAGCATCGTGAGTACCCCATACCATACCCAACTCGGGATTAGTGGAGAACCTAATAAAACAATTTAGTATAATTGCTAAGCCACTGTTATTATGATCACAACTTCTGGCTAGTATACAGGATTTTCATATTTGCTCCTGCAGCACTGATTAGGATTCGTCCTATAGAGATTCATCAAATTTTTCCTAAAATGCGACTAGTAACTGGGTCAGAGCCCGGTATCACCCATCGACGAACATTTGGATGTTTTGTACAGGTGCCAATCGTACCACCATAATATATAAAGATGAGACCTTCAACGTTGGCCTGGTATTATGTGTGTTATGATTTACATTTATTAATGGATATCTGAAAACCACTGGTGGCGTATATACTGCAGGGCAGATAATTGCCACTTTGATGAGATGATATTCCTAGCATTAGAGAGAAATATAATAGTCAATGCTGCTAATGTTTCCAAGATTAGTTAGAAAATACCATCGTTATCTCATCTAGATCCCTATACATAAGTTAGGCAAAAATAAGGTTCAATGGATTACAAACCTCCAATAGATCAGAAATGAATTGCCATACACATTCATATGCACTATTGAAGTACCGTAAGTGTATGCACCTGCAAGTAATATTCATACACAGCTTAATGTTCTGGGGGAATTAGTAACGCAAACAAATCTGAGGCTCACGCTTAGTGTGGAGTACCATTGGAAGAAAGTATTCTGAGCCAGGGAGCTGCAAAATATGGGACAAATATGACTAATGGCGTAGTCGGTTCATCAAGGATGGAACCACCCATCTATGAGGCAATAGTAGCTACGCGACCAGTGGATGTATTACGAGACTAGCCCGGGGTGGCACATACGGGTATGATAATAAAATGATATCGATCTATTAAAAGTTTATAATTGCACAATGTAGGATCGTTCATTAGAGATTTATCGACAAGGTATTCATATTCGCTGTTATACTCGCCATCAAAGATGATGATTCAGAACTATATTTTATAAATAACTGTGTATTGTTACACATTAGCCAAAGTGGGTGTCTGGAATCCAAGCGAAGCTCAGCTTGCTAGTATAATGCAAAATGATACCATTGAGCATGTCGGTTATAAATGGGAAAGGTACAAAATCATGATTAACTAGGAGATATAATTTGGCCAAGCTAAGATAGTTGCCCAAGAAATCTTTAAGAGATTTGGCATCGATTGTAATGTGACCTATTATCCAGTTTTGGACGCTATAACGTTTCGGTATTTATCAATCTTGTAAGTTGTCGAGGATAAGCTAGACATGTGTATGATGTAAATGCCACGTATCTATATGATGATACTACAGATGAAGCTAACGGGGACAAGCTAGACAAGCTAGACATACTAATTTGGTACACACATTGATTGTAATGTGTACCTAATTAAATTGGAAAAGTTATTGTTAACTTGAAGCAATCAGGGCCCATGAGATGTAATAAGTTGGCCAAATATTTGAAGATCGGGAACTTTGCAAATATCCTTATCTGTCGAAACGTTCTTATTTAGAACGCATAAATTAGCTTCAGTATCATCATAACAGTGCACTAAATTATTTAGATTTTATTAGACCTCTGGGGGAGATAGCGAGAGCCGCCAAATACCTTGGGAATGAATTTGAAATAGAAGACCTTGGGAAGTCATGCAGTGCCTCGATTTGTAGATTGAACATCTTGGTAGTGGCATACTCATACACCAAGAAATATATATCGGAAGAGTTATCTAACACTTTAGTATAGATGCAGCACACGGTGCTAAGACATTTATTGTGCGTCCATCACTTAGGTATGGACAACGACATCTTCCACCATCCTAATGGAGTGAGAAACTCTTAGGGCTGTGACGCCATAACTAGGAGATGTTTTTCTATTGGTAGCTGAGTATACTAGACCTAATGACTTATTTGTATTGAACTATTTAGCTTACCATAGTTCTGTTCCTACCCAAAGGTATTGGAATAAGATCAGACACATTCTGAGGTATCTGATCGGTATGAAAGACTCGGTTCTGTTCTACTCGAAATGGCAAACGGTAAAAGTATAGAGTACACTGATACAAAATACTTCTCAGACCCACATAGAGACCATTTTCAAATGGATTATGTGTTTATGTACGGGGATATATAAGGATTCTTGGAGATCGATGAAGCAGATGGCGGTAACTACATCCTCGAACTACGAAGAAATTCTTGCACTTAATGAAGCTGGCAGAGAATGATGGTTACACTCCAAGATACATTTCATCAACTGATGTTATGGCATATTCTATCCAGGATAAGACATCGACTATGTATGAAAACAACTCAACTTGTATCATTTAAGTCAATGGTGATTTTATCAATAGGGACAGAATGAAGCGCATTTCACAAAAGCCATTCCACCCTTATAGATTATAAAAGGCGAATGAGATTGGCGTTATTCAGGATATTTTAGAAGATAACTTTGCATACCTATTCAGGAAGACTCTTGAACCACTTACGTTCAAGCAACTAGTACACAAAATCGGCATGCAGAAGATTTATTTATCAATATCTCGGGACGATAGATCTCGGGGGAGATCGACGTCTGGGGGAGTAGTCCCAACCTGACGTGGACACATGCGTGTTGTACTATTTTTCTTGATAGTGTAGTTTTTATCCTAGGAGGTTTTACTGACTAAAGGTCTTTGATGAGGCAACGTAAACACGCCCACAACCTATATGGGGTATAAGATTTTACTCTTTCCTTTCACAACCTTTTGCCCAAGGGGTTTTGCTAGGTAGAGGTTTTGACGAGACAAGTCGTTCTGGTATGGAACACCCCAAGGGGGAGTGTTAGGAGTTGGGTCCAGCCCAAGGTGGTAACCCAACTGGGCTGGGGTGTCCTACTAGACTACTAACAAGCCCATAAGTCTTTAGGGTTTATGGGAAGAGTTTAAGTAAGATAGATAACCTCAGTCAATTATTGGGATATCATTTTGTATTACGTAACAATACTAAACCTCTGAGAGATATAGAGAGATTCTACAAGATCAATAAAGATATCCCTACTCTTCTTTCAATTGCCTTTGATTAATAGAGTATAACCTATTATTATCCAACAGAAAAAATAATACATTTTCCGCTTATTATTTGAGATTATTGGAGCTTATATCCAGTTCCTATAAATTATTTCAATTACACAATGAGATATAAACGCGAACAAAGTTGCCATTTGCTCAACTTCAATCCATGATTTCTAGTTCCATGTCACATATGTTTGCCCTAAAAAATGATGCTATTAGCGATTTATACAATCAAGATGTGACCGATATAATCCATAGCTTTCTTTCAAAATAATACTTTCAATAAAAAAAATTGTCTGTTTGTTTGTTAAGGAAGACAATTTACTCAAAGGAGATAATCAAGCAAGGAGTGGCTAGACCTGAAAGATCCTCAAACAAAAATTTACAAAGAGAGGGGGAAGTTGAAAGTACCAGAGAAGCTTAATAAATACACAGTCACAAATGGAAAATATGATATAAGTCCACCAACGGCGGGTTGAACAAAAGTCCAGAACTTCCCAAACGGTTTCACCATTGTCTTCCAAAATACAATGGTGAAACTCTTGGAGTTTGAGTCTAATGGAATGAATAACGCTTGAAATCTCCCAATAAATATTTTCTTGGTTGTCAACAATTTTGATAAGGTAAAGGGAATCACATTCAAAGATCACCAGTTAAGACAAAGGAAATCTTTCAATAAGTTGAGATTAGGTAGTGTGCAAGTAAAATCTTCCACATTTCTTTGGAAGCTAATATCTTTGTTGTGATTGTGAATGAAAATAATAAAGAAGTTGATGTAGGATATTAGCTACTACTATGCACGCACTCTTAAGTTCTTACTCCTACATACATACAACTTCTACATATGATTACCAGTATAATTAAAAACTTAGAATCATACTTGTTGCAAAACCCAGCCTCTATTTGCTGTCCGTTTCAAATTTTGAAACCAAACTGATGTGAATCATCTCTCATCCACCCACCGTGTGACCTATGTTTATTTAACGTTTTATATATTTTATGCTTTAGCTTAAAGCTTATTGGAGAGACCCAGCCTAGGTTATTAGCAGTTTCCCAGTTTAAGTTGAATTTTATTTCAATTAGAGTTAGGGTTCCTAATTCTAACCCTCCTTATGTTCTATAAAAGGGGAGGTCTAGGTAATTTGTTTTACAGTTAATTTTGATTAAAGTAAGTTGATTTGTTTAGTTGAAACCCTAGTTTCCCTAACTCTCAAATATAACATGATTTTCTTACGAATCTCGCTTCCGCGTTTGTAGTATTCACGTCACAAACCAATTATGCCCTCTCCTATTGCTTACAATTTTACCTACTATCTTAAACTAATAGCATTCAGAACACCTACCGCTAGCAATCATGAGTAAAGTTGTGCGAAATTGTGAAACCAAACCAAACCAAACCAAACCAAACCAAACCAAACCAAACCAAAAAAGATACATTCATCATCACCAAGCCAATTAATCTGGCTGCTTACAGAAAAATAAATTACAGCCATAGATCCCGCCTGGTGTGCAATGACTCCATCCTGCCGTTATCAAATTCAAATCCAGTCATACATGGCAATTGATTACTGCTATATAATAACACTTATCAAAAAGCCGTTTTGTTTTTATCATAACCAACAAAAAAAAGATTTTCACAACAAATAGATTAATTCAAACAATGGAGAAATTACAGAAACAGGCTCTAGATAAACCAAAAACATTAAACCATGATGAAATCTTTGAAACATTAGGGATTCCGAAGAACCTAGATGGTCTCGACCTTGCAGAACTGGAACGTGTGAGAGATCGAGCCATTGCGTTTAGAGCCAAGCTTTCTGTGTTGTAGAAAAAAAAGAGATAAGAACAAGAAGATGAGATGAAGAAGAAGCAACAACAACAACCAGAAGAGAGTTCTGGCAGTAACTCTTAGGTACATTTTTTTTACTGTGTTTTTTAGGGTTTTGTTAGAATTTATTAGAAGGTATAAAGTTTTCTTTTGGGCTTAGTTCATTACGATTGTTGGGTGGAGTAGAAGGTTTTAGCCTTTTAGGGGTTTGATGGGTTTACTATAGGTTAGAGATGAATGGATGTGAGGAGGAGGAGGAGACGAAAGATTTGGGCTTTCGTTTCGCAATTATGATATGGTATAGGTTTAACAATCCTTGCTACATTATATTATGAAGTTGATAGACTGCGAAGGAAAGTGGAAGGAGTAGACTAGTATATTGAGAATCAGTGGAAAATGACTGCAGCTTGTGGTGGAGGTGACTAATCTCAGTGATAGTAATTGGTTGGAGAAAGCGTCTTAAAGTTTCGATGGAAAGTAATTTTAAGTGTGAGTAGTGTGAAAAATCACTCTTCACTTCACGAATTGAAATTAGCTACGGAAAGATTGTTGTCCAATTTGGCTTTCTTATTACGCGAAGATAATTAAGTATCTTTGCAAAAATCCTACTTCCCATAATTATTCGGTTATGTAACACGTTTAATGCATCTTGGGTATATTTAAAAGTTCAGAATGTGCATTTGTGCATTTAATTTTTCGGCAAATAGATTTGTTTCGACTAGGATTTTCAGTTTACTTTCTGTTGGAGAGTATAATAGTATTAGGAGTGTTCTAGAATTAGAAATTTCCTATTCCTAATAGGAGTTGTAGAATTAGTAACTATGTTACCTATATATAGACTTTTCATGTAATACTTGAATTAACCTTTTATGAAATAAATCTCTTTCTTTAAATTTCTACATGGTTCAGATTGAGCGATTTTACTAGAGTTTGTGTTTCCTTTGTTGATACTTGATAGTTGATATCATATACAATTTGACAGTTTATCATCAATAGTAGGTTGACCTCTTTGGTGTTGGGCTAGTGGTTTGGGACCACCTCTTGGAGAGAGTAGAGAGTGGTCACGAGTTCGATACCTTACACCGTGGCGACATCTTCCAAGATTTATCTTGCCTTAAAATGGAGCGTACGGCTTGCGGAGGTACTGTGGCGAGCCCTGAGTGTGAATGGTGAAAAATGATGAACCCGACGAACTTTCGGATTCCAAAAAAATTAAAAAATTAATAGCAGGTTGTATCATAGTTATTTATGTATTGGTAATTTGGTATATCTTTATTTATGCTTGGGGATTAATTCTTGCAAATATCACTGTTTAAAGTTACAAAATAATGAAGTAATGTGACACAAAATAGGAACACTTTGTTAACAGAAACATCCATTATGTACACTAGAATATCTCTTCCAGGTCTCTAGTGTATTTATACATATCATTTTCTCTTACTTCTAATCAGCTTAAAAGCATTAAATTCATCATCCCTAATACAAATCGATAGTTATTGTTTTTTTTGTAAAACATTTGTGTAATTTATGAGTTTAATTTTTTCTTTTTTCAAATTCTTACCTCATTAACATGTCGAGTGTTTTGCTTCTTACAGGTTACTGGTCTTGATTACGGCAATACACCCAACGATTTGACTATATGCTATTTCCATCTCAGCCACCATCTACTCACACGAGGGATTTTCTAGAATCAAATTTAGATATAGAATGTATCGTTTTCAGTTGAGTTTTGATTAAGAAACTAATATGTTTCAAGTGCACAGTGAAGAAAATATTGCTGTTGTAATTGGTCTTATTGATATTTGCTAATCAATTCACATTTTTTTCCCCTAACCAGGTCGTTGCTAATTTACTAAACTTATTGTTTAAATGGTTTCACTGTCTGTTGATTTGGATTTGTCATAATTTTCTAAGTAGCTAACAGTCACAGATAATGACCCATAAATGATTGTAATGGCCTAATTTCATAGCTCGAAATGGCTCAGATTTAGCTCTTGCACCAAATGTACCTATTATGAAAGCTAGTATAAAGCAAGAAATGACACAGGTAATTTAGCGTAGAAAGCCTTTGAATAGGTAAAAAATCACGACCTCGAGTTGAGGGTTTTTAGTAAAAGTAACTTTTATTGCTTGAGGCTGATATCTTATTATAAGTGATCTCTCGGACTAAAAATACTTGATCTTGTAAATAAGAATTTTTGTGTTAGAGTATAGAAAATCTAGTTTTTTCTTTATCCTTTTTCTTCTGGAACTTTTTCTTTATATTGGTCTCACCCGTAACTCATTTATCATACTAAAGTACGTTCTCCCTACTATGAGGTAACTGATGGTTGACTGAGTAACTGTTGAGTTCGTAGGAGACATATGTCTTTGACTTGTTTATACTCTTATGTTGTGCTCAATCCATGTTCTTCATCCGTTCGTGGGCTAGGTGACAATGATGATCGTTCAATGTCATGTGTGAAATGCGTGAGCCTGACATGGAGGTAGCTCGAATTGGGTTAGGTCGAGGGATAGGTCTCTATAATTACCCCCTCGCAACTGAAGACACGAGTGGCTTTGGCTGAGAAAGAAATAACGTATTTAATGTTGATTTGACTGGTATGGAAATGGGTATTTGTTTTATATGGAGGGATGTATCTACATTGTATAACGATGGAAAGTATTGATGTAATGGATATTTGGGGTTCCGAGAGTGGTTCTGTTGTGATGATGACTACTTTAGAAACATACCTACGTTTTAAATATGAGGGTTACATATAAAGTACCTGTTCTGTAGATTCTGGCAAAGTACGCTATTGTTAAAATATTTTTTGAAATTCTTGAGTGATAATGGTGAAGACCCAGATAATGGTTTATGAAGATAGAGTTTCTGCTGAAATGTAGAGATTCAAGTTGAGATACTTCGGGGATCAATCTTTGGAGTTGCCCACTCAAATTCTTGTTCTACTGAGGCATCAAGGTATGTCAGAAGAAGAAGCGGCTGAAGCTGAGGAAGATTTTTATTGCGTGTGGAGATTTTATTATGTTGTCTTGACAAATGAGCAACGTTAGATGTGTCTTCGCATCATTGCGGAGGACAAGGTTGAGG
Source organism: Kingdonia uniflora (assembly GCA_014058105.1). Lineage (NCBI taxonomy): Eukaryota > Viridiplantae > Streptophyta > Magnoliopsida > Ranunculales > Circaeasteraceae > Kingdonia > Kingdonia uniflora. The sequence goes on along the minus strand of JACGCM010000911.1, from coordinate 1,613,737 downwards.
AGACAGACGTAGGGGCCGGTGTAACTACGAGGCAGTATATCTGGTATCTTGCGTAGGATTGGATTATAGGGCTGGACTCCCTTTCATCTCTACTAACTCTTTGTTAGTGGGGATTACAGAGGAGGTGGGGATGGTGGTAGAATGGGGAGACGGAGATTAGAAATCTGCCCCTGCACAATCATCGTTTCTTGGCGCTAAGAAGGTCTTGAGTTTGAAGAGTTGGTTCAAGCACTGATGTCCTTTGTTTTGTAGTTTCTATTTGAAGCTCAGCTCCATGTCTAAACTTGGACCAAACATGGAGAAAGGATGATGTTTTATGATTTCCAATGCCTATTTTGCTTTAGGAGGTTCTCGGAGTGAAACATCACTAAAAACTGAAAGACTTAATATCTGTAATGTACCTGAAAGACTTGTTATCTGTAAAGTACCTGAAAGACTTGTTATCTATAAAGTACCTAAAATACTTGTTATCTGTAAAGTACTTGAAAGATTTATTATCCATAATTAATATTTGAGCTTAATAAAAATGCTTATTTAAACTCTGTATTGATAGATATAATTAGCTCTTATGATTAAAAATGAGCTATAAGAAATACTGATATGTGTGATTAGAGAACGAAATGTAATACTCAAGATCGAATTCGGAATTATCTTCTTGAAATCGAGTTATAAAAAAAAATGTGTTTGTAAAAATAGATGATGTGAAAAATCTATGTTTCGGAGTGAATAACTTAGAATTATGGAGGGAGAATATTGTAGAAGATATATAATTTGTATGAATTTGAAATTTGAGCTTAGGGAGATCTCTCTAGAAATGTTGTTTTGGGGGGGGGGGGCAGATAACTCCAAAATGAGATAAGACGAATCTAAAGAGGTCGATATGGATAAATAAGTTCAAAAAATTTCTTTTGAGGATCTCAGGGTTCTTGTTATGAAAAAATAGAATACATATACAAAATATCGGAGATTTGAAGTAATCTAAAAAATTGTATAAATATGGAGAAATATGATTCAGAGAGGAGAAAGAAAGAGAATTTGGTGAGGAATCGATCTTTAAGAGTTTGTCAAGCTGCTGAAGGACGGCTGGCGATAAAGATAGATGAAGTTTGAGAGATGATTTTTGGGTTGCTAGATTATGATTCTAACTTGCCAGAGTATGAATATCAGTTTGAAGGTTTAGATTGGATGGGTAGGGAACTTGAGTTTGGACATCGATTCTACGAGGAGCTATTCCAAGAAGTGATTATGTAGCCTTCAGCTCGAAAAAAGGTTATGAGGCGAATTACTGAAGAAGAGACCGAGTTAGAAAATATGAGGATTGCTGGAGGCAAACTAATTAGGTGTGGCTCCCCAGGACATCTGGGATGTTTTATGTGTAATTATATATAAGGGAGTAGATTGTATGAGGTCGAATAACGGTAATGAAAATGTAGTTAGATGATGTGCTAAATATGTTCTCCTTTTGCTGCAAATGTTGTTGTGACTGTTATGAAAAAATTGAATTTTAAATAGGAGAGCTTTGTAAATGACATTAGCAGTTCCATAAGTAGTAGAAGCAAGAATAATAAAGTAGACAACTTTGATTTTTTGTCTCTAGTATTAGTGTAGGGAAAGTTCGATTGGGTGTAAGTGTTGAGTCAGCATGAGTGTAGGGAGGTTAGAGGGAGATTTGGGTAAGAGAGATGAGAATATATTAAAATATAGGCAAGGGGGCAATGATGGGAAGATGTTTTCACTGAAAGGGTATAAAACTTCTGACATTAACTCTGGAAGAGACGCCTCAGTTCCAAATCTGATGGCGGCTCATGCAAGGCCCAATAACTGCCAGCAGTTAGAAAGAGAAACTATAAATAACACTTCATTTTCCTCATTCAAACATTTATCAACTTCAGAAAAATTGAAGAACACTGAGAGAGGAAAAATAAAAAATAGCAGAGATTCACGTGAGAGATTACACGAGAGTGATCAACAGGCAAAGCGAGAGAAAGTTACAGAAACTAAGATACGAAGGTGGTTATATAGCAACGTGGTGAAGGAAGGATTTGACGCTGCTTCAGATTCGTTTTTAGACGTTTAAGATTAGCAGATGATTTGTGATATTGCTAATATGTGTTTAATTTTTTTTGTGATTTTCAAATTTTAAAAAATTACTATTTATAGTAACCTATAAAAATCTATTTATATGTGTAAAAATGGGATATGCTATGATCTATGTATATATATGATGGATGTGTAAAGATAATGATAAAATACTTGGATCTGTATGTAGGTCAAGCGTAAGGAATATCTATGTAGAATCAAACCTTGTCCTTAGACTTGTAGTTGAGATGGAGCGTCAACCTCTGGCCGTTCGGCTGAGTCTGAGAATGTAGTATCTGATAGGGAGGATGAAGTAGGTGTTGTTAAATTTCCAGATTTCCCTGGACAATTGGTATCATAACCTCCGAACTATTATATGTTTAAAGAGTTTTGTAAATCTAAAGCTCTTGCAGGGGGAATATGGGGCAATCTTTTAGAACACGTTGGTAGGCAGTTTAGAAGTTGTATTGTAGAATTTGGGGATGAACATTTCTTTATGCTGTCTGATTTAGAGAAGGAAAAATTGGATAGGGGAGTAGACGAATCGATTTCCTTGAAGTATTATGATGGAAATGTCCAGGGCGACCTGGAAGAGGAATTCCTGTGTTACCTGTCTCAGTTGGAGTACGGGTTGAGTATGCCCTTTAGCAATCTTACAAAAGAGATTATAAATGTTATAGGGGCATGTCCTATCTAGTTGAACAAGAACATGTGGGAGGTGATCAATGTGTGTGAGAGTTTGAATAGGTTGTGAAAGAAGAATATCTCTTAAAGATGTTTTACAGTTTCATGGCGTGAATAACTAGTCTGCAAGTAGAGGGGCATACTTCCTTGTGAGCTCGACTCGACCTTTTTTCTTTGATCTGAATTTGGCAGGTCGAATGTGGAATGATAATGTGATTTGGGTGAAAGGTGATTGCCTTCAGAGAGATGATGAAGAACCCATGAAACTTCTATATAGAACTGTAATGAAAAGTAAGTGTAATAATGTATAATATCGAAATGCTAAAATTAAACGTAGTCCTCTTGTTGATAATATGTTGTTGTTTGATAGGTCTGCAGTCAAAGGTGAAGAAGAAGGGGTCCCTGTTAGATACAGTTGCTCACGAAGGGGTCGAGCTCGAGACTGTGCTGAAAGAACTTGGCATTAGTAGAAATAAACGAGCTAACAGCATGTCCGAGAAATTTTAAAATTTTCAAGCAACAAGACTAATGACGGGGGTTGGCGGTAACATGAAGAGAGGAGATGATGTAGAGAGACGAGAAGCTTTTCTGAGGACCTATGTAGTAGATTTTTTAGATGCACCGGAGTCTACAAATTTGGGCAAGCTTGCTCAGATGTTTTTCAAGAAGAGGATGGTGAAGCGTGGCTCGGCCTCTGGAACCATGGGGAGTGGCGAGGTCAAGGTAGAAGCAAAAAAGAGAAGAGATGAGCAAAGTGGTAAGTTTGATGATTTGTATGTTTGCTGAATTTGTATCGTGATTCAAGCTAAAAATATGCTTAATTTGCTTTTGTAAGCTGCTCGTTTGATGATGGGGATCTGCCTCGGGATAAAGGAGAAAAAAAGCTGAGCTCGAGAATTGGAAGGTAAAGATCGAGAAGAAGGTGATTCGATTGAAGTCCAATTTGGTTCGGGAGGGGAAGCGGCTGGATTTTATGAAGGCTACGCAAGAGGTAGAGATTAACGAGCTAACAGAAGAAGCACAAAAAATTTGGATGAGGTGGAAGACTAACGTGATAGACTTGGGCGCGAACTTCTCAAGATGGGGTACTCTAAAGCTGAGGTTATAGTTATTATGGAGAATACCTATGTTGAAGAGGAGGAGGATGAAGATGACATTACTGGAGTGGTTTGAGGGTTGAATGGTGTCTTTCCCCAAACTGAGCGAGAGAACTAAGGGGATGAAAATGTGAATCCAGAGAATGAGAATGAGAAGGCAAAGTAAAATTGTTGACTTTATGGTTGTGTGATTATGAGGGGTTTGAGAACTGTAATTGTAGGATAAATTTATGCAGGCTAGGAGATGTTTATAAAACTTGTTTGTAGGAACTTAAGGATATGCGCCTCTGAATAAAAGAATTTAAGAATAAGCTCGCGAAGGAGAAAGCCGCCTTAGTATCCCTGTTGACTTTGCAATTGAAGCTACAGGTTAGAGAAGAGTAAGAAATATTTAACTTGTATGCTGTATTACTTTAGAGTTACAATGTAAAAATTAAAGTATAAAGACAGACCAAAAATGTGTTAATAGTTTAGGGGCAATGGTACTCAACTGTGTTGCAAAAATATCAAAGTTTTGAAAAAGTTAGATCATAGAGAATGTGTACCTTGAAATTGGGAGTACGTGTTATTGTCATCGAACTGGGATCATACTTCGACCTTAAGTTTAGAAGTAGTTTCACACAGTAGATGTCAAAAAATAGAAATTTGTTAGAAATTAGATTCCTGTATCATGATTAAATATATTGGTTGAATGTTCTCGAATCGAACTTGATGTATTGTATCTGCGATGTAGGTCAAACTTGATGATTTTTTTACAGTGTGTCATGGGTGGCAAAGGAGATGGCTTGGCATTCGACTGGGCGCATGCCTCCTGGAAAATGAGACACCCTGTTGGCTCTCCAACATGGAAGAACTTAGATGAAAAATACAAAGAATTTTTAGCAGAATCTCATAATGTTCGGTTGGCATTGGGCACCGACGGTTTCAACCCATATGGCTCATTTAGTAGTGCACATAGCTGTTGGCCTAAAATGTGTGTCCCGTATAATTTACCACCAGGTTTATGTATGAAGCCAGAATTTACGATGCTATCACTTCTTATTGAAGGCCCCAAACAACCGGGAAAAGACATTGATGTCTATTTACAACCCTTGGTAGCCAAACTACAGGAGTTATGGGGAAAAGGAGCAACTACATTTGATGCATATAATAAAGAGACATTTAACGTGCATGTTGTATTATTGTGGGCAATGCACAATTTTCCTGCATATGGTAACATATCAGGTTGTCGCACAAAAGGAAATTTTGCATGTCCTTGTTGTGGTCCAAATACTGCGTCGTTAAGACTTCATCATGGAAGAAAGCAGGTTTATATGAGCCACAGACAATGGTTACAAGGGAAAGATGAGCGCCAAAAGGATAAAAGTGTAGGCACATTCAATAAGAAAGAAGAACTTCATAGACAACCCAAACATTAAACTGGGATTGAGGTTGAAAAGATGGTTGCCAACTTAAATATGCGATGGGGGAAAACCAAAGAGAAGAAACAAATGGATGCAGAAGACGATGAAGAAAAGGGGAAGAAGGATGAACCTTCTTGTTTTTTTAAGCTGTCAATACTGTTTGATCTCGAGTATTGGGAACATCTTGAGGTCCGTCATAATTTAGATGTCATACACATTGAAAGCAATGTTTGTCAAGTCCTTATGGCACTAATGTTAAGCACGAAAGGGAAGACGAAGGATGATGCAAATGCACGTAAAGACCTAAAGAGGTTAGGACTTAAAAAGCGTATGTGGCTGGTTAAAAAAAATGGGAAAGAATCCATGAAGCTAGGCCGTTATTGATTTCGAAAAGAAGAAAAGCAACTATTCCTCCAAACATTGCGTGATCTACAGGTCCCATTTGGGTTCAGTAGTAATTGAAAAATATTGTTAAAGATGGCATGGATTTAAAAGGCATGAAATCCCATGATTATCACATTCTGATGCAGCATTTTCTCCCTGTTCTTATTCAAAATGCATTTAAGGATAGGAAAGAAATTTATCCGATTATTAGAAGCATATGTACCTTTTTTAAGGCATTATGCTCAAGGGTAATAGATGTTGATAAGCTGATGACTTTGGAGAAAGGCATTGCAAACACCCTTTATGAGCTCGAGAAAATTTGCCCTTCTTCAGTTTTTGTTGTGATGATGCATCTTCCAATTCACTTAGCATTCGAGGCTCGGCTGTGTGGACTAGTTTTCTATAGATAGATGTATCCATTTGAGCGGTAAGTACATGGCGTAAATATTTAAGCTTATATGCGTTTAGTCTTGTACATACAAATAATATTGTATAATCTTATTTGTATAAGGTTCCTGAAGACATTCAAGGGGTACGTTGGCAATAAAGCGCGCCTTGAAGGGTGTACTGCAGAAGCATATATACTGGAGGAAACATTAATGTCGTTAGCCTGTGTTCAAAAAATTAGTATAATCAAAAACAAATTAAGGAGATTAGAAAGATATCAAAATACTTATCGGGATATGATCGAGTCGAGTGCATTCGGACTATCTCCTTAAGACAGATTCGCCCCTGCCAGAGTGCTTTGCAGGATATAATCGGCCCCTGTCTCCCAGGATACAACGATCAGTCGCAGAGAGAAGAAAATACTTCTATCTCTCTGCCAAACGAACCTTGATTGCATATGTTTTCTCTCTTGAAAATGACTCAAGAAAACTCTAAAAAAAACTGATTTAAAAAAATGAAAATGAAGTTGGGTTATATAGAGTATAGGTGACTCTTCACCAAGAGTCACACTTCAAGTTAGTGCCTCTTCACCAAAAGGTCACACCTCAAGTTAGTGCCTCTTCACCAAAGGTCACACCTCAAGTTAGTGCCTCTTCACCAAATGTGACACCTCAAGTTAGTGCCTCCTCACTAAAAGTCATACCTCAATTAAGTGTCTCTTCACCAAAGGTCACACTTCAAGTTACGACTCTTCACCAAGGGTTACACCTTAAGACACACCCCATAATGTGTCTGTTGGAGACAACTCAAATTATGTACATTATAACTCATAAGTAAACTCTTACTAATAATCTAGAGTTGTGTAACCTACATACCCAATGTGGTACAAAATAAACCGCTTAGATATCAACCATTCAAACTAAGGATAAAACTACAAAGTTTTTTTTCCAATAATCTCCCACATTTGAATGGTAACAGATAAACTCAGACCAAACAAAAAAAGAAGAAGAGAAAATTAGGGAGTGATACTGCATCGAGAGAGGTATCTTGTGGACTTGAACCTTCCCTAGTGAAAAACAATCGGATTTACGCTAATTAGTGAACACATGTCTTGAACTATCAACTTTAGTATAAACCAAGACAATAGTCTTCACACAGTACATTTCCAAACGTAGTCGGCTCTCACAGTTGTGTTTAATTCGGCCCTGAACAAATCCCAGATTCATGAGTGCTATTAGAGAATTTTTCCTTATAAAATTCTCTTGGAAGCGGCCCCACCTCACACTCACATAGGTAATTGCCTATTAAGAGTACCCTGTCGTACCCCACTTGTAAATGCAAGTTATAGGAATCATTAAAAGCTTAAATGGCCTACCCTGGAAATGACTACAGGTTGCACTATTTAAATCATGGAATGAACAAGAGTTTAGACCTCCTATTAAACCTAGATCATGGGAGTACCAATCAACTAGAATAGGTTTTTGCTGAGGTTACTCGTAATTAAAGGCTTTAATCTCATTCCTTTCGATGTACGGTATACTTGCACTCTAACAACTCTTGTTGTAAACGAATCCGTTAAATTGCCTTTAGACTTCACAAAGTCAATATAACACAATTCGCAAGTAGCCCGCTTACGGAACTATGTCGACGACAATAATATCTTGACTTTCCAAAAGAAAATTCCTTAATAAACCTAACCACCCAATGATTTGCCAGCCAAGCTTTATCAATTATAATGAACTCAATTTTATTATAAATTTGGTTATATAAGTTTGTTTTGAGGAATTTCAAAATACGACTGCACTATGAAGTGTCAAATCATAACCCAATAGTAAATTTTGACTTTCAAATTATGAAATCCGCATGTATTCTCATATACCATTGGAAATCAAGTAAAGTGCAAACCATAGTCTAGGGTGCCCCACTACCTTAGTACCCTGACTAACACTTCTTTGTTTAAATATGCATAACATCCCCCACATTTTCAATAATTTATAGGAAGACACTCTTCTGCCTTTCCAAAACTATGCCATAAACATAGTTGCTATAAACAAAGCTTTCCCCCACAATTTTCAATAATTTAGAGGATGACACTCTGCAGTCTCTAGTCTACTCATAGAACGGTCCCAAAAAACAAACAATCTAATTATGATCATTACGAAACTGGAAAAAAAACTCCAAGTTAATTCTTATGCGTTGTAGAAAAATCAATCTCATTAGTTTCGACTAATTTGAACAAGTTCACCCTGAATCATTCCTCAAATACTTTATTTGACGAATTAAAGTCATTCCATAACTAGACAATCCCGCAAAGAAACTCTTCTTTCATGGATGTTGTCATGGGATTGGAATGTGTCTTGCAACATTCCCTAAAATAATAAAACCCATGAATACGATGCCACAGGCAATTATTTTAAGTTATTTTTTGGTAGGCAATTAAGTATAACAATGCTGAGAAAAATAACAACGTTGAGAAATCAAGCCTTTGAAACTAACAGTCATCAATAAGCATGATTTCTGGTTTAACTCGGAATAATCCTTAAGTCTAGGACTGTCGAATACACGAGTAAATGCTGTTCAACGCTCCCATTTAACAATAAAGAAATACCCGAAACCCCATCACTAAAATCAACGATATCACAGACAACGCTGCAATGCCTACCATAAATTGATTTCAGTGGGCATTTGATAGAGTTTCTCTTCCTAAAAATAAACTCTCTAAAACCAGTACCTAGGTCTCAACTCCTTAATGAGTGACCCTTATATTCCTGGCTCTTCAAACCCCTAATTTGTCCCCATAAATCAATAATTTGACAAAGAGATCAAACTAACACTTTGGCAACATCAACCAAACAAAACCCAAACGACATAGATTGAATTGGGATAGAAGAACGAGGGAGAACAAAAACCAATTACCCAATTCGTAAAACTCATCGTCATACCTCTGTACTTGAATTACTAGAAGAAACGAAACCCATAAGTACCAATCCGAATCTCGTATCTTGGAATAACCATTCAAGGTAAAAATTGAGAAAGTCTTGATAATCCTCTCCCGGCATAGAATTTTTTTTCTCTGGCTCTGAAAGTTTTTTAACTTTCTTTTTCCCCCTCAATTACTCACGAAAATGAAAAGCTACTTTCCTTTGAGTCACTATTTTCAACTCTAAAGGATGGTTCATCAAGAGGGTCGTCCCTATAAAAATGAAAACAAAAACAAAAACAAAATTCTATTTTTCCATGCAATTAGTAGTGATTGGTAATTTGTACCAAAATCTGAACACACTAAAAAGATATAAAAATGCCTTAAGATTTTTGTTAGCCTGTATTCAAAAAATTGGTATAATCAAAAAAAAATTAAGGAGATTAAAAAGAGATCGAAACACTTATCGGGATATGATTGAGTCTTGTGCATGCGCATAATCTCCTTAAGACAGATTCGCCCCTTCCACAGTGCTTTGTAGGATATAATCGGCCCCTGTCTCCCAGGATACAACGATCAATCGCAGAGAGAAAAAGTACCTCTATCTCTCTGCCAAACGAACCTTGATTGCATATGTTTTCTCTCTTGAAAATGACTCAAGAAAACTCTGAAAAAAAACTGATTTTAAAAAATGAAAATGAAGTTGGGTTATATAGAGAATAGGTGACTCTTCACCAAGGGTCACACTTCAAGTTAGTGCCTCTTCACCAAAAGGTCACACCTCAAGTTAGTGCCTCTTCACCAAATGTCACACCTCAAGTTAGTGCCTCTTCATCAAATATCACACCTTAAGTTAGTGCCTCTTCACCAAAGGTCACACCTCAATTTAGTGCCTCTTCACCAAAGGTCACACCTCAAGTTATGACTCTTCACCAAGGGTCACACCTTAAGACATACTCCATAAAGTGTCTATTGGGGATAACTCAAATCACGCACATTATAACTCATAAGTAAACTCTTACTTATAATTTAGAGTTGTGTAACCTACATACCCAATGTGGTACAAAATAAACCACTTAGATATCAACCATTCAAACTAAGGATAAAACCACAAGGTTTTTTTTCCAACAATTAATATATTGCACTGAATATAGAGGAAGCAGTTTAGATAGCTTCTTGGAAGGATTGAATGCGAGGCTGGATGGATCAGCTCTGCTTCCACCGGCAATGTTTAATCATATTAATAACAACGAGTATGGTGGAAATATTGGGCCAGTTGGTCTGAGTGAAAGCCTCATTATTTCACGTACCGAATATGAACAAGCTCGCAAATGGGTGCTGAAGAGCCATCCAAATTACGAGGATTGGGAAAAGTAAGACATTTAACTTACATAAGTTATAAGTGTGCTTAAATATTTTTATTTTTATTTTCTTTAACTTTTACCTTTAGGCAACATGCCGATTTCATAAAATACCGCGAGATTGCTACAAAGAAGAAGCCATATCACTTCAAATTAGCTCAAGAAGAAGATTTCATGCCTTTGTTGAAAAATCGGGTATGTTAATTCCGTCTTGCATTTTCATTAGTTGGCATCACCATTTAGGGTAAAATTGTAGTTAATTTTTTGTTGTTATATTTTCAGAAAGCATTCAAGGAATCAAGTGATATAGTTTTTTCTGACATAGTAAGGGGACCAATGCTAGTGGCTACAAGACTTAATTAGTATTGTGTTAATGGGTTTCTTTTTGTCACAAAAGATTATGAGGCAACTAAAAAAATCAAAACAGTGGAGTTTGCACAAATTGTGTAGCTACTTTTCGGGCGAGTAGTAAGGACATGTTTATAGAGGACGAGTCAGCGACATACTACGGAGTTCTAAGGGAGATTATACAGTTAGAGTACCGTGAAGGATACAGACCTTTTCTATTTAAGTACGATTGGATAAAGGTAACAAATGGTTTTATGTTGGATAAAGAAGCAAATCTAAGGCTAGCGAAATTATCCAATTTTATCAGCTCAAACCAAATAGGAGATGAGCCATTTATTTTAGCAGAGAATGCATGGAAAGTTTTTTATTCCAAGGATCCTAAAGATCCAGAATGGAGTGTAGTCTTGGATGTCCCAGCAAAGGTTTACGTTGAAGATGAATTATGTCTTATGTCAGAAAAAATTGATATAACTGATCTAGATATTGGACAAAACAACAATGAAGCTCTCTATGAAAATGAGTTATTATTCTCTGAGGAACTAACTGCCGACGCCGAGAAGAGCAAGAAGCGAAAAAGAGGGAAACAAAAGAACTGATTTTTATCAATGAATGCCTACATTCTCCTTATATTTGTTATGAAGCTTGACTGAGTTTGTTTTTCATTTAATGTTAGTTCATTGTCTTTGATGATCAATGCAACTTTTTGCTTGATATCTTCATGATAATGTTTACTTTAATAGTATTTTCATCTTTTAGAAAATTGCAATTAACATAATTTGTTTAATTTCCCTTATGCATAAATTATTTACAAAAATTATTGACATGATTTATTATATTGCCCTCATACTTAAATTAATGTGGAAAACTATAGTTGATTGTCATTTTATATTTGATAGCTTTGATTGTGGTTGTTCTTAATATAAATATATATGGTTATGGTGTAGCTTATTTCGCTAGACTTTGTGCATGTATTCCCCTTACCTTTTATTTTATGTTTATATATTATATTGCCTATGGTTGCATCTCAAGTAGCAACTGTTACTACCTGCCAACTCTTTATGCTAACGTTAGGAATGATCCAAAGGTATGTTTAGGTAAAATATTCTTATCATTAACACTTGAACTGTATGTTGTATGACCTATTCCAATTGTCTAATCATACTTTTAAAATGTGTGATTTTCAGATAGCTTGAAATTTTAGCACAAAGCCAGTCAGAGATGCCTATATAATCCCCCTTATGATTTGCAAGCCTACAAGTACATCAATGATATAAAGAAAATTTAAATTTGAAGTTCTTTAGAAGGAAATCATCTGGAACCTTGACAGCCTGAGTGGAAATCATAGGTAACCTTGATTGCTATCTAGAGAATGGAAATCATAGGTAACCTTTCTCAGCATTTGCCCTAATTCTCTCTCATTCTCTCTGCATTTGCGCTTACTTTGTTTCTATCAGATTTGAAGAAGAAAGAAAAAAAAAAGATTGTCAGCGCTGCCTGTTTGTGATTGTGAGTCAAATCTTTCATCTATCTAATTCCATGTTTTTCGTTACCGAATTTCTAATTCGTGATCAATTATTTAGTTCACTTTCATAAACTATTCTTTTGCAAGAATAATTAGATATATATATATATATATACCAATGAAAGGGGGGGAAGGATCTAATCATAATGGCTAAGGAACTAAAACGAAACAAACTGAGGTTTAAAACTTTAAACAGTTTATTTTAAACGGGGAAGGATCTAATCAGAACGGCTAAGGAACTAAAACAAACAAACTTGGTTTTATGCTATAAATAGTTAATTTTTAACAGTAAAAATAGTTACTATTCAGATCATACAAAACTTAAACTATAAATAGTTAATAGTAAAAACAGTTACTATTCAGATCATTCAAAACTTAAACAAGAAAAATAAACACTATTTCGATCATAAAAGAACTTTGTTGTTCTTTCTACAAGTATGTAGCCAGAGGCTACCCAACTACTTTAAGATGGAGCAAAAGATACCGTCTTTCCTCAAAGGGGAATGCTTAGGTAGAGCTTAGTACTCAACAGTTGTTGGCTAGATCGTTACTCGGAGTAACGAGCGCAAGGATACTTGGAACAGACTAATAAACTTAAATATACAGATAAACTAGAACATAAGCAAAAACTAAGGTTATGAGGATGCCCTTTCAGGCCCTCTCACCTATGAAGACATCCTCAGGGGTGTGTGTGCACTTTGTGAATACTTATAAACAAACTATATAAACAAACTTTAGAGATTTATTTAGATAATAGAAGACTTATAGAGGGTGAAAGATGTACAGTGGTAGCTTATAGGAGTACAAACTTACAGCTTAGAACTTAGAACTGAGAAAATAAGAGTGGAGAATGAAAGAGTGAAATGAAAGTGTGAAGTAAATGCGTAAATGAAAGCGTACATAAAACTAAGCCTTCAAGATCCTTATATAGGCGAGGTAAGTGGTCGTCGGGTCCCACATAGTGGTCTTCTGGTTCCACAAAGTGCTCTGCTGGTCACACAAAGTGGTCGGTCCCACAAAGTGGTTGGTGGATCCGACATAGTGTTTGGTGGATCCCACATAGTGGTTGGTGGATCCCACATAGTGATTGGTAGATCCCACATAGTGTTTGGTGGATCCCACATAGTTGTTGGTGAAGCCCACATAGTGGTTGTTTTTGACTTTCAGATAAAGTGATGACAGAGGTATTCTTAGTGCATTCTGAGTGCTGAGTATACGATTCTTCGGCGATGTGTTCAGCGGGTCCCACAAGATCAGGATACCGATATTTTTGCTGAGTGCTGGAGTACTGTTGTAATATGGCTGATAGGTACTGCTTGTCTTAACATACCGAGTGCTGATATATTGTTTAAAGTTGGCTTGTTAATTCAGATTTAGGAATAGTGTTTGATTGTTAAACCAGACTTTCAGTTTTTACCAAACTGACAGGTATCAACAGATTTAATATGTCTTTGCCAGAAGACGTTTGCTCTGGACTAGCCTTACTATTTCCCCGAGAAAGATCGGCTAAGTCCAACTTAGTGTTGGATTGAGATGTATGATAAGCCAGGCGATGCTGCTTAACATTTTCAGATAGAGTATTCAGTTTATTCTATGGAGATTTCCCAGAGTGACGAATAAAATGGGCTAAAGCTGCCTTGTTATGTACAGTAGATTCTGTAGTAATAATTCAGTTAGTATTCGGTTGGGATCAATGCAGTAAAACTGTATGGGATTCTGTAGTAGGTAGATTTTCTATCCTAGTTCTGATAGAGCTGGTACGTAATTAAAGAAGCTCTGTTCCTGAAATAGACTGCAAGTGATTGGGATTACTGATAAAGTTAAAAGTAATATTATGACCCTGAAAATTACCAGTTATACCTGTTGGATTAATTACAATTTTACCCTTGAGCATGGGATGAAATTCGTACCAATGGGTAAATGGATTCTGAAGTGCTTTGGGCAGAATATCAAAGTCGGGTCCCATTTTTTCCCACCAATTGAGGAACCAAGTGGGGAAGCCAGATCTTTTGATAATATCCGGATTAAGGCAGAAAAACCAAGTATGTTTTCTAACAGGGTTCTGATAGTAAAAAGTATAATACCAAGCTTGAATATAATCCCAATAATTATATTGTTGGCCGTTCAGTTTAAGAGTCTTTGATTTGGTAGGATCAAGACCCCATTCAGATAGGTGTAAAACCCTAGTAACATAACACTTAGAATGTGTTATAGAATTTTTCAGATCTTTCGGATTTAAATGATGGTGTTCAAGTTGAACAGAGGCAGTTTCGATCAACATGGCCTCATAAACGTACCAATAACGGCCTTCTTGGACCATATAATTCTGATTTGCAAAATATCGTTCTTTGAGACCCTAAGCATCCTAATGGAGTTTAAGGTCTTCAAAAGAAAGGGTTAACATACTTTCTTTAACCAATGCTTTCTGATGATAAATAATATCCTGTTTAAGAGCATCTCTAACAGTTTTCTTAAACTCCGGATTACTGTTAGTAGGAAACTTCTTATTCGGATTCGGATTTTGTTTTTTATTTCGACTGTTTTGACCCCAACCTCATTCATGAGGTTTCATGTTCGGATTCTTCGGATTTCTCCTACAGAAATTCCCTGGTAAGAAAATCAGGAAGATAATTCTGATTGCCTTTAATATACTCAATAGAGAAATCAAAAGCAGACAATTCAGATTTCCATCTGATAAATATTTGTTTAGATACAAGATTTTTAGCATCTTTTTGAATGATGTCTTTGGCAGAGCTGCAATCAATTCTGAGTAAAAAAGTTTGATTTAATAAATCACCCTGAAATTTAGAAATACTTTTGACAATAGCTAGCATTTCTTTTTTAATAGTGGAATAGTTCTTTTGAGTTGTCTTCCACTTTCCAGATGTAAAACGAAGCAATTCTTCTTTTTTAAAAGAAGGGTTCCTTTGTTTTAATATTCTTCCAAAACCTAAGTCAGAGGTATCAGTTTCTACTACCTTGGGCCCGTGAGGATTAGCAATACCTAAGCAAGGGAGCTGTTTAACACGCAGTTTGATACACTGAACATCTTGGGTATGTTCAGAGGTCCAGGGGGTAGGAGTCTCAGTGTGTCTATTGTATAAGATCGCACTATCCTGGGCAAGATTCTGATAATAGTCCGCAATACAATTGAGACTACTAAGAAATCGTTGTAATTGGGTTTTCTTCTTAATTTCATCAGGAAATTTGGAAGCAAACTCAATACTTCTGTCAATAGAGATAATTTATCCTTTTGAAATGTTATGTTCTAAGAATCTTACTATTAATTGGAACAGTTTGATTTTAGGGGTAGAAAGGACCAAACCATTGCGACGGATAACATCCTTAAGGATTTTAAGATGTTTAAAGTACTGATCAATAGTATTAGAGAATAAAAGAATATCATCAATATAAACAATACAAAAA
The DNA here is from genome assembly GCA_014058105.1 of Kingdonia uniflora. Taxonomy (NCBI): domain Eukaryota; kingdom Viridiplantae; phylum Streptophyta; class Magnoliopsida; order Ranunculales; family Circaeasteraceae; genus Kingdonia; species Kingdonia uniflora. The sequence goes on along the minus strand of JACGCM010000911.1, from coordinate 1,598,126 downwards.
TCAGAATAAGGGATGAAAATATCATTCATAATATTTTGAAATTTGGATGGGGCATTTTTTAATCCAAAAGGCATGACATTCCATTCAAAATTGCCAAATGGTACTGTAAAGGCAGTTTTATATTTATCTTTCTCACTAATTTGGATTTGCCAGTATCCTGATTTTAAGTCAAATTTAGAGAAGATAATAGCATTATAAAGACGATTTAAAAGGTCTTTTTTATTCGGGATTGGGTAACGGATCCATTTGAGAGAGTCATTGAGAGGCTTATAGTTAACTACAAGTCTGGGAACTCCTCGTTCCTTCTCAGCATTCTTGTTTACATAGAAGGTTGTACAGCTCCAAGGAGAGTAACTCTTACGGATAAGGTTTTTGTCAAGAAGATCATGAATTTCTTTTTTACATAGTGTAAGATATTCAGAATTCATTTGACTAGGCCTAGCTTTAGTAGGAATTTGAGTTTTTTCATCAAAATCTTGTTTATATGGTAGGGAAGCAACATGTTGTTTTCGATTCCAGAAAGTAGTAGGAATGTTGCTGCCGGCTTCACTAATGAATTGTTGTTCAATAGTTTTAATTATGATTTTGACCTCAGAGGACTGAAGCCTATGAGAAATGTCCATGACATAACATTCTTCTTGCAGGAAATTCAGATGGTTTGTCTTGGAATCAATAATAGTTTTAAGTTCATTAATTATTCTAATTTCAAGACTTCTAATAAATTCAAAACTAATTTCTTGACCTTGATATTTACACAAAATTCCTTTCTGATCAACCTTATGCAAAGGCATAAGAAGACTAAGGAAAGGACTGCCAAGAATGATTTGCTGCTGAAGGTTACGGACAAAAAGAAAGGTTAAAGGAATACAAACACTTTTTTTATAGATAAAAGCCTCAGGAAGCTTAAAATGGATTTGTAGTGTATTACCACTAGCAGAGATAAGGGATTGGATGGATTTTTCAAAGTATTTGGTTGGAACAAAGATGTCGTAACAGTATAGTTTTAGTGAAAGACTTAGGTACACGTCTGTCAACGATTTACCGGCTAAACGTCCACTTCCGGGACAACAACGCCGTACGCGATTTGGGTGACGTACCATACCCAACTATCTCACAAGACTAGACTGAAAAAACATCTCAAACAGAGATAGAAGATTTACAGGAAGCATACTTACGTCTATTACTAGACTAGACTGAGTAAATATATTTTACCAAGAACAAAGATACACAGTAAGGTATACCTAGGTTCTCATACGAGACTTATCATACCTACGCAAACCAAATGATTAGCCACACATGACTCTGATACCAATGAAAGGGTGGAAAGATCTAATCAGAACAGCTAAGGAACTAAAACGAAACAAACTGAGGTTTGAAACTATAAAAGGGGGGAAGGATCTAATCAGAGCGGCTAAGGAACTAGAACAAAACAAACTGAGGTTTTAAACTATAAATAGTTAATTTTTAACAGTAAAAGCAGTTACTATTCAGATCATACAAAACTTAAACTATAAATAGTTAATAGTAAAAACAGTTACTATTCAGATCATAAAAAACTTAAACAAGAAAAACAAACACTATTTAGATCATAAAAGAACTTTGTTATTCTTTCTATAAGTATGTAGCTAGAGGCTACCCAACTGCTTTAAGATGGAGCAAAAGATATCGTCTTTCCTCAAAGAGGAATGCTTAGGTAGAGCTTAGTACTCAACAGTTGTTGGCTAGATCGTTACTCGGAGTAACGAGCGCAATGATACTTGGAACAGACTAATAAACTTAAATATACAGATATACTAGAACATAAACTAAAACTAAGGTTATGAGGATGCCCTTTCAGGCCCTCTCACCTATAAAGATACCCTCAGGGGTGTGTGTGCACTTTGTAAATACTTATTAACAAACTATATAAACAAACTTTAGAGCTTTATTTAGATAATATAAGACTTAGAGAGGGTGAAAGATGTACAGATAGCTTACAACTTAAAGAGGGTGGAAGATGTACAGTGGTAACTTACAGCTTACAAACTTAGAACTTAAAACTTGAGAACTTGAGCAAACAAGAAAGGAGAGTGAAAGAGTGAAAATAAATGCATAAATTAAGGCGTACATAAAACTAAGTCTTCAAGCTCCTTATATAGACGAGGTAAGTGGTCGTCGGGTCCCACATAGTGGTCTTTGGGTCCCACATAGTGGTCTTCTGGTCCCATAAAGTGCTCTGCTGGTCCCACAAAGTGATCTGCTGGTCCCACAAAGTGGTTGGAGGATCCCACATAGTATTTGGTAGATCCCACATAGTGGTTGGTGGAGCCCACATAGTGGTTGCTTTTGACTTTCAGATAAAGTGATGACGGAGGTATTCTTAGTGCGTTCTGAGTGCTGAGTATACGATTCTTCAGCGAAAGGTTCTACGGGTCCCACAAGATCAGGACACTGATATTTTCTGCTGAGTCCTGGAGGATTATTGTGAGCTGGCTGATAGGTACCGCTTGTCTTATCATACTGATTTGCTGAATTACATTATTGGCATACTGATTCTTGAACTGCTGTATTGGTTTGCTGAATTGGCATACTGATTCCTGAACTGCTGTATTGGTATACTAATTGCTGAACTGGCATACGAATTCTTGAACTACTGTATTACTGAATTCCTGTTGTGTAAGAGAAGAAGTTATGATCAACTATTCTGGTTATCTGCAAATTTGAAAATATTTGCTGAAGAAGTGTCGATGCTCGTGGCTTTGGCTTTTCCATTGACTGTAATTTTGAGTTGCTGTTCTTTAACTTCTATCATGGCGTCAAAGTAATCTTCCATAGTGGCTTCGGAAGATTTTACAGAGGTCATGTCTTCGTCTGTATAGGGGCTTTGGCTTTCTCCTGGTAGACAAAATTGTTGACTGGAGTTTCCTTCAGGTTATTCAAATGTCTGTGAAGTGGTAGTTGCTTGTGATGATGTGACTGCTACAAACAGGTCTTTTAAGGTTTGCAAGACCTTGACCTGGCGTTCCTCTTCGGTTAGATTAGGATATTGATCCTTAATCGAATCCAGTAAAAGTTGGAATATATTAGTTGAAGAAACAAATGTACCAACTGTTTTTTGATGTTCTATTTTGGAGGCCAAAACATAATCTTCGGTTGTCTTGTTGACTAATGCAACAACTCGTTCTGTTTCAAACCCATCCCACCATCTATAAAAGAAGGTGCGTTGAAGAATGGGTAGTTTCAAATCATCAAAACATGTTTCAATGTCCCATTTCCAAATCCATGTGATTTAAAATTCAGTAAAATACCATAAGGCATTTCTGCCGATAGGTGGATTAGTTACAGTTTTACCCTTGAGCTTGGGATGAAATTCATACCAAAGGGTAAAGGGATTCTGAAGTGCTTTTGGCAGAATATCAAAGTCGGGTCCCATTTTTTCCCACCAATTGAGGAACCTAATGGGGAAACTAGATCTTTTGATAATATCTGGATTAAGGCAGAAAAACCAAGTATGTTTTCTGACAGGGTTTTGATAGTAAAAAGTATAATGCCAGACTTGAATATAATCTCAATAATTATATTGTTGGCCATTCAGTTTAAGAGTCTTTGATTTGGTAGGATTAAGACCCCATTCAGATAGGTGTAAAACCCTAGTAACATAACACTTAAAATGTGTAATAGAACTTTTTAGATCTTTTGGATTTAAATGATGGTGTTCATGTTGAACAGAGGCAGTTTCGATCAACATGGCCTCATAAACGTACCGATAACGGCCTTCTTGGACCATATAATTCTAATTTGTAAAATATCATTCTTTGAGACCCCAAACATCCTGATGGAGTTTAAGGTCTTCAAAAGAAAGGGTTAACATACTTTCTTTAACCAATGTTTTTTGATGATAAATAATATCCTGTTTAAGAGCATCTCTAACCGTTTTCTTAAACTCCGGATTACTGTTAATTGGAAGCTTCTAATTCGGATTCAGATTCGGATTCGGATTTTTATTTTGACTGTTTTGACCCCAACCTCGTTCATGAGGTTTCATGTTCAGATTCTTCGGATTTCCCCTACAGAAATTTCCTGGTAAGAAATTCAGGAAGAGAATTCTGATTGCCTTTAAATATACTTTTAAAGGCGATCAAAATTTTCTTCCTGATTTTCTTACCAAAGAATTTCTACAGGAGAAATCCGAAGAATACGAACATGAAACCTCATGAGCGAGGTTGGGGTCAAAACAGTCGAAATATAAATCTGAATCCGAATCCGAATCCGAATCCGAACCAGAAGCTTCCTACTTACAGTAATCCGGAGTTTAAGAAAACTGTTAGAGATGCTCTTAAACAAGATATTATTTATCATCAGAAAGCATTGGTTAAAGAAAGTATGTTAACACTTTCTTTTGAAGACCTTAAACTCCATCAGGATGCTTAGGGTCTCAAAGAATGATATTTTGCTAATCAGAATTATATGGTCCAAGAAGGCCGCTATCGGTACGTTTATGAGGCCATGTTGATTGAAACTGCCTCTGTTCAACTTGAACACCATCATTTAAATTCGAAAGATCTGAAAAGTTCTATAACACATTCTAAGTGTTATGTTACTAGGGTTTTACACCTATCTGAATGGGGTATTGATCCTACCAAATCAAAGACTCTTAAACTGAACGGCTAACAATATAATTATTGGGATTATATTCAAGCCTGGCATTATACTTTTTACTATCAGAACCCTGTTAGAAAACATACTTGGCTTTTCTGCCTTAATCCAGATATTATCAAAAGATCTGGTTTCCCCACTTGGTTCCTTAATTGGTGGGAAAAAATGGGACCCGACTTTGATATTCTGCCAAAAGCACTTCAGAATCTCTTTACCCATTGGTATGAATTTCATCCCAAGCTCAAGGGTAAAACTGTAATTAATCCAACAGGTATAACTGGTAATTTTCAAGGACATAATATTACTTTTAACTTTATCAGTAATCCCAATCACTTGTAGTCTTTTCCAAGAACAGAGCTTCTTCAATTACGTACCAGCTCTATCAGAACTAGGATAAAAAATCTACCTACTACTGAATCCCTTACTGGTTTACTACATTGATCCCAACCGAATACCAACCGAATTGTTACTACAGAATCTACTGCACATAACAAGGCAGCTTTAGCCTATTTTATCTGTTACTCTGGGAAATCTCCTCAGAATAAACTGAATACTCTATCCAAAAATGTTAAGCAGCATTTGCCTGGCTTATCATACATCTCAATCCAACACTAAGTTGGACTTAACCGATCTTACTCGGGGAAATAGTAAGGCTAGTCCAGAGCAAACGGCTTCTGGTAAAGACATATCAAATCCGTTGACACCTGCCAGTTTGGCAAAAACTGAAAGTCTGATTAAACAATTAGACACTATTCACCACCTCGAATTATCCGCTATTCCTAAATCTGAATAGCCATGTGTGGCTAATCATATGGTTCGCGTAGGTATGATAAGTCTCGTATGAGAACCACGGTATACCTTACTGTGTATCTTTATTCTTGGTGAAATATGTTTACTAAGTCTAGTCGAGTAATTGACGTATGTATGTTTCCTGTAAATCTTCTATCTCTGTTTGAGATGTTTTCTCAGTCTAGTCTGGTAAAAGAATTGGGTATGGTACGTCACCCAAGTCGCGTACAGCGTTGTTGTCCCAGATGAAGATGTTTAGCCGGTAAATCATTGACAAACGTGTACTTGAGTCTTTCACAAGGACTATACTGCTTTAACATCTTTGACAGTGAGAAAAGACCAACAGTAACTATACTAATATCTCTTACTAAGATTATACTATTTACTCAATTTTATCAGACAACAAAGATTAACAGTAGTCATACTGAAGTTCCTATATGGGATTTACATATCTTTGTGATCCATCCTTCACATATGGATAAAATCAATAGGTCTCACGAAGACCATTCATCTGTAAAAAATTCAGAACTACTTGGGTTTGAACAAACCCAACAACTGAACCAATGGACCATACCATCCATTAAATCTAAATTAATTTATAAAAAAGATATGTTTGACTTCATTAGTCAAGATAACATCAAGATTATGGAACAATCCATAGCTCTATATAGTGCAAGTCATCTCCTGAAACTTCTTAATCTTAACGATATTAAGAAATATCTGAAAAAAAATGCAATTATCTGCATATAGGATACATCCAAGTAGCACTCAAACCCTTAACTCTCCTAGGGATCAATTCCAGTATTCTTGCTTATCTCAGAGATGAGAGAAGTCGAGAATTCCAATCTTCCCTTATGGGAATAGTTCAAACTAGCCTCTATCATGGACCAGTCTATTTCGATGTCTATCCGAACTTGACCTTGTCCTTTACAGATAAGTCCTTGTTTGATGCTATTAGTCTCCGAATCCAGACTCAGGGTTATGATTTTATCCCAGGAGCCAAAGTTATAGCCGTAATCTACAGAATTCACCATAAGGTTATGAACACCTTATGCCCTCGGGCAATTCTGAAAAGTGAACTAGGTAAAACTATTGCAGTTCAAAGTAACTGCTTGACTACTAATATTGCAGTCAACAGACTTATCAATTGGAATGAAATTAACATTCCTACTGAATGTGACTTACCTCGAGCCGTAGTCCCCAGGCCGAGGCTTAATAGCCAAGTCGGCTAAATTACCCAAACCGCTGATGGAGACGTTGAGGTAACCTTTGCCACCCATCAAATCAGACTATCCCTTCACAAGAGGAAGTCTTGTAGACAGTTAAGAAATGAGGAAGAAATTCCCTATCATGTTTCCTGTCCGTCTACCCGACCTTCGGTTTCTAGACATTCCACATATAAACCCATCATCAAGGGCATTAGACTCTCTGACTAACAAATCCCTCATGGAGTCTATCATGATCCCAATCATGATCCTAATACCAGTACCAGGTCCGAGGTAGATCAACCTACTTCGCCTATATCAGAAGCCAGCTTCTATATTTAAGAATAGTTAAGGATTTAAGCCCTAACTCTTTAATTCGTCAGTTTATCTAGAATAAATTCAGGACTTCCAGAAATGATAGCTTCAGAAGATGGTATCATCAGAATTTTATCGAAGAAAAATTAGGACTTATTGATGACATTTACTATCACGAGATTGAATGCAGCCAAAAGATTATTTTCTTTTATGACTGGTTCATCACATGGTATTCTTGTCCTCAATACATTATCAGTAATATGGAAGAATTCACCAAGACTTGGGTTAAAACCGATGGCATAGAAATCCAATCTGTCCACCCTCCTCCTGAATCTCTCCATTTAATCAAAGGACATAATAACTCCAAGCCTTTGGAAGCTAATGCCTTTGCCTACCCTACCAATCCACAAAGTGATGTTAATCTCATCGTAAAACAGAACAATTGGACTAATGTTACTCTCCAAACTATCGGAAATCAGCAGAATCGTATAGAAGATCACATCCAACGTCCTAGTCCTAGTACTATTGACATTGATGAAGCCAGCACATCTTCTAGCATACTTCATGCAGATATTAAACCTATCTGTGAAGTAAAAGACTTTAAGCTCTCAGATTCCCAGGATTCTGAGTTTGTTAACCTTTTGATTGAAAGGATTAATAAGCTTAGTATCAATACTCTGGATCAACCCTCTACATCAAAAACAACTTCTGATGACCAATCCAAAAATTTTATACAAACAGCTGAAGCCAGTTTCCATAAAATTGAATATGAACCATCCCAGTTAAGGACATATTATAAAAGACCTTCCCCCAGGATCTTTTATTTGAAGATGATTTTATTCAAAACCAGATGTCTTATAATGGGCGTACCATTTATGAATGGAATATTGATGGCTTATCTGAATATCAAATTTATGAAATAATACATAAAATGCTTATGTATGCATGCATCTGTAAAACTGTTGGCAATGAAGACGACAGTGTTGCTAAATTTATTGCCAATAGTTTCACAGGAGCCATTAAAGGCTGGTGGGACAATGTTATCACCGAAAACCAAAAAATAGAAATTTTTGGAGCTGTAAAAAGGAAAGGTACTAGTACTAATCCTGTTAAAGATGTCGTCTACACCCTTGTCCAGACTATTCTCTTACATTTTGTAGGACTTTATCCGCAGAGACATGAACGGAATAGAAAACTTTTGCAAAACCTTAGATGTCCTTCTCTCACCCACTTTAAGTGGTATAAGGATGTTTATATCTGCAAGGCTATGCAACGCATTGATGCGAATGCAGAACATTGGAAAAAAAGATTTATTGATAGCCTTCACCTATTGTTTGCTGCTAAAGTTCGTCAGAAACTTAAAGACCAGTATGATGGTAATTCCATACCTTACCATAACCATACCTATGGTCAACTTATTAGTATTAGTACACAAGTCGGTCTGAGCATCTGTAATGACCTCAAACTCCAGTATCAACTTAAAAAATAGAATCTAACAGGGAAAATAGAGATTAGTGAATTTTGCCACCAATTTGCCAATGACCTTCCTGTTACTTATCCTAGTAAGCATCGCTCAACCAGGAAACGGAAAAGGCATTTACCACAGACAAATATAAGGACCATGAGGAACCTTATTACCACAGACACAGGAAGCAGAAAAGACATTTACCTTATGCCACTTCAACCAGGCCAATTGAAACTCGCACTTGCTATAAGTGTGGTAAAAAAGGACATTTGGCAAACAAATGTTCTACCAAATGGAAATTACAAAAGTTTCAACTAGATGAAGGATTCAAACTTCAACTAAGTAAACTCTTACTCAACACAACATCTGAAGAAAATTCTTCAGATAACTCTGAAGCAATCAATCACATTGATCAAAGTGTTTCCTCATCAACCGAAGCAACACCATGTGCTGAATGTTCTGGCAATAATCCTCTAGATTACTGGAAGGCTATTATGGAAATGAATGGCTTGCATCTCAATACCTTAACCACCAATCAAAGCCTCCTTTTATCAGTTATTGATAAGATCACTGATCCTGAAATTAGAAATCAAATCCTGAATCTCTGTATCCAACAACTGGCCCTAGATAATCCGATGCCCAGTACAACACCTAAACCCCCTGTAAATAATTAGTATAATTTCTAGGATGTTCTCCGAAGACTTGAAAATTCTAAACCAATTACCATTCAAGAATTACATCAGGAGATTAATCTCTTAAAATTTGAAGTTAGGAGTATAAAACTTTCTCTCCAGAAATATTAGATGAAACAACAATCTATCAGAACAGATGCATCTACTAGTCAATAAGTTGACCAGACTGATGACTCCTAATTGCATCTTCTTCATAAGATGACATCCCCCAAATGGTATATTCATGTTACCCTTATTATTCCAGAAGAATACACCATCCAGGTTATTGGTCTCATAGATAGCGGGGCAGATTTAAACTGTATACAGGAAGGCTTAGTCCCTACCAAGAATTTGGAAAAAACTACTCAATCTCTTGCCTCAGCCAGTGGTCCTAGAATGAATAGCCAGTATAAAATTTCGAATGTTTATATCTGTAATAATAACCCAAATATTCCATCTGTATTTCTTTGCATCAGGAACTTACAACAACAAGTTATATTAGGTGCTCCTTTTCTAAACCTACTTATGCCTTTACATAGTATTAATCCAACAGGTATAACTGGTAATTTTCAGGGACATAATATTACTTTTAACTTTATTAGTAATCCCAATCACTTGCAGTCTTTTCCTGGAACAGAGCTTCTTAAATTACGTACTAGCTCTATCAGAACTAGGGTACAAAATCTACCTACTATAGAATCCCATACAGGTTTACTGCATGGATCCCAGCCGAATACTAACCAAATTGTTACTACAGAATCTACTGTACATAACAAGGCAGCTTTAGCCTATTTTATCCGTCACTCTGGAAATCTCCTTAGAATAAACTGAATACTCTATCCGAAAATGTTAAGCAGCATCGCCTGGCTTATCATACATCTCAATCCAACACTAAATTGGACTTAACCGATCTAACTCGGGGAAATAATAAGTCTAGTCCAGAATAAATGGCTTCTGGTAAAGACATATCAAATCCGTTGACACCTGTCAGTTTGGTAAAAATTGAAAGTCTGGTTAAACAATCAGACACTATTCGCCACCCCAAATTATCCGCTATTTCTAAATCTTAATTAACCTTAGCCAACTGGAATGCTCGTAGTAAACATTTTTACTCGACTGATCCCCCTCCAGGTTCTTCCTTAAAATCTATAAACTTTTATGGAAGTCCAGGATATTTAATCAAAAGTAACCATCCTCAGTCTGATAAGATTTGGCTATTTGAGAATGGTTTTCTCTGTATCTTGGAAGTTAATTTCCTTCAGGACCTTAAAGGTTTTCCCCTTCTTCTCTATCATACAATCGCCAACAGTCAAACTATTATGCTTTCTAACAAACCTTTCTATCTGGATATTAATACCCTTCCTCCTGAATGGGTTAATTTACCTAACAAAATATGTTATTATCCCAGTCTTTACTGGATCAATATTATTATTGATTCACCTACTTTTCCATTACATTATCCAGAATCCCTACTAAATCGGTATCCTGCTTCCCGCAGATATAGGGATAATCTAACCAGTAGAGCCTATGCTCTAGCCACCATTAAAATGTTTTAGCCTTGGAACACCCGCCACCAGATCTATGCTGAAGTTAACTATTTATGTATTATTGGCCCTTTATTCAGGCCCTCTAATGACCAATTTCAACAAAAAATTATTCAGCAACAGGTGCCCCTCAGTCTGGCCAGTGCCAAACAGGAAGAAGAAGTCAAAATATTAGCTCAGCAAAAACCCCATCTTTTTGTTTATTTCCAATCCCATCAGGAATTGACACCTGGAACATCTCCAGACCATTTTCCCCATCTTGAGCAAATATGGTGGAATGGGCTCGATTATGAAAGTGACTACCCTCCACAAGACAACTTTAAATAGTATATCATCACTCGGTATGTTAAGACAGGCAGTACCTATCAGCCAGATTACAACAGTCCTCCAGCACTCAGCAGAAAATATCAGTGTCCTGATCTTGTGGGACGCGCAGAACACTTCGCCGAAGAATCGTATACTCAGCACTCAGAACGCACTAAGAATACCTCCGTCATCACTTTATCCGAAAGTCAAAAGCAACCACTATGTGGGCTCCACCAACCACTATGTGGGATCCACCAAATACTATGTGGGATCCACCAACCACTTTGGGGGACCAGCAGATCACTTTGTAGGACTGGCCACTTTGTGGGACCAGAAGACCACTATGTGGGACCTGACGACAACTTTGTGGGACACAAAGGCCACTATGTGGGACCCAAAGACCACTATGTGGGACCCGACGATTACTATGTGGGACCCGACGACCACTTACCTCGCCTATATAAGGAGCTTGAAGACTTATTTTATGTACGCTTTCATTTACGCATTTATTTTCATTCTTTCACTCTCCTCTCTTGTTTCCTCCAGTTCTCAAGTTCTAAGTTTTAAGTTTGTAAGCTGTAAGTTACCACTGTACATCTTCCACCCTCTGTAAGCTGTAAGCTATCTGTACATCTTTTACCCTCTTTAAGTCTTCTATTATCTAAATAAAGCTTTAAAGTTTGTTTATATAGTTTGTTAATAAGTATTCACAAAGTGTACACACACCCCTAAGGGTATCTTCATAGGTGAGAGGGCCTGGAAGGGCATCCCCATAACCTTAGTTTTAGTTTATGTTCTAGTTTATCTGTATATTTAAGTTTATTAGTCTGTTCCAAGTATCCTTGCGTTCGTTACTCCGAGTAACGATCTAGCCAATAACTGTTGAGTACTAAGTTCTACCTAAGCATTCCTCTTTGAGGAAAGACAGTATCTTTTGCTCCATCTTAAAGCAATTGGGTAGCCTCTGGCTACATACTTTTAGAAAGAACAACAAAGTTCTTTTATGATCTAAATAGTGTTTGTTTTTCTTGTTTAAGTTTTTTATGATCTAATAGTAACTATTTTTCCTATTAACTATTTATAGTTTAAGTTTTGTATGATCTGAATAGTAACTGCTTTTACTGTTAAAAATTAACTATTTATAGTTTAAAACCTCAGTTTGTTTCATGACAATAGTAACTTGAATATACCATTTCTGGGTAATAACCTTCTGAATAGGATTTAGACAAAGGTTATCTTCCTTTTGAGGATGACCAGTTTTTTTTTATAAAATCTTTAGGTTGTTATTTTGAACATACTGTATGTGGTTAATGTTAGAGCCTGGTAATTGTTCAGAGATTTCTAAATGTTTAATTTTGGATTTTAAAGGATTAATTTTTGTGCGGAGATTTTGAATAGTGATAGGCTGTTCAGTTTCCATGTGTTGGATGATTTCTAAAGATTTTTCAGAAAGTGATTGTTCTATGCCAGATATTCGGTTATCCTGAAGCATTTTTTGGAGACAAATACTCAGAATTTTGGTTCTATTTTCAGGATTAGGAATCGTATCCACAATGGATATAATTTCATTCTGGGTAGTAGTAAGAGTATTCAGTTGTAAGCTATTTATGTCAGTAATGGTTTTCCACTTCTGGTTAAAAATGGATTCTGAATATTCATCACTAGGTGGTTTTGTAATGAAAGGAAGATAATGGTCTATTTGGTTGACTGATACAGTTTGGTCAAAAAAGTGAGGTAATAGTTATCTAGACTTAAGTTTAGGCTGATGTATGGAATTCCTGTAGATACGGTTTGCATACTGGGTTGAAGAATTGTTATACAGTTTATCTTTATACTTCGTTCGTTTTCTATGTCTGTGGTAATAAGGAAACTGGTGATAACATTGTCTATATTTCTTTCCTTTTAAATTCTATTTTTTAAAAGGATGTTAAGATATTTCATCTAATTCTTCTGTAGGCCATTTATAAATGGTTTTCCTATTAGAGGAATTGTGATTTGGAAAATATTTTTCTGTAAAAAGATGTTGAGTGGCAGATCTTTAGGAGATGATGAATCGATAGCATAAGAACTAGACTCAATGGCTTGAATTTTGCTTTCTTCGGATTTTCTAGAAAAAGAGTCTTTAGTGACTTCTGATGTAGAGGTTCTAGTAAGATTATTAACAGTAAATTGTTCAATACTGTCATCCATAGGGTCAACAGTCTCAGAGTATTTAATGCTAGCTTCCTGATGGTCCTCAGATTTAGAATTCTGGGAATCTAAGGGTTGAAGATTACTGATCAATAAGATGGGTTTAGTACTATTCATTTTATGTGTTGTACAAACTATTGTATTCTGTTTGGTAACTAGTTGTGTCTCAGTTACGAGACTACTAGTCATCTCAGTTACGAGACTGCTAGTAACTAGTTGTGTCTCAATTATGAGACTGCTAGTGGGAGCCAAAATTTCTGTTATATTCTGATTGGTTTGAGGACAACTATACCAAGTTGCGAACCAGTCATAAAAGAGTGTGACCTTTTGACTACGTTCCATCTGATGGTAGTAAATGTCCTCAATAAAATGTAATTTTTCTTCGGTAAAATTCTGATGATACCATCTTCTGAAGATATCATTTCTGGTAGTTCTGAATTCATCCCAGATAAACTGGCGAATTACCGAGTTAGGGCTTAAGTTCATATGTAAGGTATGGATCACATAGATATGTAGATCCCATATAGAAACTTCAGTATAATCCTTACTGCTAACCTTTGTGGTCTGATAAAATTATGTAAACAGTATAATCTTAGTAAGAGATGATAGTATAGTTACTGTTGGTCTTTTCTCTCTGTCAAAGATGTCGTAACAGTATAGTCTTAGTGAAAGACTTAGGTACACGTCTGTCAACGATTTACCGGCTAAACGTCCACTTCTGGGATAACAACGCCGTACGCGACTTGGGTGACGTACCATACCCAATTATCGCACCAGACTAGACTGAAAAAACATCTCAAACAGAGATAAAAGATTTACAGGAAACATACTTACGTCTATTACTAGACTAGACTGAGTAAACATATTTTACCAAGAACAAAGATACACCGTAAGGTATACCGAGGTTCTCATACGAGACTTATCATACCTACGCGAACCAATTGATTAGCCACACATGGCTCTGATACCAATGAAAGGGGGGAAGGATCTAATCAGAGCGGCTAAGGAACTTAAACGAAACAAACTGATATTTTAAACTATAAACAGTTTATTTTAAACGGTAAAAACAAACACTATTCAGATCATACAAAACTTAAACAGTACAAACAGTTACTATTTAGATCATTAAAAGCATAAACAAGGAATATGATTAAAAATACTTACTATTCAGATCATAAAAGAATTGTGTTGTTCTTTCAACAACTATGTAGCCAGAGGCTACCCAACTGTTTAATGCTACTGTAACAGATACCGTTTTTCCTACAAGAGGAATACTAGGTAGAGCTGTCAGAGAACAACCGTTGGTTTAAACGTCCCTGGGGGGGACTAACGTATGATACTTGGAATGGAACAGACGAATTCAGATGATTAAACAAGCTTAATATACAGATATACTAGAACATTAAACTAAACTAAGGTTATGAGGATACCCTTTCAGGCCCTCTCACCTATGAAGATACCCTCAGGGGTGTGTGCGCACGTTGTGAATACTTATAAATAGACTATATAATTTATCTTTAGAGCTTTATTTAGATAATAGAAGACTTACAGAGGGTAGAAGATAAACAGATAGCTTATAGCTTACAGAGGGTGGAAGATGTACAGTGGTAGCTTACAGCTTACAAACTTAGAACTTAGAACTTAGAACTTGAGAACTGGAGGAAAGAAGAAAGGAGAGTGAAAGAGTGAAAATAAATGTGTAAATGAAAGCGTACGTAAAACTAAGCCTTCAAGATCCTTATATAGGCGAGGTAAGTGGTCGTCGAGTCCCACATAGTGAACGTCGGGTCCCACATAGTGATCGTCGGGTCCCTCATAGTGTTCTTTGGGTCCCACAAAGTGGTCGTCGGGCCCCACATAGTGGTCTTCTGGTCCCACAAAGTGCTCTGCTGGTCCCACAAGATCAGGATACTGATATTTTCTACTGAGTGCTGGAGTTATGTTGTAATCTGGCTGATAGGTACTGCTTGTCTTAACATACCGAGTGCTGATATATTGTTTAGAGTTGGCTTGCTAATTCAAATTTAGGAATAGCGGATAATTCGGGGTGGCGAATAGTGTCTGATTGTTTAACCAGACTTTCAGTTTTTACCAAACTGACGGGTGTCAACGGATTTGATATGTCTTTACCAGAAGCCGTTTGCTCTGGACTAGCCTTACTATTTCCCTGAGTAAGATCAGTTAAGTCTAACTTAGTGTTGGATTGAGATGTATGATAAGCCAGGCGATGCTCCTTAACATTTTCGGATAGAGTATTCAGTTTATTCTGAAGAGATTTCCCAGAGTGACGGATAAAATGGGCAAAAACTGCTTTGTTATGTACAGTAGATTCTGTAGTAACAATTCGGTTAGTATTCGGTTAGGATCCATGCAGTAAACCTGTATGGGATTCTATAGTAGGTAGATTTTCTACCCTAGTTCTGATAGAGCTGGTACGTAATTGAAGAAGCTCTGTTCCTGAAAAAGACTGCAAGTGATTGGGATTACGGGTAAAATTAAAAGTAATATTATGTCCCTGAAAATTACCAGTTATACCTGTTGGATTAATTACAGTTTTACCCTTGAGCTTGGGATGAAATTCATACCAAAGGGTAAAGGTATTCTGAAGTGCTTTTGGCAGAATATCAAAGTCGGGTCCCATTTTTTCCCATTGATATGTCTTTACCAGAAGTCGTTTGCTCTGGACTAGCCTTACTATTTCCCTGAGTAAGATCAGTTAAGTCCAACTTAGTGTTGGATTAAGATGTATGATAAGCTAGGCGATGCTGCTTAACATTTTTGGATAGAGTATTCAGTTTATTCTGAGGAGATTTCCCAAAGTGACGGATAAAATAGGCTAAAGCTGCCTTGTTATGTACAGTAGATTTTGTAGTTACAATTCGGTTAGTATTCGGTTGGGATCCATGCAGTAAACCTGTATGGGATTCTGTAGTTGGTAGATTTTCTACCCTAGTTCTGATAGAGCTGGTACGTAATTAAAGAAGCTCTGTTCCTGAAAAAGACTGTAAGTGATTGGGATTACTGATAAAGTTAAAAGTAATATTATGTCCCTGAAAATTACCAGTTATACCTGTTGGATTAATACTATGTAAAGGCATAAGTAGGTTTAGAAAAGGAGCACCTAATATTACTTGTTGTTGTAAGTTCCTGATGGAAAGAAATACAGATGGAATATTTTGGTTGTTATTACAGATATAAACATTCGAAATTTTATACTGGCTATTCATTCAAGTACAACTGGCTGAGGTAAGAGATTGAGTAGTTTTTTCAAAATACTTGGTAGGGACTAAGCCTTCCTGTATGCAGTTTTAATTTGCCCCGCTATCTATGGGAGCAATAACCTTGATGGTGTACTCTTCTTGAATAACCAGGGTAACATGAATATACCATTTGTGGGATGTCATCTTATAAAGAAGATGCAATTGGGATTCATCAGTCTGGTCAACTTGTTGACTAGAAGATGATCTGTTCTGATAGATTATTGTATCATCTCATATTTCTGGAGAGAAAGTTTTATACTCCTAACTTCAGATTTTAAGAGATTATTCTCCAAATGTAATTCTTGAATGGTAATTGGTTTAGAATTTTCAAGTCTTCGGAGAACATCCTAGAAATTATAATAATTATTTACAGGGGGTTTAAGTGTAGTACTGGGCTTCAGATTACCTAGGGTCAGTTGTTGGATATAGAGATTCAGGATTTGATTCCTAATTTCAGGATCAGTGATCTTATCAATAACTGATAAAAGGAGGCTTTGATTGGTGGTTAAGGTATTGAGTTGTAAGTCATTCATTTCCACAATAGCCTTCCAGTAATCTAGAGGATTATTGCCTGAACATTCAGCACATGGTGTTGCTTCGGTTGAAGAGGAAACACTGTGATCAATGTGATTGATTACTTCAGAGTTATCTGAAGAATCTTCTTCAGATGTTGTGTTGAGCAAGAGTTTACTTAGTTGAAGTTTTAATCCTTCATCTAGTTGAAGCTCTTGTAATTTCCGTTTGGTAGAATATTTGTTTGCCAAATGTCCTTTTTTACCACACTTATAGCAAGTTCGAGTTTTAGTTGGCCTGGAAGAAGCGGCATAAGGTAAATGCCTTTTCCGTTTCCTGTGTCTGTGGTAATAAGGTTCCTCATGATCCTTATATTTTCTGTGACGACTTCTTCTCGGATGATGAGATTGTTGTTTGTTGCTTGAGCGATGCTTACTAGGATAAGTAACAGGAAGGTCATAGGCAAATTGGTGGCAAAATTCACCAATCTCTTTTTTCCCTGTCAGATTCTATTTTTTAAGTTGATTCTAGAGATTGAGGTCATTACAGATGCTCAGACCGACCTGCGTACAGATACTAATAAGTGGACCATAGGTATGGTTATGGTAAGGTATGAAATTACCATCATACTGGTCTTTAAGTTTCTGACGAACTTTAGCTGCGAACAATGGGGGAAGGCTATCAATAAATCTCGCTTTCCAATGTTCTGCATTCGCATCAATGCGTTGCATAACCTTGTAGATATAAACATCCCTATACCACTTGAAGTGGGTGAGAGAAGGACATCTAAGGTTTTACAAAAGTTCTCTTTTCCGTTCATGTCTCTCCAGAGAAAGTCCTACAAAATGTAAGGGAATAGTCTGGACAAGGGTGTAGATGGCATCTTTAACTGGATTAGTACTAGTGCCTTCCCTTTTTACAGCTCCAAAAATTTCTATTTTTTGGTTTTCGGTGATAACATTGTCCCACCAGCCTTTAATGGCTCCTGTGAAACTATTGGCAATAAATTTAGCAACACTGTCGTCTTCATTGCCAACAGTTTTACAGATGCATGCATACATAAGCATTTTATGTATTATTTCATAAATTTGATATTCAGATAAGCCATCAATATTCCATTCATAAATGGTACGCCCATTATAAGACATCTGGTTTTGAATAAAATCATCTTCAAATAAAAGATCCTGGGGGGAAGGTCTTTTATAATATGTCCTTAACTGGGATGGTTCATATTCAATTTTATGGAAACTGGCTTCAGCTGTTTGTATAAAATTTTTGGATTGGTCATCAGAAGTTGTTTTTGATGTAGAGGGTTGATCCAGAGTATTGACACTAAGCTTATTAATCCT
Organism: Kingdonia uniflora; assembly: GCA_014058105.1. NCBI lineage: Eukaryota > Viridiplantae > Streptophyta > Magnoliopsida > Ranunculales > Circaeasteraceae > Kingdonia > Kingdonia uniflora. The sequence continues at coordinate 1,579,884 of JACGCM010000911.1, read as the reverse complement.
TTCAATCAAAAGGTTAACAAACTCAGAATCCTGGGAATCTGAGAGCTTAAAGTCTTTTACTTCACAGATAGGTTTAATATCTGCATGAAGTATGCTAGAAGATGTGCTGGCTTCATCAATGTCAATAGTACTAGGACTAGGACGTTGGATGTGATCTTCTATACGATTCTGCTGATTTCCGATAGTTTGGAGAGTAACATTAGTCCAATTGATCTGTTTTACGATGGGAATAACATCATTATGTGGATTGGTAGGGTAGGCAAAGGCATTAGCTTCCAAAGGTTTGGAGATATTATGTCCTTTGATTTAATGGAGAGATTCAGGAGGAGGGTGGACAGGTTGGATTTCTATGCCATCGGCTTTAACCCAAGTCTTTGTGAAATCCTCAATATTACTGATAATGTATTGAGGACAAGAATACCATGTGATGAACCAGTCATAAAAGAAAATGATCTTTTGGCTGCGTTCAATCTCGTGATAGTAAATGTCTTCAATAAGTCCTAATTTTTCTTCGGTAAAATTTTGATGATACCATCTTCTGAAGCTATCATTTCTGGCTGTACTGAATTCATCCCAGATAAACTGGCGAATTAAAGAGTTAGGGCTTAAATCCATAAATATTTTTAAAGATAGAAGCTGGCTTCTGATATAGGGGAAGTAGGTTAATCTACCTCAGACCTGGTACTGGTATTAGGATCATAATTGGGATCATGATAGACTTTATGAGGGATTTGTTGGTCAGAGAGTTTAATACCCTTGATGATGGGTTCAGATGTGGAATGTCTAGAAATCGAAGGTCGGGTAGACGGACAGGAAACATGATAGGGAATTTCTTCCTTATTTGTTAACTGTCTACAAGACTTGCTCTTGTGAAGGGATAGTCTGATTGGATGGGAGGCAAAGGTTACCTCAACGTCTTCATCAACAGTTTGGGTAATTTGGCTGACTTGGTTATTAAACCTAGGCCTGGGGACTACGGCTTGAGGTAAGACCCATTCAGTAAGAATGTTAATTTCATTCCAATTGATAAGTCTGTTGACTGCAATATTAGTAGTCAAGCAGTTACTTTGAACTGCAATGGTTTTACCTGGTTCACTTTTCAGAATTGCCAGAGGGCATAAGGTGTTCATAACCTTATAGTGAATTCTGTAGATTACGACTATAACTTTGGATCCAGGGATAAAATCATAACCCTGAGTCTGGATTCGGAGACTAATAGCATCAAACAAGGACTTATCTGTAAAGGACAAGGTCAAGTTCGGATAGACATCAAAATAGACTGGTCCATGACAGAGGCTAGTTTGAACTATTCCCATATAGAAAGATTGGAATTCTCGACTTCTCTCATCTCTGAGATAAGCAAGAATACTGGAATTGATCCCTAGAAGAGTCAAGGGTTTGAATGCTACTTGGATTCATCCTACATGCAGGTAATTATATTTTTTCTGATATTTCTCAATATCCTTAAGATTAAGAAGTTTCAGGAGATGACTTGCACTATCAAGAACTATGGATTATTCCATAATCTTGATGTTATCTTGACTAATGAAGTCAAACATACCTTTTTTATATATTAACTTGGATTTAATGGATGGTATGGTCCATTGGTTCAGTTGTTGGGTTTGTTCAAACCCAATTAGTTCTGAATTTTTTATAGATGAATGGTCTTCGTGAGACCTATTGATTTAATCCATATGTGAAGGATGGATCACATAGATATGTAAATCCCATATTGGAACTTCATTATGATTACTGTTAATCTTTGTTGTCTGATAAAATTGTGTAAATAGTATAATCTTAGTAAGAGATATTAGTATAGTTACTGTTGGTTTTTTTCTCGCTGTCAAAGATGTTGAAACAGTAGTCTTAGTGAAAGACTCAGGTACACGTCTTTCAACAATTTACCGGCTAAACGTCCACTTCCGGGACAACAACGCCGTACGCGACTTGGGTGACGTACCATACCCAATTCTTTCACCAGACTAGACTTAGAAAACATCTCAAACAGAAATAGAAGATTTACAGGAAACATACTTACGCCTATTACTAGACTAGACTTAGTAAACATATTTCACCAAGAACAAAGATACATAGTAAGGTATACCTAGGTTCTCATACGAGACTTTTCATACCTACGCGAACCAAATGATTAGCCACACATGGCTCTGATACCAATGAAAGGGGGGATGGATCTAATCAGAACGGCTAAGGAACTTAAACGAAACAAACTGAGGTTTTAAACTATAAACAATTTATTTTAAACAGTAAAAACAAACACTATTCAGATCATACAAAACTTAAACAGTACAAACAGTTACTATTTAGATCATTAAAAACATAAACAAGAAAAATACTTTAAAACACTTACTATTCAGATCATAAAAGAACTTTGCTGTTCTTTCAGCAAGTATGTAGCCAGAGGCTACCCAACTGTTTAATGCTACTGTAACAGATACCGTTTTTCCCGACAAGAAGAATACTAGGTAGAGCTATTAGAGAACAGCAGTTGGTTTAATCGTCCCTGGGGGGGACTAACCTATGATACTTGGTATGGAACAGGCGAATTTAGATGATCAAACAAGCTTACTATACAGATATACTAGAACATAAAACTAAACTAAGGTTATGAGGATGCCCTTTCAGTCCCTCTCACCTATGAAGACACCCTCAGGGGTGTGTGTGCACGCTGTGAATACTTATAAACAGACTATATAAGCAAACTTTAGAGCTTTATTTAGATAATAGAAGACTTACAGAGGGTAGAAGATATACAGATAGCTTACAGCTTACAGAGGGTGGAAGATGTACAGTGGTAGCTTACAGCTAACAAACTTAGAACTTGAGAACTGCGGGAAACAAGAGAGGAGAGTGAAATAGTGAAAATAAATGCGTACATAAAACTAAGCCTTCAAGCTCCTTATATAGGCGAGGTAAGTGGTCGTCGGGTCCCACATAGTGGTCTTTGGGCCCACAAAGTGGTCGTCGGGTCCCACATAGTGGTCTTCTGGTCCCACAAAGTGCTCTGCTGGTCCCACAAAGTGATCTGCTGGTCTCACAAAGTGGTTGGTGGATCCTACATAGTGTTTGGTGGATCCCACATAGTGGTTGGTGAAGCCCACAGAGTGGTTGCTTTTGACTTTTAGATAAAGTGATGACGGAGGTATTCTTAGTGCGTTCTGAGTGCTGAGTATACGATTCTTCGGCGAAGTGTTCTGCGGGTCCCACAAGATCAGGATACTAATATTTTTTGCTGAGTGATGGAGTACTGTTGTAATCTGGCTGATAGGTACTGCTTGTCTTAACATACCGAGTGCTGATATATGTTCGTATAGAAGTCATCACATGTTGATATGTAGAATGTATCTTGAACTTTCATAAAATATTCTTTCATAAACTGTTATCATCACATGTTGATATATTTCCCCCAAAAAACCACAGGTTACCCAAATGGTCCTCATCATCATTGTGCAGAATTATGGTAGACATATCTTTCACTCCCAGTCTAAGTATAGCCTCATTAGTAGAATTTAGGCTCAGTAATGCATACAATATATTGCTTAAATTCTAAAACCATAGCTTTAAGAAAAGTAGTATTCTTTCTTTTTATCCAACACCCCTAGCATTCCATCAAACTTACCTAGCAAAAAAAATAGCATTCCATTAACGAATCTTCATAAGAACTAACGCTTGGGGTTGTTTGATTTAGCCCTGGTAGTTGGAGGAGAAGGATCCTTCATTACCTGCATAGGTATTTTGTTTTTGTTATACATTCTTTTAGAACTCTTAGGTATTTCCCAACCCTCGACGTTCCCAGTCCTCTTGATTATTAGTATCCACGACATTTTAAGTGAGTTTAAATTCTCCTCTTGATTTCTTTCAATCAACTCATACTATTGATTATTTAGAAAACATTTTCTAGAATAAACTTGTTTGTGGGGAATGATATCCATCTCCGCAAACTGAAATAGAATAATAGTACTGAGATTCCACTTGCATCTGAGTACTGAGATTAGTGTTTGATGGAGCAACTTTACCACTATTGCCCACTGACCAGTTGCACAGTGCGCACTGTATCTGTACCACATTTTAACATGGTGACCCTGTAGTTGTAACTGTACAATTTAGACCCTCAACTTGAACAAGCCCTAAACCACACTGTAGTCCTCCCCCCACTGATTCTGAGCTAATAAGAGCTCTTTTAACAGATCCATTCTGAACTGATCAAGAGGATTACAAATATTTCCATTAAATGGCGGCAAATAAGACTTTTTAAACACCCTAATTCTCCTATATAATCCCCCTTATGAGTTGCAAGCCTACAAGTACATGAATAATATAAAGAAAATTTAAAATTGAAGTTTCTTGTAAAGCTGCAAGTTCTTTGTAAAGCTGCATCTAAGGCATCTATTGCCATATTCCAGCCACAAATAGTTATAGCTCCAGCACTGGAACTTGACCACCACTGCTGCCACATCCAGCAGCAGTGACATTTCCATTCATCCATGGGCAGAAATGGTTGTGATGCTTAATTGGATCGAACTCCGTAGCTTCTTCACAGTTACTTTATCCAATGGGTGCCCCTGCAGACACATAATCAGATTCCCATTTATTGTTAACAGAGGAGGCCTTGACAGCCTGAGTGGCCTCCTCTTTGGAAGCTTCATAACCAGAATATACCATTGCATTAAGAAACAGAAGGATGGGCAGTGTTGTCCTGGTGAGTATGGCTATGACTTATCTTCTTACCATTGTTGGGGAGTGGCATATGCAGAATATCCTTCAAGCATGCAGGTTTAATTTCATTAAATTTGTAAGTTTTCTATTATCACTTGTTTCATAAGTTAGTCCTTACTTTTTCCGCAGTTAATTAACGTAGAGTATAACCTGAGAATTGCACTACAAAAGCAAGGGCATCCCTTCAAATTATGAATTTTTACCATCGGCAAAGAATGAGAACGAGGAAGACCTGCAAAATGAAAGTAATTAGGTCCACTACAACAAAAATAGCAAAATACGACATAAGAAAACGAGGGAATTTTTGGACGTTAAAAGACGACAAATGGAGCACACGATTAATACAATATCGGTCGATTTTCCACCTCAGCCCAAACTCAAACACGGGTACGTTGGTTCACACTTTCACTTTTTCAATCTTACACTTCTCTCCATTTTAGTCTCTGGCGATGTTACACCCAAAAAATTTGGGTTTCCCTCTCTCCCATGATTCTCTCTCACTTATTCGGCCTCGAATCGCCAATGGCATTCTCTACATGTTAGGGTTTTGATGAAAATTAGTTTCACAATTATTCTATTACAGTTGTTTTGAGCTGCAAGGTAATTATTTTCTCCCAATCTTCATGTTTTATATCTTTTGATTTGCATAAAATCCTAATTAAGACCAATGGGTTTCATCTTCTAGCGTTTCCCTCATGATTTTGACTTGAATTGGTGTAGGTTTCATCGAATTGGAGTTGCTGTGGTATTTCAAAGTTGCAGGAGGTACTTTTTTAAGTCTTCTCATTAATTTCATGAATCAAAATTGGGTACCTTATTTGTTATGTTATTTACAGTTGTATGAATCACATGTTATTGTTGAATTTTAGTAAATTCATATTTTGATTGCTTCCTTGATTGAGATTATTTCATATATCAGTGATATAATATGGGTCTTTATTTGATGTCTTTTTTGATTGAGTTTATTTAATATATTATCGTAGGAGATTATACTACTATAAGCTTTGTATTATAATATCATAAATAGAATTTGAAGTTGTAGGTTAGAATCCATTGAGTTTTAAGGATCCAAGGTACTTTGTTATTTTTGAAAGCTAAAATTGTAGCCTTGGAAGTAGATACCGCCCACAACTTTCTCTAACCATGAATGACATCCTTTTTAGCTCCCAAAATTTTAAGTAAGTATCTTCTAACATTTTTATCTCTGTGAGATTAGGAACATTTAGGATCAAGACACCAGAGAAAGATAGGATGCAGGTGCACTGAGATGTAGGATCAGGACACCAGAGGTGGTCTTATACATAAGAATAGAATAGGCGAAGGTAGCCATGGAGTTAGTGAGCCGGTAAAGAAAATAGAAATAGAAAGAGCATTAAAGAAAAGAGGTAGCCTTTGAGTTCTTGAACGTAGAGGTAGAGTTATTTTGTCTTTAGTTGCTGCTAAACTACTAAAAACAAATGCGAGTTAGGAGTTATGGTATTTTAAGAAGCAAGTGGAGTAACCCTTTTAAAATGTGGGTAACAAGTGCGTGTTAGGAGTTATGGTATTTTAAAAAGCATTAAAGAAATAAAAAACATTAAAGAAAAGAGCTAGCTTTAAGTAGTTGGAAGGCACGAGTTAGGACTTGCGTACGTTTAAAAGAGTTAAAAAGGGCTAAAGTCATAAGGTAGAATTAGCGCTAAAAGAAAGGCGTGGTTGAGCTTAAAAGCCATGGAGTTAGTGAGCCGAGGATCCTACGCTTTAAACTCGCACTTGTAGTTGCCTAAAGGCTACAACTTTTTAAAGCTAGCTCGTAGTTTAGGATCCTACCTTATTTTTATTTTTTTTAATACCTTCTTCTCACTCACGCTTCCCTTAAAAAATAGCTCCTAAACTACGACTCCCACCTCCTACAGAAAGTGTGCTCTCTAACTACTTACTCTCTTTAAAGGTTTCCAAACTACAACCCTAGCTATACCTCTGTTAAAAAATAGCTCGTGGTTTAGGATCCTAGGTTCTGTTATTATCCATAAAATATACATTATGCTAAAGCATAGTTTGTTGTTTGGAGTGTGCTTCAGACGAAATTGAGGGCTCCTTTTAAAAGCGTAGCAAGCACCGGATTTGTCTATAGAAAAGGGCTAAAGAAAGAAAATGCCTAGGTAGTTTAGAAAGCGTCTTCTAAGCGACGCTACTTCTAATCTTTTTTTTAAGCCGCCAAACTACTTAGATGGTCTCAAGGACCAGCATTAGGGAGCCAAACGCAGTAAGGATACTTGACTACCAGTGTTTTTTAGAAGCAAGATGTTTTATATAACAATCTTTCTCCATAACTCTCAAAGAAGAACGATGGGGCCTCGATTGAAAACTGCAACTATCAAAGAAGAACAATGGGGTCTCGATTGAAAAAGCGTTGGCAGGCTTGTGCATATCCATAGTCCTCCTTACAACACAACTGGCTTTTTTAACTTGCTATTTAGGAAAAGAAGTCGCTATGCTATAAACTATCAAGGAAAGTAGTTAGAGCAGGGGTGTGTTGGAAAGAAAGAAGCCTAAGCCATCACTCTCCTATGACACTACTCACATCACCTGGGTGTGCTACTCACATTGTATGTTATGAGCCATTAACATCATAAAGCTCCTATCGCAGATGTAAAATGCAAGCACGGTATCTGCAGGTCCGCCTATCTCCAGATATCTTCGCATTAGGGTAGGGAATGACGCTGCGGATCGGTCTAGCTCTAGCTCTTTCGTCTTCAAACGATTGAACATTGCATAATAAAGATAAAAAAGCAGAGAGCATCCGTGTGCTCTATTTCCTTAATTAGTATAACATACAATGTTTTTAGGGTCATAGTATTTTCTTATTTTATTTTTTTAAATAGTAAAAGTTGTAAGTATTGAATTTCCTTTAGATTTTCGAGTTATTGCAGGAAAGAAAACTTGAGTGAAAGTTAATTTTATGATTTCTGGTAATCTTTAAACAGTCCTGAAGTCACTAAGTTTTTTTTTCCAGGAGCCAAGCACTGTAACTTCCATAGTACAGGGACCCCTTTTTTCACACCCTCCATCTGCTTCACATAATGGTTCTCAAGGTGCCACAAGCTTGCAAACTTCTTCACCATCTTCCACTTCCCAAGAGAAGATTACCAACGGTGACAACAACCAGGAATTCAAACCTATTATGAATGTTATGTCACATTCTGCACGTCTACTAGGATCTGCTGCAGCAAATGTCAGCATTCTAAACAATCTTTCTCAAGCACGACAGGTGATGAGCTCTGCCTCTCTAACTGGAGAAACAAGCTTTATGGGACTTCAAACAATTAATGGAATTCCCATGGCTATGCATATGTCAAATATGATATCCAACGGAGCAGCTCAAAATTCATTTTCTTCTAGCCAGTCGTGTATAGCATCCCTGGTCAGAACTTCACAAAATGCACAAAACGCAGTCCTTGGTTCATTTTCCACCCAAGCATATAATATATCAGGGAACTCAAACCATGGGATGTCACCACCATTAGTTAATGTCCAGGCAGCCGTTACTACGGGTCAATCTGTTCCTGCCATAAGTTAAGGAAACCTTTCAGGAACTCAAATCAGGATGAATATGACTAAATATCATGACTAAATATATATATATATATATATATATATATATATTTTTCCTTCGTATAAATATTTTTGGCGATGAGTATTATCCGTCGGAAAATGTTGTTCGCAAAACTCAATGCCGACAAAATTCTACTATCACAAAAGCCAAAATTCAAAAGAAGAAATGATGACAATTTTTTGTCGGCGACAAATAAATAACGTCGCAATAGATGGTGGCGGATAATTTTTTGCGATGAATGATTCCCTTTGATGACAACTTAAACTGTCGCAAAAGGCAGTGTCCCAAAATGTTTAGCAACGGAATCTGCCGTCGTGAATAAGCAAGAAACAACGACGTAAAATACTTGTCTCAAAAATTATGGTGAATAGCGATGGTTTTTAATGTCTCCAAAATTTTGCTGACACCATCAATTGCGGTAGTGGTCCGATGGTCTTTGCCCATCAATAAATGGTTTTTACGACGTGTAAAACCCGCCGCCGAAACCTATTTTTTTTGTGGTGCACGCCAATATAACCAAGAGTTTGTGGCAGAGTTTGATAGGATGAGAGAGGTAAATGAAGATTGTGATGATCAACACGTAAATGTACATTTCAAGTTTGTCTAGGTAACACAAACTGTTGATGACCTTACTCGGAAGATTAAGGGGAAGGATGGCAAAATTAATAAGGGGCAAAAAGGGCTCACAAAGGCGAATGAAGAGACAACGAAGCTCAAAAGCTAGAATGATACGTTGATGGCAAATAATAAGGAGGTAGACATGGCTCGATACCATATCCAGTCATTAGAAATGACAGAGAAAGAGTTATGCCACTTTGTGGCCAATCTGAAGAACCAAATGATCAGTAAAACGAACGAACAAGGGAAAACTCGAGCTGATTTAGTAAGTTTCAAAAGAAAACTGGTACGATTAAAGAGTAAAGTGATTAAGAAAGATAGCGAGCTAAAGAGAGCTCGAGGTGACCTATCTAACTTTGAAATTTCGGTTGGGCAGTTAAGTGCTGCTTTACCTGCTAAAGATATAGAGTTTTGATTGGTGCAAAGATGATGTAATGAGTTGAATGAGGGGTTAACATAATTGAAGGTCGATTTGGCTCTGGCCAACTTGCCCATCCAGAAGGCTGGGGACAGAGAGCGCTCGAGAAAGAATAAAGGTGATACCGGGGTCTCCATTATTCAAGAGGATGTAGTTAGCCTATCAACTCGAATTAGTGGGCTAGAGGGAGACGTAGCTTGTACTCAAGCTCATGTACAAAAAGGAAATGAGCGGTTAGGGGAGTGCCAAGGCAAGTTGGATACTGCTTATATCAGGGAATAAGAGTCAGAGCGGGTGATCAGGGGTAAAGATCTCTTGATAAGGAAAAAAGATAAATTGTTAAAGAAATCTCCTGCTGGGGGAGGTGTAGGTAAAGACAGGGAGCTCGAGGAACTCCGTGCTCAGGTGGTTGAATTGATGACAATGAGCCAGGCTAAGTCAGATAAAGCAGTGGAGAAGGCGAAGAAGCATATCAATCTTATGTCTCGCGCAGATAGTCGCATGGAATAGCATGACGCACGGTATAAGAAGTTACAAGAGCGTCATCAAAAAGTAAGAAAGAATTTTTCCAAGGTAGTTATGCCTGAGGTGTCGTGCTCGTAGATGCTAGCGGCTGTTATTGCTTATTTTGTGGAGGAAGTAAAAAGGCTTGAGCTAGAGAGGGATACCTTGCATGACTGTTTTTCTTGTAGAGGGTAAATTTACAGAGCTGATGTAGATCGAGGAAACTGTATGAACGCCATGGAAATAGAGTTAGCTTCTCAACCTGCTGAATTGGTAGAGCAAGGCAGGATTACTGTAGCTGCTCGAGCTCAAAATTTTATGGTTGAACGTCTTCCTGTTGTAGGGGAAAGCGTAGCTGACCTCCCATCAGCAGAGAAGAATCTTTTGTAGTAGTTCCATATATAACCTGTAAAAATATCTGTTACAGACATATTGAGAGATGAAAGCTTGTTTTACCATTACTTTATCTTATATCTGGCAGAGTTCTTTGATTATAAACTAGTATTACCTTCGTTTTAATCGCAGAGTATGTATAAATAGGTGATTGAAAGCTAGTTTTACCTTTGCTTTAATCTGTATATACAGTTTGATTGAAGGCTAGTATTATCTATACATTAATTTATGCCGCAGACAAATTAAGAGATGAAAGCTAGTTTATCTTTACTTTATCGTATGTCTGGTAGAGTTTTTTGATTGAAAACTTGTATTACCTTCGTTTTAATTACAGAGTATGTATAGATATGTGATTAAAAATTTGTTTTACCTTTGCTTTAATCTGTCTAAATTTTTTGATTAAAGGCTAGTATTATCTATACATTAATCTGTGTCGCAGACATATTAAGAGATGAAAGCTAGTTTATCTTTGCTTTATCGTATGTCTGGTAAAGTTCTTTGATTAAAAACTAGTATTACCTTCATTTTAATCACAAAGCTTGTATAGATGGGTGATTGAAAGCTATTTTTACCTTTGCTTTAATATGTATATAGAGTTCGATTGAAGGCTAGTATTATCTATGCCTTAATCTGTGTCGCTGACATATTGATAGATGAAAGTTAGTTTATACCTTTGTTTTATCTTATGTCTGGTAAAGTTCTTTGATTAAAAACTAGTATTACCTTCATTTTAATCACAAAGTATGTATAGATGGGTGATTGAAAGCTATTTTTACCTTTGCTTTAATATGTATATAGAGTTCGATTGAAGGCTAGTATTATCTATGCCTTAATCTGTATCGCAGACATATTGAGAGATAAAAACTAGTTTTACCTTTGCTTTATCTTATGTCTGGTAGAGTTCTTTGATTGAAAACTAGTATTGCATTCATTTTAATCATGGATTATCTATAAAGCTCGATTGAAGGCTAGTATTACCTATGCCTTAATCTGTATAGAGGTCGATTGAAAACTAGCATTACCTTTACTTTAATCTATGTAATATAGAGAATAATGTGGGGAAAAAACTTGGAAGTTTTCATTGAATAAAATAGAATGTATATTGTATGGAGATGAAATCTCACTTTTGGAATGAAAAGAATGAGAATTTTAAAGTGGAGAAGTAAGAGACTTAACGATAATACCATTTCAGTCGCCTAGTATTCCATGGATTTGGGATTCAAACTCTTTATTTCGTAATGAGATAATATGATCCCAGACCAGTGTGACCAATGATTAGGAATGGACCCTCCCAATTTTTTGGTAGTTTCCTGGCATGTGCCTCTTTTCTATCTCTGAGGATGAGATCATCGATTTAGAATGTACAACTTCAGACTCTTCTATTGTAGAACTGGCCAGCATATAGTGATATCGACCTAGGCTGGCAATAGCGCATTCCCTAGTTTTATCAATCTAATTTATGTTGCAGGCCAATTTGGACTAATTTTCTTCGTCAGTAAGCTCATGATCTTTGACTGGATGGTGGTCTTTTGTTGGAATGATGGTTTCTATGCCATAGGCTTGGAGGAATGGGGTACAGCCGGTTGATCAACGTGGAGTGGTATGGTATGCCCATAAGATAAGAGGAAGTTCTCGCATCCAGTTTCCTTTTTCTGTAATTGAAGCCATTTCTTAAGTCTATCCACGATGGTTTTGTTGGTGATTTTAGCTTGGCCATTGCCTTGAGGGTAGTAGGGATTAGATGGTGAGTGGATGATGTTGTATTTGTTGAGGAAGGCTACAAATTTTTCTCCAATGAACTGTGGTCCGTTATCGATCCAAATTAGGCGGGGGCATCCAAACCGAGTGATGATGGGTTCCTAGATAAAAGAAATGACCTCTTCTTCTCTAGTTTGATAGAGTGGAAGTGCTTTAACCTAATTTGTAAAATAATTTATAGCTACGAGTAGGTATCGTCTGTTACCTAGAGTATTGGGAAATTCTCTGGCGAGGTCGACCGCCCACCGCCCACCGCTTAAATGGCCAGAACACCTTGCTTGCATGTAGTTCAAGCGGAGAGGCGCAAATCATATGTCTATGTCATTGACATGTATCGTATTTATGTGAATACTCTTCTGCTTGCTTGCGCATGTTTGGCCAGAATATTCCTTGTGTAATTGTTCTGTTAGTGAGTGATTAACCTGCGGCATGGGAGCCGCAAGTTCCTTCATGTAAATCTTTGAGCATTCCGTCTGCTTTCTTCCTGGAGAGGCACTTGTGATAAGGCCCTATGACTGAACAATGATATAAAAAACCATTTTGAACTGTGTAATGCTTATAATTTTTGATTAACTGTCGATGCTCATTTGTATCTGTCGGCAGGGGACCTTTACATTCGTTGTCGGTGCCAAAGTAGGCAATGAAGGACTTTTGTTGATCGTCGTCCTCCTTTTCACCGCCCCCAATATTGATTGCACATATAGAATGGCGATCAATGTTGGGGGTTGATATCACTTCGATCTGTAGATATCTAGCTTCTGTCCCCAAGATGCCAGCTAGATAAGCCAAGGAATCGGCGTCTCTATTTTTACCTCGAGGAATATAATCGAGAGTTGTTTTCACGAACTTTCTCATCCTATCTGCAATGAGGGCTACATATTTGATCATCTTTCCATTCTTCTTGTACTGTTTAGAATAGTGGTGGACGATGAGTAGAGAATTGGTGTAGATTGAAAGCTTTGGAACACCAAGCTCGAGTGCAAGATCGAGTCTATGAATGAGAGCTTCGTATTCGGTGATATAGTTGAAGGCTTCAAAATCCAAGTAGATTGATTTCTCGATTACGTCGTTAGAAGGAGTAATTAATATGATTCCAATTCCTGACCCTGCAGGTTCTGCTGAACCATCTGCACGAAATCTTTACCCTTTCCTTGTAACCCATTCAGCTCGCTCGTCAAATGCTTTGGTGGGTGAAGCTTCTTTAATTTCTTCTGTAAGGTTAGGATCGTACTCATCCCACTCGGGATCTTCCACTAAAAAATCTACAAGAAAATTGGCAATGGCCTGACCATTTTCTGAATGTCATTGTTTAAACTTGATATTATGTTCTCCCAAAATTACTAACCATTATTACACTTGTCTGGATTTTTCTTTTTTGGACAACACTTCTCGGAGTGGGTAGTTTGTCATGACTTTGACTGAATGAACTTGGAAGTAGTGCTTAAGTTTCTATGAAGTGTAAACATGAGTTCGAAGTAGTCTCTCAATTTTAAAATACCTCATTTCCGCTGGAGTGATGGTTTTACTGATAAAATAAACTGACATCTCAATCTTTTCTTCAAGTTAAATTAGAACCAAGCTGATAGAAGTATATATAACTGCCAGGTAGATGATCAGTTCTTTATTATCTACCTGGGTGCTCATGATGGGAGACTTCCCAAAATAGGTTTTGAGTTCTTAAAAAGTTGCCTCACATTTTGATGTTCATTTGATCTTTATATTAGGTTGAACTTTTCCTCATTTGGTACAATCTCAGAGTAGTAAGAACAGCCAATGACAGTGATTAAAAGATTTAGAAACGAATCGGTTAACGGAAATCTTATCGGCAAGTTTTTGTACGTCTTTCGCTGTTGTTGTAGATGGCATGTTGAGGAGAGCTCAAATTTGATCTAGATCGGCCTCAATCCCCTTCTCGCTAATGAGATGGTCGAGGAATCGGCCTGAATGTATGCCGAATTGACACTTATTAGGATTGAGTCGTATCCTGTAAGATTAAAGAATGTTGAATATGGTGGTGAGATCTGAGATGTGGTTGTTTGACAGTATGTTTTTGCACAAGAGATCTTCAATATAGACTTATACGATTTTCCCAAGATGTTCTTTGAACATAGTAGTTATCAACCGCTGATAAGTTGTGCCTGCGTTTTTAAGTCCGAAGAGCATGATTTTGTTGCAGTAAAGTCCTCTTTTAGTGATGAAAGTGGTTTTTTCTTGATCTTCTTCCATGAGAGAAATCTAATTGTATCCAGAAGCAGCGTCCATCATTAATAGGAGTTCATGACCTACTATGGAATCAAGAATTGGATGGATAATGGGAAGAGGGAAACTGTCCTTTGGAGTGTATTTGTTTAGATCGGTAAAATCTATACAAACTCAGACCTTTCCATTCTTCTTTGGAACATCGATGATGTTGGATATCCAATCTAGATACTTGGTTTCTCGATTGAATCCGACTTTGATCAACTTCTTGATCTCAATGTTGACTTCATCTCGAAGATGAGGTGTGAGGCATCACTATTTCTATTTGACTTCCGTGGTACTGATGTTGATGGCCAATTTGTGACATGCCTTGGTCGGATCAACCCCAGGCATCACTTCGAAAGTCTACACAAAGAAATCTCGATTTAGTTGTAAGAATTGAATGAGATCATCCTTATCATGGTGGACCAACTTGGTACCGATGAAAGTACCTCTGTTAGGTCTATCAATATCGATATATTTTGTAAGCTCTTCTGTGGAAGGCTGATCATCGATGTGACCAGTTTTGTGTAATTATTATACAGCGTATCTATTTGAGGTATCTAGAATAGTAGAGACGGTATTCTCGCAAGCTCGAGAAAGGTTTTGACTGCCTTTGATTTCATAGATACCATCATTGTGTTTGAAGCGGAGTACTTGATGATAAGTAAAAGCAATTTTTTCCATGTTGTGAATCCAGCAGCGGCCCATAATCCCAAGATAATGAAATTTGGCGTTAATGACGTAGAAGACGACGTTGATTATGGATGGTCCAGTAGTAATAGGTATGATGATCTTCCCTACTCGCTCTTCTTTTGAACCATTAAATCCACTGATATCGGTGTCGGTTAGACTGACTTGATCGGCCAATCCCATCTGGTCGATTAAACTTTGAAAGAAAATCTCAATACCGCTTCTAGTATTGATCATCATTTTATGCATGAAAAACTTATTCATCTTAAGCATTATGACTAATGCATCACGATGCAAAAATTTTATGGAACTAATATTGCAATCTTCGAATGAGATCCCAAGTCGGAAATTGCTTAACTCAGGTAGAAGCTTGGCATCTTTACCTTGAGGTGTGAGGTCACAACATTCTGATTGTCTCCTATGCTTGAATCTACAAGAGTTGCTGATCTGATAAATCTCAATCATGTTGTTGTGGTACATGGGGTAAAAATGTTTTTCCTCAGCTTGATCTTCGACATGGACTACCTCGAGTTGCTTCTTATAGCTGCCATCTTTGAAAGATTCCAGGTTAATAATGTATTCGTACATCCGTCTCTCTTTGAAAATGAACTCCAGCAACTTCTGTAAAGCATAAAAATTGTTAGTAGCATGATAGTTTACTTTGCGATGCAAGCAGTACGGGTGGCTTTCAATTGGTTCTAAGCGTTGAGATTGACTGTATAGCTTATCTTTTGACAAAATTGGAAAGATTGTGGAGGTGCGTACATTCATCTTGGGGAGGACTGGTTTGGGCAATGTACCACCTTTCTGAGGGTTGCCAGTGTTGCCCTTGGAACGCTTTTGATCACCTTGATCATCTTTCGGATCAATGCTTCGTTATGTAGGTGGACTTTTGGTGGTTATGACGGATTTAGTAGATTTATGCCTTTCGAACATCATCCTTTCTAGGTCAACATACCCATTGACCTTGGTGATCATATATCCTCCAAGGTAGCGGGTTTGTTGAGGAAGGGGTGCTCTTTGGCTTTGCAGTCGAGTTGGAACGCGTTGGTAAAACCAGTAACAACTATTTTCAGATCAAGATTATCTACTTTTTCTGCGAGCTCCAAAAACTTCTTGGCTAACACCTCGAGCTTTTCTCCTTGGGATTGTTTAAGTCTAATAAGAGAATATAAATTTTTCTCCATGTCTTTGTTGTGAGCATATGTCTTAATGAATTGTTTTTGTAGCTGATCGAAGGTGATGATGAAATTCTTAGGTAGAGAGTGGAACCATCGGAGTGGTTATTCTTATAGACTTGTTGTGAACAAATGATAAAGAATCTGGTTAAGATTGGAGTACAATCTCAATGAATCACGATATTGTGGAATGTGCTCCTTTGTATTGGTGCCTTTGTATTTACGTATCTTCAGAGTGTAGAAACCTTTCGGTACTTCCATATCGAATAACTCTTTGGCAATTGGACTACCTTGTAACTTGGTAAGGTCATCTTTATAGCCTAGAGTCTGTGCTTCAATCAACTCCTTGATACACTGATCCATATGCTCTTGTGTGGCGTATTGACGTGCGGCTTGAGTGGCTTGGCGAGGTGGTTGAGGATTATGAGTGTCGACCCTCACTCAAACGATCACGTGCTGGAATTCGAGGTTGAGGTCGTTGTTTTCCCTCTAAATGCTTGGAAAGTTAGAGACCTTTGCTGGATTCAGATTAAACTTCACCGCCCAAATGAATGGAAGGTTGAGGTTCGTGCTGAACATTTTTGGAAATAGTTTTGCTAGTAGCTCCTTGAGGTCCCAATATTTCCCGTGCAGATACCCGGGAGGTCTCTGGCATCTGATCGCATTCTCTAGTTTGGGGAGCCTCTTATGTATCCTACAGAGCCTATAACTCAGTCTGTATGGTTGTCATCTGGTCTCCATGTCGTTTGAACGCTATTAAATGAGCTTGTCGCTCAGCTTTGAGCTCCTTTTCTCGGAGATCTCTCACAAGAGTTAATTGACATTCGAAGTCATTGCATTTCTCTATTTTGATGTGGAGATTCGCCCGCAGTTCTGTAAGCTATTCTGGCTCAACTGAAAGATCGAGCTGGATTCTGGTTAGTGGTCGTCTGGAAGTGACTATGATTAAAGATTAATAGTAGAGTGAATGCATGCCTTAGGAAATCGTAGAAATGTCTTCTTTCCCACAAACGGTGCCGAATGTAATGGCCTAATTCCGTAGCTCAAAATGGCTCGGAATTAGCTCTTACACCAAATGTACCTGTGACGAAAGCTAGTATAAAACAAGAAATGACACAGATGATTTAGCATGGAAAACCTTTGAATAGGTGAATAACTACGACCTCGAGTTGAGGGTTTTTAGTAACAGTAATTTTTATTGCTTGAGGTTGATATCTTATTACAAGTGATCTCTCAAACTAGAAATACTTGATCTTGTAAATAAGAATTTTTGCGTTAGAGTATAAAAAATCTGGTTTTTCTTTGTCCTTTTTTCCTCTGGAACTTTTTCTTTATATAGGACTTACCCACAACTCGTTTATCGTGTTGAAGTACGTTCTCTAAACAATGAGGTAAGTACTGGTTGACTGAGTAACTGTTGATTCGTGGGAGACAGGTGTCTATGACTTGTTTATACTCTTATGTTGTGCTCGTTCCATGTTCTTCATCAGTTCGTGGGCTAGGTGGCAATGATGATTATTCAATGTCATGTGTGAAATGAGTGAGCCTGACATGAAGGTAGGTCAAATTGGGTTAACTCGAGGGATAAGTCCCTGCAATAATAGCTTTCATACCACTTTTTGTCTGTGAATCTCATAATAAGCTACATAATCGCATGAGTGCCCATGTTTAAAACATGAGAAGTGTTCTTGAACATGTAAAGAATACATAAAGGATTATCAAAATCATACTTTTTTGGAGAAAGAAGGCTACAAAATAGTCCAAATTTGCCTAAAACATGAAATTTATAATGTATTCCGTTATGGTGCGGAAACTCACACTAATGAAACTACAACGTCCAAATAAATTGTTGCATAACTTTCACCAAATAGAAGCAAGGAAGTACACAAAGCGTTAACCTTATTCATACAACTCAACAGAAGACACTACAGGTGAGATAAATAAAAGAATTCCCCTTGAATTATTCTTTCAATCTTATTACTAGAAGACTGGATGGAACGTCATGGGATCCACTTATTGCTTTCTTGATCTTGCTTTAAATGGAGCAAGTGCACAGTTGTTAACCCGGTTTCACAGACATAATGCAACCATCTCACAAACATACTGCTAATCATTACAGAATGATAGTGATGTGAATTGTCTTCTAATGGCCGTTCTCACCGCCAATGGACTATTTATATTTATACTCTTTTGATTGAAGCCTCTCCATTGCTGGAGATGCTAAATAGATTTTAGAGACTTCTTTGTTTAACCAGCACAAGGTTAAAGATAAAATTTTCCCAATTTAAGTAGAATTCTATATAGATTTAACAACCCTAATTTTAATATATATAGAATGTCTCATGAAACCCTAATTTTGATTGAAGCCTCTCCATAATGCAACCATCTTACTCTTGAAACCCTAATCGTTACAGAACTAGGAAGGACGGAACGTATCGTGAAAAAGATGATGCGGCATCACGTACCAGAGCCACTTTTAATTTGACCCTGCCCACACAATAACCCGCCAAAGTTAGATTTTAGTTTATGTGGGACTATGTTACCACCTCTCGCCCACATGCAAACTGTCACCCATCAACGAACTCATGTCCACCACCCACCCACCTATCTACTTATCTAGGCCCACCATCCTCTACCCCAAAATTTAATTTTTTTCCCCAATTTTGTAATTAAATTATGAACTCCTCCACCTCCAGGAGGACACACAACCCTAGTGCTCAACCAACTACACTAACAAAAAAGCCAACTCCAATACTATCTATCAATTCACGTGCCACACAATAATGGATTCAAGAGACATGTGCAAATCATAATATGCTGATAGGCCTCGTCCAACAGCTCCATTCATGCATGTTACAATTTGAGGTATCCAATATTTAATCTGTATGAGGAAGATGATGGCCCTAGGTGAAGAATTATTTTCGTATGTTGACCAATTTTGGGAAAATTTCGTAGCAGATTTTGAAGAGTAGTCCACAATATTTTTTCAGTTTTTAGTTTTAGACGTCATTGGATGTAGGGATGTTAGTGACGATATCATACTCCTACACTTGGGTACAACCTCGGTTTATAGTAAAAAAAATTGCGGTAGAGTTCGAAGTTTAAAGACGGGTATGCTATATTAAAAAGTTTCGAGTTTCGTTATGAGAACTTGCCAATTTTGTGGTCGAAATCTTCCGCAGAGAGAGGGATTTGATGTGAATTGTTCTCTAATGGTCGTTCTTACCCTCAACGGACTATTTATATTTTTGCTTTTTTGATTCAAGTTTCCCAATTTAAGTAGAATTCTATTTAGATTAGAATTAAAAACCCTAATTCTAATCCCCCTATGTTCTATAAAAGGGGAGGTCTAGGTTATTTTTATTTAAATAGTTAGTATAGTTAATTTGTTTATTAAAAGAGTTGGTTTTCTTCTGAATTAAACCTAGTAGAGATCTAGTTCAAACTTAGTGAAAATCAAATACAAATTAAGTTTTTGCGTTCGTAGATTCACATTAGATAGATTCATCATCTACAACAACATGGATGGTATGTGGAGAAGTTTTGTGAAAGTTTGTAGCTTCTTAGAAATCTCCGTCCAACTTTCAAGATAGGACTTCAAGTATGTCGAATGGGAATTGACAACATCAATTTTCTTCAAAATATTGGTTGGAGCACGCTCCCGCTAGTAACGATGTGGCAAGTCGTCAAGCGAGAAAGCTCTTTCAATGACCACAACCCCATTTACTCCGAGCAACGAAATGACAGGTCAGTCGACTAGCAAGCTCGTCGGTCATCCAACACTCGCAGTAAGAAGGCTCCAATGAAGCCACTCTAAGTATCTCTAAACAACGAGCAACTGTTAGCGACTATAGAACGGTAACGAGGTGCACCCAAACCCACAACCCTGAAGGGATAACCTAGAAATTTTCCAGGGCACGTGAGTAAGGATGTTCCTTGGTCAAATCCTCCCTATAAATAGGGAGGAAGGGATAAACCAAAGAGAGCTTCTTCTTCTTCCTTCTTCAAGCATTCTACTTTTCTTCAACAGTCTCAGACGCAACTAGAGAGACAGAGAGGAACCCGAAGAGAGTTGAGCGGTGCCCTCCCCCGACTCATTATCAAGCACAATCCATCGAACGATTATTGTTATCTCCTAGAAAAACATAGAGACTACAATTGGCACCACCTGCGATCCCCACCAAAGCCTCTTTTAAGCAACGATGATGGTTTCCACCCACAATCAATCCCAAGAACAAGCCATGGCCGAGATAAGAGCGGCGTTGGCACAGTCGTAGGAGCAGATGTCCACAAAAGATGACCAAATGCGATAGCTCCAACTCGCCAATGATACTCTATGCGACACCCTCGTCGCTAATACTTATCCGCCGCAAGGCGGTCTGGTGGCCTCCGCGTCAGTAAGCGAGTAGATCCCGCACGAACCAGGTCACGGGGGTGAAGCAAATCTTAACCCTGCAGTTGGGCCCTCGGTAACGCCAGTTCACTAGCCCCACGCGCCACCTCGAGAACCAGCTATGCCTCCGCAGCCCATGATTCACCATGACACGAATCTATCGCAGCATCGACC
This sequence comes from Kingdonia uniflora, assembly GCA_014058105.1. NCBI lineage: Eukaryota > Viridiplantae > Streptophyta > Magnoliopsida > Ranunculales > Circaeasteraceae > Kingdonia > Kingdonia uniflora. The sequence goes on along the minus strand of JACGCM010000911.1, from coordinate 1,559,188 downwards.
GGCTTACCAGCTCTGCCATAACGACTCGCATCCTCCCGGTCAATATTCTCCACAGCTCCATGACCACTGATTACCAACTCCCGTTATGGATTATGGTACCCGCTATGGCGACGACCGTGCAAAAAACATTCACCATAGCATCCCTCTTACAGTCCTGATGACCCCTCCTACCCCCACGACCACGACTATCATCCCCAATATGACCGGAACCACGTGTACAACGAGAGGTTTTATGACCGATACCCAGGTATGCCCTCGTCGGGACCGACTTATGCCCAAAACTATGAGAACTATTTTGACGAGTCATCAACCAGAGGCGAAGCCATTCACAGAGGGGACACGGGAACCCATGACCAGTAACCGCTGACAGCAGCATCCGTGGAGGTACTTATCCAGACAATGCAAGACGCGGATCTATCTTGGCGGTTAACTACGGATACACTCCGCCGGATCTACAATACACCTTTCACCGCGGCCATACGGTGCTACGTTCCAGGCCAAAGTTATTCTCAGCTAAAAATAGAGGCCTTCACCAGTTTCCAGTATCCTGGCCAGCACCTATCCAAGTTTCAATACAGCATCGACCTACAGCATCAAACAGATGAACACACGTATCGTTTATTCCCCTCGACCTTGTCTGACGGGGCCCTCGTCTGGTTTCAGAGTCTCGAGACCAATTCTATATCCACGTTCGAACAACTCTCGCTGGCATTCATCGAGAAGTACTTCCACAACCAGCAGTAATAGAAACAGTTAGCGGAACTATTCTCACAGAAGCAATAGATTGGCAAAACCACCGAATCTTTCCTATCAAGGTTCAAAAGCGAGCTCACACTCATATAATGGGTCGATGTGTCGATAGTATGCCATGCCTTTATGGGCGTCTATCTCCCCAGTTTTAAGCTGCGCGAGGCTCTGCATAGAAAATGGCCTGAAATCCTCGAACACCTGTATGAGAAGGTCCGCAAATATCAGAACGTGGAAGCGGACAACCCTGCCTCTACTTCAGAAACTACCGCCCTCCTGAGCACCATATCTACACCTACGTCAAAGAACCACCCGATGGGACTGTTATCCTCCCTGTGACCTGACGATTTCATGGGCAGACCTACTCCTCAGAGTCAAGAATGACCCCGAGTACAGAAAACCTCACAACAAGCCTGACCGACGTGGCCGCCCATACTGCGCGTATCACGAGATACATTACCACACAACCAATGAATGTTACGACCTCATCAATATGACCGAGACTTGATGCTGCCTCGGCCGCTATGCGCGTTACCTCAAATGACCGATCCCACCCGCTGACAATATGCCTCACCCCACCCTTGACCGACCCGCAACAAACATACGAGCACCAGAACATCTAGCAGTATGTGAGATGATATTGGGGAACCTTAACCAAGCTCCATCGTGGCATTCTGTCTCCAATTCAATAAGGCAATATTACCGCCTCACCGAGAACAAGCGAACGGCTCACGGCATTGAAGCAGCCACTTGCCCTCCTCCAGAATAAGCCATCTACTTCACCGATCACTACCTTGGCATAGTTTCTCATCCTCATGACGATGCCCTCGTTATTTGGATCTTCATAGGCGGTGTCCTCGTTAAGAGAATGTTGGTCGATTCCGGTAGTGGCTTGTACCCTCTAAAATAGAGATTTCTAGTTTTAACAGGTCCACTATACGCGGAGTGCACTTACCAACACCTCGTAACCACTATGTTCGAAGAACAGTTGGGCAAAGCAATTGAGGTCTATATCGACGGCATGCTAGTGAAGAGCAGACTGAGCGCAGACTACCTTAACGACCTCGAGACAGTCTTCACAAAGGTACGGTCCTATAAGATGCGTCTTAACCCAGAAATGTGAAGTTTTGGTGTTTCCTCGGGAATGTTCCTCGGAGACCTCGTCACCCAACGCGGAATCGAGGCCGACCCTGATCAAATCCGTACTCTCGCCTGTATGCCATCACCACAGATGTTAAAGCAAGTGCATGCCCTCGTCGGAAAAATTAGAGCTCTTGGATGCATCATTTATAAAGCTTCCTACAAATGCTGCCCATTATTTCAGTGCATTCGGGAGAACAAAAAATGCCAATGGAACGATGAATGCGAGGCAGCCTTTCAGAGCATGCTGCATTACTTAGCCACTCTACCCATCCTTAACGCTCCCACCGAGCACGAGTTACTGGGCTTGTACCTCGGCAATATAGATGAATCCATCAGTACGGTCCTCGTTCGTACAGTAAACAGAACTGAGAAGCCAATATACTTTGTCAGTAAAATTCTCATCGGAGCAGAACTGTGGTACTCCACTGTGGAGAAACAGGCCCTCACGCTGGTATATGCCTCACAAAAACTATAACCATATTTTCAGGCCCACAAAATCAAGGTCATCACCACCCAACCACTACGAGAAATTTTTGCAAAGATGGATAAAACATGCCTGATTGCAAAATGGGCAATTATACTAGGAGAGTTTGACATCCGGTACGAACCACGAGTCGCAATTAAAGGTCAGGCGGTGACCGACCTCCTCGCAGACCGCCCCATCGGTGTTGGTAATTGGCATAACGACGAGGATGATGACCTTGACACCCACATCGATATAGACCAGCCGACATATACTAGGGGATGGCTGCTATACACTGAGGGGTCCGTCAACGCTGGCAGCTCTGATCTTGGCATAGTGTTGGTTACTCCCACCAATGTGAAAATCGTGAAAGCTATACGGGTCAACTTCCCCCTAGTAACAATGAGGCTGAGTGCGAGGCATTGTTATGTGGAGTAGAAACAGCGTTGGCCCTGGGCGTGGAAGAACTCTCCATCTTTACCAACTCACAGCTAGTTGTTAACCAGCATAGCGGGACGTTCCAAGCCAACGGAAGAATGGCCAGCTACATGGAAACCTTGAAACAACGACTAAGCAAGTTCTACAAGGTCAACCTCGAACATATCCACCATGGTGAGAATGGACACTCGGACGCCCTTGTGTAATTAGCAGGAATCATCGACGACAAACTCTGCGTAATCCAAATTGATATCCTTGATAGACCGGGCATTAGCTTAAACCCAATACCCGCCATGCAGACTAACCTACTCATATCCCCCGACTGGCGCCAACCTCTCCTTGAATTCCTCGGGGAACACCACATCCTTCCTGATGGCCGATCAGCGGTCGAGAGCATCTGCAACAAAGCCCGCAAATATACGATGGTTAATGGTGAACTCTTACGTACAAGCCTATAATCTCCACACCTTACTTGTATCGCTAGAGAGAAAATCATTACCGTCATCGCAGAAATCCGTGATGGTGTCTGTGGCACCCATACAGTAGGTCGTTCTATGGCTAATCGTGCTCGTTATCAAGGATTGTACTGGCCAACTATGCGACAAGATTTCATAACATATGCCCAAAAATGTGACAAATGTCAATTCCATGGGAATATAATTCACACACCAACCATCGACCTCCACGCAGTCTCCATCCCCTGGCCGTTTACAAAATGGGGACTTGATATCGTCGGGACTCTCCCTATGGCAAGCGGGAGATGCCAATGGCTACTTGTCGCAACAGACTATTTTATTAAATGGGTCGAGACGATACCCCTCGCTCGTATTAGGGAGGAAGAGGTCATCATGTTCCTATAGAAATACATCATCACACGGTTCGGCGTCCCCACAGTACTAATGACCAACAATGGAATACATTTCGTAGCTAGAAAAGTCACAGATTTCGTACGACCTTACCACATAAAAATACTCCCTTCGAGCCCCAGATACCCCCAAGGAAACGGGTAGGCCGAGGCCACTAATAAAACTATAATCAATGGCATCAGTAAATGACTGGGCACGGCGAAGGGTCGCTAGGCTGATGAACTACCCCACGTTATGTGGTCTTACAGAACGACCCCACGGAAAAGTACGGGCTTCATACCATTTATGCTCACTTACAGCTCCAAAGCAGTACTCCCTACTGAAGTCATAGCCAATACGACGTGATCCCTGATTCTTGAAAGTGCAATCAATGACCGACTACTTGCTAAGAACCTTGACTTTATTGATGAAACTGGGAATGAAGTTTCTTCCCGAATACTCAGGTTTTAAGAGACAATAAAAAGAAACTATCACAAGCGATTAATCCCTCGGCAGTTCTATGAAGGAGACTTCGTCATGAAAAAAGTCTTCCCTACAGCTCACAATCACAGTAAGGGTAAACTGCAGCCCAACTGGGAAGGCCCTTACCTCATATCCCGCGTCACCAATGGTGACGCATACTACTTACATAATTGCGACGAAGAGGAAATCAAATCCCCCTGGAATGCCGTAAACCTCTGTAAATGGGTTCAATAAGAATACCTAACATGTATATGATCACTCATGCTCAATATATTTTCAGTTTCAGCCCCATAATTCCCAACATAAATCCCAATTATATGATTACTCATCCTCAAAGAGATGAAAATTGTTTTTTGAAATGAAATCACATAACTGGGGGCATCCTTAACGTAGGCCATCCTCGCAAATTGCGAAAGTCGAGGTGTCCTTGAAGTAGGCCGCCCTCGCAAAATATGAAAGTTATTTTTTGGCGTAAAAACGAAATCACATAACTGGGGGCATCCTTGATGTAGGCCGCCCTCGCAAAGTACAAAAGCTGAGGCGCCCTAGACGTAGGCCGCCCTCACAAAATATGAAAGTCGTTTTTAGATGTAAAAACGAAATCACATAACTGGGGGCGTCCTTGACGTAGGCCATCCTCACAAAGTATGAAAGTTGAGGAGTCTTTAAAATTGGCCGCCCTAGCAAAATATAAAGTCATTTTTTGACGAAAAAAAGAAATCACATAACTGGGGACGTCCTTGACGTAGGCTGTCCTCGCAAAGTACGAAAGTCGAGGCGCCCTTGAAGTAGGCCGCCCTCATAAAATATGACAGTCATTTTTTGACGTGAAAAACGAAATCACATAACTGAGGGCATCCTTGACGTAGGCCGTCCTCGCAAAGTACGAAAGTCAAGGTGTTCTTGAAGTAGGCTGCCCTCGCAAAATATGAAAGTTGTTTTTTGATGTAAAAAACGAAATCATATAACTGGGGGCATCCTTGACGTACGCCGTCCTCGCAAAGTACAAAATTCGAGGTGTCCTTGAAGTAGGCCACCCTCGTACAATATGAAAGTTGTTTTTTGACGTAAAAATGAAATCACGTAACTAGGGCCATCCTTGACATAGGCCGTCCTCGCGAAGTACGAAAGTAGAGGTGTCCTTGAAGTAGGCGACCCTCGCAAAATATGAAAAAAAATTGACGTAAACACAAAATAACGTAACTGGAACCCTCTTAAGTGGACCATCCTCGCTATATACAAAAGTTATATAAAATATGAAAAGCGGATTTTTTCATATATACTAATCAGCGTGTACGACCAACGTGATTTAGTCCAACGAGGACTACTAAAAAAGTTTTGGCGGGGTACTTCGTGCCTAGCTCAATGAACCTGGTCGCCTGTATGACTAACTTGATTTAGTCCAACGAGGACTACTTAAAAAGTTTTGGCGGGCACTTTGCGCCTAGCTCAACGGACCTGGTTGCCTGTATGGCCAACATAATTTAGTCCAACGAGGACTACTGCAAATATTTTTTGATGACCACTTCGCGCCTAGCTTAACGGACCTGGTCGCCTGTATGACCAACGTGATTTAGTCTAACGAGGACTACTTAAAAAGTTTTAATGAGCACTTCGCGCCTCACAAAGTAGACCAAGTCGTTTGAATAACCAATGATCTCTTGTCTAAACAAGGAATATTTAACAAGATCATCGGGCAAATTGCTGCTAATAATAAGCATAACAACCATGGTAGATATTATTTGTCACTGGATTTAATTTCAAAGCAGAAGACAATTCAATTCCCTACAACTTTCTAGCAAGATAACTGGTAGACAAGACTAAACACAACATAAAAAGACTCAGAGCAAATTCATCATGAACAACAGGGATACGACCTCTCCCATATTCCATAGCCTGGTCCCTCGTAACTAGCCGCTCTGACGACCTCCTCGGCCATCGTACGCAACACAACTTCACGGCTTATATAATTATGCACTTTGTCCCGTAAAATAAGGTACCAGAACCAACGTATTTCTTGCGTCTTCCTCTCAGGCATGGGATGGGTAGACAGCTCGATATAAATTTGCACTAATGGCTTCCCAACAAGCCCATGCTCGCCAAAGTAAAACTTACTATAAAACTTTATCCAAATGATTACCCGCCCTTCGAACCTTGCCTTTGACCGCGTCTACATCTCTCACCCATCGACGTTTGGCCTTCCGGTTCCAAGCTCCAATGCTAAACTAGAAGTGCCCCTCTCACAGGTTTTCTGATGTACGATGACATCTCTCTCCCACAAGCCTATATATATACAAAGCCATATTAATTGCCTTAGGGAAATCCAAGAGCCATCCCCCTCTTTAAAACATCATACTCCCAATTACTACGTCTATAAAACGCCGCCCACATCTCCCAAAATGAACCCACCCACTGCCCCTTGGAATTCACAATTCACATTAATAACAGATATGACGTTTCGTCTACATTAATATCTCACTACGTCATCAATACGAGATCCTCATAATGAGGGCACTCCCACATCGTCGTTAATACGATAAAGTATATACTAAACATATGTAAGCATAAATTATACAAGCAAAGCATAGCCAGTTTAATAACACAGTCTTACAGAAAAATGATCCACGAGCATCTTAAGTTTACATATCTAAGCATCAAGTCATATGTACAAGCTTAAAGCCGTACGTGCCCTCGTCGATACGGGCACTACAGATCGACCTTACCATTCATGTGGGGGGTTGAGCAGCGCCCGCTCTGTCTTCCTCCTCAAGTTGTGCCTCCTCTTTAGGGGTAATATTCATAGCATCCCCGAGAGGCAGAGGGCCTTGTCGCCCAGAATTACCTAGATGGTGCAACTTCAGAACATCTCATGTTTGGCGCAGCACTAGCGACGGCGGAGCCAGTGCATCCACCCATCACTTCGTGGACAAACGAAACTCTTCTTCTAAACGGGAGTTGCCCTCCACCAACTCGGCAATACGGCCTTATAACCTGTCCACCACTTGCTTCGCCATCATCAACTTCTCGCAGAGAACATGCTCGTTTGCTTCCTTCTCCAGTGACAGATACCTCAGTCTTCCATGGGTCACCTCTAGGTCACCCTCGACTGTAAGCTTCTCCTCAGTCACAACTTTTAGCCACTCCTCGAGCCCAGCAGTCACGCTTGCTACATGATCCGCTAACTCGCGATAAACGACCTTCGTTACGAGCTCTTTCTGCGTTGCCTTCATTTCCTCAAGCCGCAGTTCCAGCTCGGCATTACGGCTGACAAAATTCTCAGCCCAGAGTAACGAGGCCTCAAGCGTAAGGGTACCCTACATAAAATAAACAAAAAGATTTATTACTCCTCATAAGTTCGATGATAACGGACGTATAACCAATACAACACTAACTTACTCGGACAACTGCTACGACCGCTGCATGACGAGCCTGAGGATCATCCAATACCTCAGCAAGACGTCTTTTTTCCATCTCCTTGTAAGGGATACTCTGTACTTCCCCATCTGGAAAACTGCCCCCGAAGAGTTTGCCACTTCCTACCAAACGGGTCCCTTCCTCCACGAAGGAATGAGAAAATGACTCTTTTTCCTTGCCTCGCAGTTGTCCTGGATCTTCGTCCAAAAGCCCGACGGTCACTGACCTTTACCACTTTATGACCGGGGCATCCTCCGTGTGACCACTGACCCCCCGCAGCCCAGGGCTCTTCCCAGCGACAAGAGGCGCGACAACATTTGAGCCAGACACATCCTTTCCCCTTGTATTTAGGAATCTCGACTTCATCCCAACATTCCACTGACTTATAACTGTGCACACTTTCCACAGAATAAGTGTTGCTCGCTGGACGGGTATGAGGCTCGCTATACTTACTCACTGACTAGTAATTGTCAAAGTTAAACTTCCCGCCTTAAATATTCGTCAACACGCGGCACTCTTTATTTTTGTGACCAAGCACACGCAAACGAGATGACTTACAAGATACCCTCGCAAGTGTTACACCTGTAGAATAATGAGAAATCATTTAGTCAACGAATAACAAATGCTCGCACACAACTTTTATAAATTATAATAAGGAACGTACACTTCGTATTAAACACATTATGATGTAAATGACGGTTAGGCCTGCTGTCATAATCAAAAGCCCCCGTCACCAGGATCGGATGCTGACACCAATAATTCCCACTCGTCGGTAACCTAAAAATCTTTGGCTCGCCTAATTTATGAGCTATATAATATCAGTGCCTCCACTCTGGTGCACAAGTATGGATGATTCTCTAGCACTTTAGACTTGCATCACCCTCCATGCCTAGGGTTGCCTTACCTACTACCTTTTTTGCCCTGGCAGGCCTGAGTTTGTCGCCCCTCACGGCCCTCGCGTGCTCGTGAACGCGTAACACGAGGAGACGCTGGTTCTTTTATCGCCTCGGCCCCATCATGCTCTGCCCCGTTCCCTCATGAACAACATCCCATTAACCTGGACAACATCCTATCTTATAAGCGACCATTATGTCCCTACAACCTATATTCCAACGAGGAGGCACTGACTGATTAATCAACCGACATCCCGTCATCACCCGATAAAAATTACCATTCAATTGCCTCGGGGCTCGCCCAAACGAGTTCAGACATTTTTTGGTCAAATCATCTAAGGGAAACCTTTGCCCCCCATCAAATTTCCCGAAGTAAACGATGTATTGGATGGGTGCTAACATTTGGCAATCCGGCCATATCTACTTACTACCGCCTCGAGCCTTCTCATACTCATTTTTATCGTCCAGGAACTCCATCATGATCCCTGGACTCTCGTAATCGGCCTGCGAGCTAGGCAACCTCAACTTACTTGGATAAGGCTAAAACGACTCAGAAACCCCCTTCTCATGACCACTTATAATGTTGTCATGGGCCAGATCTCCTGGTACTCTCCCTCGCACCATGAATTTTACTCGTGACTCTGCCCTTAAGTCACAAGGCACCGATGTCCCTGCCTCGTGGTCATAGCTACCCATCCACCCCACGGGCACGACACACGATGGCACAGCCATAGAGCCCTCCGTCGATGATTCACCCTCAGAGACAACCATTTCTCAGCTCGCCTATTATCCTGTCCTTCCCTCGTAACTATATACTGACATGTGCTCAGCGCTCATATGTCCCTGCACGAGCCAGGTGAAAATGTCAGGCTCAACCCTAAGGGAACGAAAGGCATAATGGCCACCTAACTTACTAGGGTACCCTAAGGACAGGCTACCCCCTCACTCTCATCCCCTGGCGCGGCCACCGAAAGTTACTGCGACTCCGCGATGAATAGTACGATTTATCCCGGCGCTACGGGTACCCCAACCTTTCTGGCTACCACCGTTAGGCAGCGCACCCCCCGATTAGCTCTGGCATTTCACGCGATTCCAAAGCAGATCCAAGATAGCATATTACGGTAAATGAAATAAGTTAAAGGGAAACTAGCCTAAGAAACCCCACGCACAAATGCACATCACCAAATCCCACCTACTCCAACTCAAATACCCCAAAGTTCAGTTCTTGCAAAGGAAAAAAATTTCAAACCAGAGTAGAAGCTTTAAGCTTGCAGCTATCAGTCCTCTTATAATGGATGAGACGGTCTCTTTTAGCATGTGAAGAGACAGTTTTCTTGAAATATTCACCGAGCCCACGCATATTATTCGCCACGTTGCCCACTATACCAGCAGTCACACCACACACTTTCCCACGAATTAAACATTCAGACCCCCTCCCGAGACAGTGCCAGACAGACTGTCACACGCCCCACAAAGCGACGAGCTTCACATACGGCCAAAACTACCTCAGATCTCCCTCCCTGCAAGCCAGACCTGAGGGGGGCAATTATAGAAGCACGCTCCCGCTAGTAACGAAGTGGCAGGTCATCAAAAAAGCAAGCTCTTTTAATGACCACAGCCCCATCCAGTCTGAGCAACGAAATGACAGGTCGGTCGATGATCATCCAACACTGGTAGTAAGAAGGCTCTAACGAAGCCACTCTAGGTATCTTTAAACAACGAGCAACTGTTAACGACTATAGAACAGTAGCGAGGAGCACTCAAACCCATGACCCTGAAGGGATAGCCTTGGAATTTCCCAGGGCACGTGAGTAAGGATGCTCCTAGGTTAAATTCTCCCTATAAATAGGGAGGAAGGGATAAACCAAAGAGAGCTTCTTCTTCTTCCTTCTTCAAGCATTTTACTCTTCTTCAATGGTCTCGGACGTAACTAGAGAGACAGAGAGGAACCCGGAGAGAGTTGAGCGGTGCCCTCCTCCGGCTCAGTATCAAGCTAAATCCATCGAGCGATTATTGTTGTCTCCTAGAAAAACAAAGTAACTACATTGGTATTCTCAATAAATATTCTGATTATATAAATTTGAAACTGCCTTATGGAAAAATTGGAAAAGCTAACGATTTTGAGATTATTAAGAATATCCACCGAGCGAGACAACTCCTTTATACCCCAATTTTCTTCAATAATGAATTCATTTGGGCCCAACAAAATGTTGTAATCAATAATATACATTATAAGTTAAACAATATTCTTTAGAAAAATAAAACAAAAGCAAAGGTAGACATAAGTTTATAAAATGAAAAACTTACGTCAAAGTATATGCAAAGAAAACTTAGAATGGGATAACTATTTAGAAATGCAGCCATCACCCGAAAACTTGTTAATGAGAAGGATTTCTATATAGAGACTAGGCCATGAAGTTGGCAGGTATTCTGCTAAGTTAGATATTGTAGAGAAAGACTGCACAACAACAATAAGAAAGAAACATTCAGCAAAAACAAATCCATAATACTATAATAACTGGATGATAAAGGGAAAAAAATACCCCAATGAAGTGACCACGTAAATGTAACGTCTTAGTATTAGTGATCGCTTTAATTATCTTAGCATGACCATAACCAATACCATTTACACATGAAAAATGCAATGGCACTTTGGAAAGAGTGTGCATTTGCTCAATTGTGCACACTTCTAGGATGTCATGAGCATCATAATCCAATTTTCTAGAGTAGTGGAAGAAATCTTTATATGATATTTAATGTCATAGAGGTTTGTTCCATTAACACTTCTGATGGTCAATTCTTCAATTCAGGGATGAGAAATGACGAAGTACTTGACGAGGCTAACATTGTAATCAATGATGTCTAATGTTTTTAGAAGAGGGCAACTTGATAATAATTTGGCAATGTCACCTGCTAATGTCATCCATTCAAGTTTTAAGCCTCAAGTAATCCACAATCGAATTAAAGACTATCCTAATCGAAGAATTAATATGAAGAACATAATTTGGTAGGTAATACTTCCCAAAAAGATCTTCAATTGCTAAAAATTGATTACAATGAATTCCTCTTTTGATCTCTCTTTGAATCTATGGATCCCTTTCACATTGGCTAGCATTGCCCTAAGGTTACAAGTTTCCTAGTTACAATAATTATATGATCAAACATAAGACTCATAATAGAGTCTATTCGAATAGACTACTCAGAATTGGATGAAACAAATTTGAATATAACTAATGATGTGGATGAAACGACTTCGTTTCTAATACATTGAGAAAGTTAGCTCTGAAGTTTTTAAAGAAGAGGGTTGTGAAGCATGGCTCGGCCTCCGGAACCACGGGGAGTGTTGAGGTCGAGGGGGATATGAAAAAGAGGAGGGAAGATCCTTCTGCTGAAGTGACTAAGGTGAAGGTCATGTAAAATTGACCTGTAAAGGAAGATAAGCTGAGAGCTATGGAGGATAGGGTGAGGCTTGCAGCTCGCAAGGGTGCTGAGGAGATAAAGTGCCTCTGCACAGTTGGAGCTAAGAAAAATGGTAAGTTTTAATGACTTATTGATTGCTAAATTTTGATTCAAATTTGAGCTAAGAATATATTTGATATATTGTAGGCTGCTCATTTGCTGAAGGGGATCTACCTCGGGATCGAGGAGGAAAATGTTGTGCTCGAGAATGGGAAGGTGGAGCTCGAGAATAAGGTGGCTCCATTGAAGTTTTGCCTGGTTCTAGAAGGTTGTGCAGGAGGTGCATATTAGGGAGCTAACAGAAGAAGCGTAGAAGAACCTGGATGAGGTGGTAGTTTAGCGAGATAGACTCAGGAGCTAACTCCTTTTAGTGGGGTACTCCAAATCTGAGGTTAAAGGTATTATGGAGGGTACCTACATCGAAGAGGATGAGGATGTTCCTAGAGTGGTAGGAGGGTTGGATGGTATCTCTCCCAGGACTTAGTTAGAGAACTAGGGGGAAGATAATGTAAAGGTACAATAAAATTATTGAATTTTTAACTGTGTGTTTATGTGGGGTTTCAGAACTGTATATGTATAGAATAATATTTTGAAGGATAAAATTCTGTAGGCTAAGGGATGTTTATAAAAATTACTTGTAGAAACTTAAGGATATACGTCTCAGAATTGAGGAGTTAGAGAATGAGCTTGCTAAGGAGAAAGATACCTTAGCATCCTTGTTGACTTCACAAGCAGAGCTACAGGTTTTGAAAAGAGTAAGAAATATTTGACTTGTATACTGCATTACTGTAGAGCTACAAAGTAAATTTAGAAAGATAGAAATAGACCTTAAAAGGGTTAGAAGTTTTAGAGGCAATGGTAATCATATGTGTCAGAAAATACCAAAGTTTTGAGAAAGTTAGAACATAAAAAATGTGTACCTTGAAATTTGATGTAGACTTATGGCCAGCGAACTGAGATCATACTTCAACCTAAAGTTTAGAAGCAGTCTCACAGCGATAGAATGTCAGAAAATAGAAATCTGTTAGAACTTTGAAAGTCTCCTGTATTATGATCTGAATGTACTTGTGTAGATATGTTGATACAAACTTGATATATTGTATCTGCAATGTAGGTCGAATTGGAGTTAACTCGCTTGAGTGAACAAGAGACACTGAAGATAGGATGATAGAGGCGATTGATGGTAGGGAGGATCAACGCGTCAAAGTACATTTCAAGTTTATCGAGGTAACACAAACTGTTGATGACCTGACTCAGAAGATCGAGGGAAAAGATGCTGAGATTGGAAATTAGCAAAAAGAGATCGCGGAGGCGAAGGAGGAGATAGCGAAGATTAAGAGCTGGAATAATGCATTGATGGTGAAGTGTAAGGAGGTGGACATGGCTCAAAATCGTATACAATCGTTTGAAATGACAGAGAAAGAGTTACAGGGTTTTGTGGCCAATCTAAAGGGCCAAATGATTAAAAAAATGAACGATCAAGAGCAGACTTGAGCTGATCTATTGAGTTCCAAAATCGAATTTGAGCGATTAAAGAGTGAAATGGTTGGGAAAAATACCGAGCTAAAGAGAGCTCAAGCTGACCTAGCCAAATTGGGAATTGTAGTGGAGCTGTTGAGTGCAGCTTTACCCGCTAAAGATATAGATTTCTGGATGGTTCAAAGACGATGTGATGAATTGAATGAGAGGGTGGCCCAATTAATGGCAGATTTGTCTACAACCAATTTGCGTGTCAAGAAGGCCGAGGATGGGGAGTGGTCGAGGAAGAATAAAGGCGATGTCAGATTCTCTATTGTTAAAGGGGATGTGGTTGACTTATCAGCTCGAATTAGAGAGCTGGAGGGAAATGTAGCTCTTTTTTAAGCTCATGTGCAAAGAGGAAATGAGCGTTTAATGGAGAGCCAAGGTAAGTTGAATATTTCTCATAGCAGAGAGTAAGAGTTAAAGCGGGTGATCAGGGGTAAAGATCAATTGATTAGGAAATAAGAAGAATTGTTAAAGAAGTCTCCTTCTGGGGGAAGTGTACGTAATGACAAGGAGCTTGAGGAACTTCGTGCTCAGGTAGCAGAATTTAGGACGACAAACCAGGCAGAGTCAGCTAAAGAAGCGGAGAAGGTAAAGGAGCATAATGATATTATGTCCAACATAGATAGACACATGGATTGGCAAGACAGATAGTTGTAAGAGCATTATCAGAGATTGAGAGAGATTTTTTCCAAGGCAATTATGCCCGAAGTAACGCGCTCACAGATGCTAATGGCTGTTATTACCTATTTTATGGAGGAAGTTAGAGGACTTGAGTTTGAGAGGGATACCTTGCACAATTTTCTATCGGGAAGATGATGTATTTGTAGAGCCGATGTAGATCGAGGAAACTATATGAACGCCATGAAAATGGAGTTAGGTTTTCGACTTACTGAATTGGTAGAACAAGGTAGGAAGATTGTAGCTGCTCGAGCTCCAAATTTTATGGCTAAATGTCTTCTGCTGTATAGGAAAGCGTAGTTGACCTCCCATCAGCAAAGAAGAACCCATAAAAGTGGCTTGTTGATATAACCTGTAGAAGTATATGTATTTGTAGACATATTGAGAGGTAAAAGCTAGTTTTACCTTTGCTTTATCTTATGTCTGGCTGAGATCTTTGATTGAAAACTTGTATTACCTTTGTTTTAATCATGGACTTTGTAAAGAGGGGTAATTAATAGCTAGTATTATCTTTGCTTTAATCTGTATAGATGGGTGATTGAAAGCTAGTTTAATCTTTGCTTTAATCTGTATAGAGGGGTAATTGAAAGCTAGTATTACATTTTCTTTAATCTGTATAGAGGTCGATTAAAAGCTAGTTTTTCCTTTTAGTAGTAATGTGGGAAAAAACATGGAAGTTTTCATTGAATAGAATAGAATATACACTTTATGGAGATTGAAATCTTACTTTTGGAATGGAAAGAATGAGAATTTGAAGTGGAAAAAAGAGGGACTTAACGATAGTACCATTTCAATTACCTAGTGTTCCATAGATTTGGGATTCAAACTCCTTGCTCCGTCATAAAATAATATGATCCCAGGCCAGTTTGACCAATAATGAGGAAGGGACCTTCTCAATTTTCTGCCAGCTTCTCGGCATGTATTTCTTTTCTATGTTGTGGGATCTCTTTGAGGATGAGATCGTCAATTTGGAACTCACAGCTTCGGACTCCTCTGTTGTACGAGCTGGCCAGCATATGGTGATATCGACCTAGGTTGGCAATAACGCGTTCCCTAGTTTCATCAATCCAATTCATATTTTAGGCCAATTCAAACTTATTTTATTTGTCTATAGGCTCGTGATTTCTGACAGGATGGTGGTATTCTATTAGAATGACGGCTTCAGTGCCATAGGCAAGGAGGAAGGTGGTACAACCGGTTAATTGACGTGGAGTTGTACGGTATGCCCATAAGACATGAGGAAGTCTCTGTATCCAATTTCCTTTTTTCTGTGACTGAAGCCTTTTCTTGAGTCTATCCACTATGGTTTTGTTGGTGATTTCAGCTTGGCCATTGCCTTGAGGGTAATAGGGATTAGATGGTAAGTGGATGATGTTATATTTGCTAAGGAAAGTTATGACTTTTTTACCAATGAACTGTGGCCCGTTATCGATCCAAATCAGGTGGGGGTATCCAAACTGTGTGATGATGTGTTCCAAGATAAAAGAGATGACCTTTTCTTCTCTAGTTTGGCAGAGTAGAACTGCTTCAACCCATTTTGCAAAATAATATGTTGCTACGAGTAGGAATCGTCGGTTACTTAGAGTATTAGGAAATTCCTTGATGAGAACGAATGCCTCCCGCTTAAATGGCCAGAAAACCTTGGTTGCATGAAGTTCGAGCGTAGTGGTACGGATCATGAGTCTAAGTTGTTGACATTTGTCATATTTGCATGAGTACTCTTCTGCTTGCTTGCGCATTCCTGGCTAGAATACTCCTTGTGTAATTGCTCAATTAGCGAGTGATCGACCTGTGGCATGGGAGCCACAAGTTCCTTCATGTAAGTCTCTGAACATTCCATATGCTTTCTTCCTAGAGAGACACTTGAGATGAGGCCCCGTGATTGAACGGTAATATAAGTAACCATTTTGAACTGTGTAACGTTTCAAGTTCTCGATCAACTGTCGAGCTCTTTTGAATCTATTGGAAGGGGTCCTTTGCATTTGTTATTAGGGCCAAGATAGGCAATGAAGGGCTTTCGTCAATCGTCATCTTCCTCTTTATCGCCCCAGTGTTGATCGTGCATGCAGAATGGAGATCAATGCTAGTGTTGGACAAAATTTCGATCTGCAGATATCTTACTTTTGTACTCAAGACCTCGGTTAGATAAGCCAAGGAATCGGTATGTCTGTTTTTACCTCGATTGAGATAGTCGAGAGTTTTTTCACAAATTTGCTAATCCTATCAGTAATGAGGGATACATATTTAATCATCTTACCATTCATTTTGTACTGTTCATAGTAATGGTACATGATTAATAGAAAATCTATATAGACTGAGAGCTCTGGGATGCCAAACTTCAGAGCGAGGTCAAGTCCATGAATTAGAGCTTTGAATTCTTAGACATTATTGGAGGCTTCGAAATCCAAGCGGATTGATTTCATGATTCTGTCGTTAGAAGGGGTAATCAATGCGATTCTAAATCCTGATCCAGCGGGTCCTACAAAACCATTTGTAAGAAGTCTCCACCCTTTCCTTGTAATTGCTCGTTAAATGCTTGGGTGGGTGTATCTTCTGTAATTTTTTCTGTAAGGTTAGGATCGTGCTCCTCCTAATTGGGATCTGTAGGGACCAGATTTCGTAAAGCTCGAACTAGCTTGAAATCGATCCTTACACCAAGAAATACTATGCCAAGAATTAAATAAGATATAACATTTGACACAGGGGTTTTAGCGCGGAAAACCTATGAATAGGTAAAAACTATGACCTCGAGTGGAGCATTTTGTGAAAGTAGTATTATTGCTTGAGAAAGTGAGAGAATCTGATTACAAGAATTAATCTAAGATAAAATAGTTAGAGGTCAGATAATTGTATGTATCGAATTCTCTGTTCACCTCATCTTTTCCTTAGGAACTCTTCCCTTTTATAGATCTTGTCTCAGCTTAACATCGTGCTCAAACAGGTTCTCCTGAAAATGGGAGTCATGGGCAGTTGAGTATGTATGTTGACTTGTTTTGTTTATATATGTTGTGGACGATCCACGTTCTGCTTGAGTTCGTGGTTGATGTGTAACTGTTAACGTGTTTGTTTATGCATGAGTCTGGTACTGGATAAGATCGAGTCTTCTAGAGCTCGAGGTATAGATGAGATCGAGTGTCCATAGCTTGAGGGATAAGTCCCTACAATCGTCCCCTCGCAACTGAAGTCACGTGTGGCTTTAGTTAAGAAAAACCCTAAAACTTGGACCTTGTGATTACATAAGCGACGCTTGAAAAATGGAATGTTGTATTGAAGAGTGTACTGTCATTATGACGCCTGAGTGTTACAGGAAGACTGTTAGTTTTCCCAAGCGGATGACTATTTGTGGAAATAACTTGCATTAAATGCGGTATCGCTATAAATACTGGTCAGAGTTGATCGCCGAATAACCTGCAACACATCTTCGCTTTGCAAAATCATGGTGAAGATGAGGAATCAAGTGTATTATACCCGGTTTTCTTTTATCATGGAGGGATTCCGGATATGGTTTTGTGGTTATCAGAGTAGGGAGACTTCCTTTGTTATTTTGTTGAAGGAGTGTTGTTTGAAATATTTATAGGTATTATGTAGCGTCCGATTTAGCGGCCGGGATGTATGCGATGCAAAATCCCTGGTCTTTATTGATGTTTTGATTTTTAAGGTAGGAGTCCTCTTCAATTTCCACGAACTCTGGGTTAGTGGGGATAAGGAGGAAGAGACGGCGGTGGTGGAGGTGGAAGATGGATCGCTTCTTTCGGTGCCATCGCTTTTCTTTTAATTCTTCCTGCAAGGAAATGAAGGGGAAAGAGGTTTTTGACCTGTTGCAGTCTTGTAATTTTTGAGTTGTGGCTGAGGTGTCTTTGGAAGATCAACGTTATCTTGGCAATGAGAAAAGAACTAGAGACTTATCCTCGTGTTTGAGAAAGTATTTGTAATATCAAGCTTCGAAAAGCTTGATTCTATAATTATAAAGCAACGCTGTAGGAGTAGACCTGTAACCAACTTGTTAGATAAAAATCGGGCATAATAAAAGAATATTTTGTTTGTTTCTTACTAGCGAAAGGCAGAATTAGGCGACATGTTATCGAGTTGTACATAATATGGGAGTGAATAGTTGGTGGAATAACATACCATATCCTACCTCGTAAATGAATGAGCTTAACAGATGTAAACATAAAGCTCAAAATATAAACTTTAGAGAGCTCGATTAAGCGCAAAAAAATAATAGTAA
Organism: Kingdonia uniflora; assembly: GCA_014058105.1. Taxonomy (NCBI): domain Eukaryota; kingdom Viridiplantae; phylum Streptophyta; class Magnoliopsida; order Ranunculales; family Circaeasteraceae; genus Kingdonia; species Kingdonia uniflora. Next base: position 1,540,870 of record JACGCM010000911.1, on the reverse strand, counting down.
GTAGCTCGAACCTGGGAAGAGTTGGTTATAGAAACTGAAATACGTTGCGTATAGTCAATCGAAAAATTAGTCCTGTTAACTGAACAGTATAAAAGTCTGACTTATTTTTAACAAGGTTATTCATAATAAATAAAGAAAAATGGTGAAGACTCATTCTCAGAGGGCTGTTGAAGCACGTGTGTTGAGCGACTTGCGTTTAGCATTCAAGATTGATAAAATAAGGGAAGCTATTTTCGGGCAGCAAGGTTATGATGCGGTTCTGCTCGATACCCGAGCGAACTACGAGGGTAAGACTGATGTAGAAAGGGGCGAGGAAATGTACCGCGTGTACTGGTCCGAGTCCATGCGTACCTGTTGGCGGTCTGTTGAAGATCGTAAAAAGTTTGTCCTGATGATGGCCAGAGAGGAGATCATCAATGAGGATAGGGATATCGCCTCAGGATTGCTGAAGGCTTGTGGTGTTGTTGGGCACACCGGTTGCTTCAAATGTAAGTATCTTGGGGATTGGAGTGATTGACTGCTGTATTTTTGAATTTTTGAAATGTAATTGCCCGAATTTACTTGAAGAAAAATTTGTTCACGAAAATAAGCTATGACTAGGATTGTTGTTGAAGCAGAATTTTTGAATTTATGTTGCTAACTGATATTGATGTTAAAGTCAAGGTGTATAAGTAGGGCAAACAAATGTACGTAAAATTTTAAAGTAAAAAATTCAGAATCATGAGTTTCGGGTATTGTGAAAATAGTGGGACCAAGAGGCTGAGAGATACGCTAAAGTATAATATTTGGTGTAATTGTAGGAAGGTGTTTTTACAGAAGCAGTACGACGCGTCTGACAGGTTCAAATGAACAGGTAACTTGGTTCAGGAATCATGGACTGCTTACTGGAAAACTCCAAACCTCCAGCGGTTCGGGGAAAGGTGCATAAGTACCCCCTCTTCTCCCCTTCCGAATACAGAAAACCATAAAAAGAAGAGAAGGGTTAGAGAGAGAGAGATTTTAACTGACGATTTCATTACCGCTGAAGGAGGAAAGGATAAGAGGAAGGCAGTGACCAGGAGTCTCAATTACAAACTACGAGAGGAGGCTGAGATCGAGGAGGTTTTGCAGAAGTTACAAAAATTGAGCAAGCTGGTGCGGACCAACGCTGCAGACTCCCACTCGGGTGTTGAAGGTAACTCTGTCTTTGGGTTTATAATTGTTTTTGTATAAAAATCTTTATTTTGTCGGGATAAGGATGTAATCCCTACCCAAACACAAAAATAAAATAATAATAATAATGGGAATAATGACTGTGGGGCGATACAAGTCATTTTGGTGGCAGTTTAGTGATTGTATAAGTGATCTAGTAGTGCGAGATAAAAATTGATATATATACCTCGACCCTCTGTAGGTTTTGTGGGATCAGCGTCTTGTAAAGTAGACCTTTTACTGTAGATAAGTATGGTTTCGACTTCCGATTGTGCAAAGGCTGATGAAGTAGACCTCGTAGGGCACTTATCTCCCGTCATTAAAGTAGGGGATGAGGAGGATATTGTAGCCGAATTTGTATAATGGCCTTGTCTGAAGGGTTATCGAGTTGAGTACCCAACAGGTTCTAGTCAGTTTAAGGAGTTCTGTAAGGCCAAAAGTAGTATAGATGGGATTTGGGGGAACGCCTTCGGATATAGGGGTAATTTCTTTAGGACTTGTAGTATCAGTCAAGGAGGGGATTGCCTGTATTTGCTGCCTGATTTGGCTAAAGAAAAGAAGTGCAGGCATTTGGGGGACGAAATATCCTTGGAGTACGTTCAAGGCGTGGTGAAGGATAGTCGAACTGATAGGTTTTATTGCTATTTAGCCCAGTTCGACTATGGATTGATGCTATCTTTGAGCAATTTGGCTAAGAGTGTTATAAATATAATTGGGGCTTGACCGACGCAATTAAATTACAATTTTTGGGAAGTTATCCTTGTATGCGAAACCCTTAATGAGAGATGGGCTGCATCTGGTAGTGAGAGAAGTATTACTGCCAAGGATTTTCTAGAGTATTGTGCTGTGAAATATGTCACAGCAACTGATGGTGCATATCTTTCTTCTAGCTCTTCAAGACCATGTTTCTTCGACCTGTCTTCAGCAGGGCGAGTGTGGAATGACAACCTTTTATGGGTGTTTGGTGAATGTCTTCAGCGCTCTGATGAGGAACCCCTAGAACTTAATAATAGAACTATAACAAAGGGTAACTATAACATTGAAAATTGAACTATCATTTGTATGTTGAACGATATTTCTATAGTCGATTTGTATCTTACGTTGTCGATTTTTTATGCAGAAATTAATTGCAAAGTTTGGAGGAAGGAATCTTTTATAGACGCCGTTTTTAGGGAAGGCACTGAGCTCGAAGCTGTTCTCAAAGAGTTAGAGATAAGTAGGTTCAAAAGGGTAACTAGTATGGATGACAAGGTCAGATCTCAAGCAAAGAGGAGAATGGCTGCGAAAACTTCAGGCTCAATGGAAGAGAAATTGTTAACTCCTTAACTTAATACACCTTTGAAGCTCGCGCGGCTCAATGAAATGCCAGATGGGCCAGTGGACATGGCTACTATCTCTAGCACTGTTGTACGGAACCTGGCAAAGAGGATGGCTATAAAAAGGGGGGCTGCTTCTCGTTCTGTTACGTCAGACAGTGTAGACGATAGCAGTAAGAGGAGGAAGGTAACTTCTCCCACAAAGTCGCAGGTGGTGCTAAACGAAAGCGATAAGATCGCTGAGGGGCGGACTTGAGGCCGCGTTTTGAGGTTGAAGCCAGTCTCTTGGAGGAACAATGTCAAGCTAAAGCTCGAGAGAAGATGGTTGCTGTTATGGATGATGAGTTTTAAGAAGGTTAGTAAATAGTTGATTTTGTCGAGCTATTTTGTTGCTCAAGCTGACTTATTTCATTTTGCAGTTTGCTCGTGCTCTGAGGGGGCTTAAGCTTGGTTTCCAGGATAGGTTAATTGAGCTAGAAAAGAGGATCTCCCAGCTCGAGGGGGAGAAAAACCAGTTATAAGAGAACCTGACTTGGGAGAGGGAAGCTTTCCAGTTGGAGCTGGAGAAAGAAAGGGAAGTTGTTGTCCTAAAGCTGAAGGAAGTTAGGGCCAAAAGTGTAGCCGAAGCGGAGCGATTGGTTACCGTGTCTGCTACTTCTCGGAACAACCTTGCAGGGAAGCTCTACCAGCTGAGGTATACAAAGGCGGAGATTATGGCATTCAGCGAAGAGAATTATGAGGAGAAGGAAATTATAGATGAAGAGGAGGTTGAGGAAATGGAGGTTGGTCTGAATGTTGTTGAAAAGATCGCTGTCGATAATCTGGAAACTATTAATCAGGTAGGATGATCATGTAATGTAGCATTGGCCGTGAAACATGAGCTCGAGCTTTGTAATATTTTATTGTTGTTTGATGCCAACAACATTTTGCTTACGAAACTCCGTATTGTAGGAGATAGAAAGCTCGCGCCTCAGAGTTGTGGATTTAGAGGGCCTGCTTGAAGTGGAGAAAAAATCCTCTGCTGAATTGCAGGTTAGATAATTCAGGTAAATTAATAACTAGATGAACATGAATTTAATAGAAGAAAGGATATGTACCTTGTATGTTTATTCTAGTTCAGGATGCTTGTGTATGTACACTCTGTCTTGCGACCAAAATTTGTTATGGTCGGTAGGCTAAGGAGGAATTTGCTATCTCGAGCCTGCAGGTGTCTGTACTGCAAGTTTGTCAGTATGCTTCTGTCGATCTGTTTCCCCATCAGGTACTGATGTTGTGAGTCCCTGTTAACTATTATGCAGAAGGAGCTAGACGTTGCTAGAGAGAGAAAAAAGCAGACTCTTTTGTATTATGTTGAGTATGTAGAAGAATATGAGGCTTTTATTTCCCAGTATGAAGATTGATTGGATGATAATGTGAAGCTTTCTTTAAAGCTCGAAGAAGCTAAGAGACAACTCGAGGATAAGACTACAACAATTTGGAGCAGGGATTCGACTTTGATCCAACTTACCAGGGAACTTGTCGAGTTAAAGGAAAAGGCTGTGTCAGGTTCTCGGCACGAGGCTGAGTTAGCCGAATACCGTATTAGAGGGTTAAATAAAGAAATATCTGATATGAAATGTAACATTCGTGCTCTGAACGAGCAGTTGTTGAAGAGAGAGATCGACCTGGATACTGCGCGAACTAACTTGGCTATGTCTGAGGCCGATTTTGAAAAATTGAGCAGTAGTATTGTGGGAAAAGATCGATAATTGCGTAACTCTGCACAAATATGTGATAGTTTGATTGCCAGATTAGATCATTTGAAGGCTGATTTACGTCGTTTAAAAGGGAGAGAGGCTCAAAGCAGGGTTAATTTAGCAGAGATTCAATCCAAGAACAAAAGTTTGGTGGACAATTTGGCCCACGCTCGCAGAAACGTAAGGAGGGTTGTACAACGTGAGAAGGAGACGAATGAAAGAATTAATCAACTCTGCACGCGAATTTCCGAATTGGAGCGGGAATTACGTGTACGTGAACTGAAGTATCAGAAAGATCTTAAATTTAAATTGGATAAAAGGTATGGTAAAATTGCTTCTGGTGAGGGGATTTGAAAGATGAAGGAATTTCTTCGTCTAAAAGAAGAGTTAGTGGAGAATATGCGTATTAATCTCACAAACTCTCGGCAGAAGTCGATAGATCTAATAAGACAGATGAGTGAACGTATTGATCAATTAACAGTTAAACTGGCTGAATCGAAAGCTCGTCGTTTGAAGGATAACAAACACGCTGCTGTTACTCACCAAGCCTTTAAGGAACTAGTAGATCACGAACAAGAAAAATATGATAGTGAAGCTTTGCATCAACGACAATTAAGCGCATTGGTTACATTTTTTATCGAGGAAATAAAATTCCTACAGGTTAAGAGAGATTTGATGCAAGATTATTTCTCTGGAAGGACTTGTGTATGTAAACTCGATATCTCGAGCATAGATCCAATTGGGGTTATGGATCATGCTATTGGGACCACGACGGCTAAACAGATAGCTCGAGGGAGAGAAATTGTTGCTGAACGAGCTCCAGAATATATGGCACCCAGGACTAAAATAGGGGGAAGCTCGAGTGTAATCTCACCTACTCCTGTTGTGGGAGGAAGGTCGACTGCTCTCCCATCATGAAAATCCAGCAGAGTTAAAAAGAAATAGACTTGAACTCTGATAACGAGTACCTTTTGTATGTAGCAGATGTTGATGCTTCAGTGTTGATGTAGAACTTTGAGGGGAGCGTTGTAATTTGAAATGCTGATATGAGAAAATAATATTTCCACACCTACAGTAGATGTTATTCTCTGGTTTGACCCATTGAATTAGTAGAAATCTGTGGGTATAGAAGTAAGTATTATCTGTGCTTCAACCCTTGGACTTCAGGGAGGCTTAGCGGTAGCGAGCTAGTATTATCTTTGCTCGTACTTTAGGCTGTCACCACAGGCTAAGAGGTTTTTTATGGCCTCTGCCTCAGATCTGTGTTTCCTCAGGGGTTCGGCTAGTATTATCTATGCCTTGATACCATATCGGAGAGCGGGGTTTATCGACAGCGAGCAATGTCTCACTCGTACTTTAGGCCTGATCCCGGAGGCTGAAGCTCTTTATGGCCCCATCCTCAGAGGTTTCTGAATTCTCAGGGGTTCGGCTAATATTATCAATGCCTTGATACCATATTAGATATTAGAGCTTAGCGGCAGCGAGCAAGTTTTTTCCTCACTCGTGCTTTAGGCTTGTTATCTTCAGGCTAAGAGGTTCGTTATGGCCCCCGCCTTCGGATGTATGAGTATCCTCAGGAGTTAGGCTAGTATTATGTATGCCATTACCAATGTTGGATGTTGTTTACCTTTAGGGATCGAGCTAGGATAAACTGTACTTTTACCCTTGGAGATGATGGAGATGAAGGGGAACTGTATTGCAGGGATTCTTGTGATGAAAAAGAGATTTCATTGATTGAAAAGAGTTTGTACATACATTGGGGGTGAAATCTTGATGTGGATTGAACGTTGCAAAGCGACGGAGGAGCTGTTTAACATCGATATAACTTCAATCTTCTTGTTTTCCATGGATTTGGAATTTTGTCACCAGCTTCCGTTATGAGATAGTATGAACCCAGACCAATTTGACCTATGACCATGAAAGGACCTTCCCTGTTCTCTGCTAGTTTCCCAGTATGTGGATCTTTTCTGTTATCTGGGATTTCTCGAAGGACCCAGTCGTTGATAGCGAACTCCCGAGTGCGAACTCGTTTGTTGTATGAATTTGGCAGTGTTTGATGATATCGACCAAGATTTGCGATAGCTCGATCTCGTGTCTCATCGATCCAATTGAGGTTGCAAGCCAATTCGAACTCGTTTTCTTCTTCTGTGAGCTCGTGGTCTCTCACAGGATGGTGGTACTTCGTTAGGACGACTGCTTCAGTTCCATAGGCAAGCAGAAAAGGAGAGCACTGTGTTGACTTTCGGGGCGTAGTTCGATAAGCCCATAAGACGTGAAGTAATTCACGTATCCAGTTGCCCTTCTTCTATAACATAAGGCGCTTTTTGAGACCATCCACGATGATCTTGTTTGTGATCTCTGCCTGTCCGTTTCCCTGGGGGTAGTATGGGTTTGATGGAGAATGGATTAAGTTGTATTTGTTGAGAAATGCTACGACCTTTGCTCCAACGAACTGAGTATCGTTATCGATACAGATCAAATGTGGACATCCAAATCTTGTGATGATATGATGCAAAATAAAAGAAATTACCTCTTCTTCTCGAGTTCTGTATAGAGGAACTGCTTCGACCCATTTAGTAAAGTAATCCATGGCAACAAGGAGAAATTGCCTATTACCTGGAGTATTGGGGAATTCATCAACTAGATCGAGTGCCCATCGTTTGAACGGCCAGTACACCTTACTGCCATGGAGTTTTAGGGAAGGGGGCCTGAATTTGATTTCCATGACGCTGACATGCATCGCATTTCCTTGAGTATTCTTCAGCTTGCTTCCGCATCCCTGGCCAGAACACTCCTTGGGTAATAACTCTGTTAGTAAGAGGTCGTCCTGCGGTATGGGATCTGCAGATTCCTTCATGTAGATCTCGAAGCATGTTGTCGGCAAGTTCCTCAGAGAGGAACTTGAGGTATGGACCAGTGACCGAGCGTTTGTAGAGATCACCGTTTGGTTGGACTGTGTAGCATTTTAAATTCTCGATGATGTGTCTGCGCTGATGTGGATCATCTGGTAGTGGCCCGTTGTATGAGTTATCCTGATCGAGATAAGTAAAGAAAGGTTTCCTCCAATCATCATCTGCCATCACATCGCCCCCAGTGTTAATCGCGTATATTGTAGTACGATTAATACTGGGGCTAGAAATAACCTCGATTTGAAGGTATCGTGATTCTGTACCCAATACTCGGGCTAAGTAAGCCAAGGAGTCAGCGTGGCGATTCTCTCCTCGAGGGAGATATTTGAGCGTAGCTTTGTGAAATTTTTTTACTTTTTCTACAACCGGAGCTGCATAATCGACCATGATGTCGTTCTTCTTGTAATGTTCTGAGTAGTGATGAATTTCTCAATGATTCCGAGTTTGAGAGCCATGTCCAGTCCATGAATAAGTGCGTAATACTTTGTAACATTATTCGAGGCTTCGAAGTCAAGACGGATGGATTTCTCAATTCTGTCGTTGGAAGGTGTAATGAGAACGATCCCAATTCCCGACCCTGCGGGTCCTGCTAATCCATCGGTGAGGAGCCTCCACCCTTTTTGAGATATCCATGATGCTCGATCATCAAAAGATTTGGAGGGTGGAATCTCATCTACTGCATCTTCGGCGAGATCTGGATCATGTTCTTCCCAGTCAGGATTTGAAACTGGAAAGTCTGCTAGAAAATCAGCGACTGCTTGACCCTTTTTGGAAATTCGCTGCTCAAATTTGATTTTGTGCTCCCCCAAACTGACGGACCACTGCTGTACTCTTCTGGATTTCTCTTTTTTAGACAATACTTCCCGAAGTGGGTAGTTCGTCATTACTTTGACAGGATGTGCTTGAAAATAGTATTTGAGTTTTTGTGCGGTGTAAACGAGAGTTAAAAGTAATCATTCAATTTTAGAGTACCTCGTTTCCGCTGGAGTAAATGTCTTGCTGATGAAGATGATTGGTTTCTCAATTTTTCCTTCGAGCCAAATGAGAACTGAGCTGAGAGATGTATCTGTAACTGTGAGGTAGATAATCAGTTCCTCATTGCCTATCGGAGTGCTCATGATTAGAGCCCTCCCTAGGTAAGTTTTGAGTTGCTGAAAAGCTACTTCGCATTTTGGTGTCCAGTTGATATCTTCATTCTTTGAACCTTTACCTCGTTGAGTAAAACCTCTGAGTAGCATAAATAACCATCTGCATCGGTCTGAGGATTTGGATACGAATCTGTTGATTGCCGTAATCTTTCCTGCAAGCTTTTGTACATCCTTCTTTGTTGATGGTGAAAGCATGTCCAGAAGAGCTCAAATTTTATCTAGATCTGCTTTTATCCCTTTCTTGCTGATAAGATGTCCCAAGAACTTGCCTGAGTGAACGCCAAACTGGCATTTTTTAAGATTAAGTTTCATTCTGTTGGATCGTAATATACTGAATACTGTAGAGAGGTGAGAGATGTGATCTTCTTTCTTTAGGCTCTTACAAAGCATGTCATCAATATAGACTTCGACTATTTTTCCCAAGTGTTCTTTGAGCATACTTGTGACCAGCCTTTGGTAAGTAGCTCCAGCATTCTTAAGGGCGAATGGCATGACCTTGTAACAGTAGTGACCTCTTTCTGTTATAAACGTAGTCTTTTCTTGATCTGCTTCCAAGAGTAGAATCTGATTATACCCCAAAGGGGCGTCCATCATGGACAAGAGTTCGTGACCTGCTGTAGAGTCGAGGATCAGATGAATGATCGGAAGAGGGAAGTTATCCTTTGGCGTGTATTTGTTGAGATCTGTAAAATCCACGCAGACCCGAGCCTTCCTATTCTTCTTTGGAACAACAATGATATTAGAAATCCAGTCAGGGTACTTGGCTTCTCGAATGAAACCGACTATGATAAGTTTGTCGATCTCCTTGTTCACCTCGTCTCTAAGTCTTGGAGATAACCTGTGTTGCTTCTGTTTAACTATTGCGGTGCCTTCTCGGATGTTTAAGATGTGGTAAGACTTTGAGGGGTCTACGCCTGGCATTTCTTGGAAGTTCCATGCGAAAACATCTTTGTTAGATTAGAGGAAAGAAATAAGAGCTTATTTTTTTGTTTGAATTAATTTTGTACCAATATAAGTACCTCGGTTAACTCCATCAACCTGGACGTAATCCACGGGCTCGGCTGGAGAAGACTAACCATCAAGGTGATCAGCCTTCTATGATTGCAATGCAGCAATCTGTTTTGAATAGTCGAGAATTGGTGAGACTGTATTCTCGCAAGCTCGAGAGAGTTTCTGGCTTCCTTTGATTTCATAAATATCGTTGTTATGTTTGAACCGGAGTGCTTGGTAGAATGTGGACGGGATAACCTCCATATTGTGCAGCCAACAGCATCCTAGTATCCCCAAATACCTTGATTTGGCGTTGATGACATAAAAAATAACGTCGATAGTTGTAGGCCCTGCTGTGATCGGGAGAGTGATCTTCCCAACTCGTTCTTCTTTGGACCCATTAAATCCACTGATGTCTGTCTCACTTTAAACGACCTGATCTGAGAGTCCCATCTGATCAATCGTGTTTTAGAAAAGGATCTCAACCCCACTTCCTGTGTCTACCATCATGGGGTGCATTATGAAGTTCCTCATTTTGAGCATAATTACTAGTGCGTCATGATGAGGATACTTCACATGTCCTGTGTCGCAGTCCTCGAAGGAGATTCTCTTTCAACGACTGCTTGACTCTGGGAGGAGCTTGGCTTCCTTGTCTTGGATGGCAAGGTCACAACACTCGCCTAACTGCCTTCGCTTAACTTTGTTGGAATTTGAAACCTGATTGATCTCGATCATATTGCTGTAGTGGAGATGATATAGGTGCTTCTCCTCTGCATGTTTTGTTGCTTGAGCCACGTCATCTTGTTTCAGAAAGCTCCCATCTTTATAGCTGGGAAGATTGATGATGTATTCGAGCATCCTCCCTTCCTTAAAAATGATATTCAGGAGCTTTGTTAAACCATAGCAATTGTCGGTGCTGTGGTGCTTAATCTTGTGATATTTGTAATAAGGTCGACCTACTATTGGATCAAGATGTCGAGCTGGACGGAAACATTTATCTTTCTGGTGAATAGGATAGATCACGGAAAGCTTGGCATTCAACTTTGGTATGATTGTTCTGGATGGTTTCTGCGACCTCTGATTGTTATCTCTTTCTGGTTCTGTCTTTGCTCGTTTAGGATCGCCTGGATCGCTCGAGCTGCGGTTGTTGTTGAAATCTGTAGAAGGAACCTTGGTGTTGTGGACTATCTTTGCAGGTTTATTCGGTTCGGGCATCATCCGCTCCAGATCAATGTAATTGTTGACTTTCTCGATCATATCTTCGAGAGTCTTGGGCTTCTTCAGGAAGAGATACTCTTTAGCTTTGTAATTGAACTGCAGAGCATTTTTCAATGCGGACATGGCTATCCTCTGATCTAGATTGTCGACCTTCCGAGCAAGTTCGTGAAACTTCTTGGAGAACTCCTCGAGCTTCTCCCCATGTGCTTGTTTGAGACATATAAGAGAATATAAGTTCTCTTCTTTCTCTTTTTTTTGGGCATAAGCCTTGATAAAAAAAAATTGTAACTGCTCGAAGGTATGAATCGAACGTTCTGGTAAAGAGTGGAACCAACGGAGAGGCTTTTCCTGAAGACTGGTAGCGAAGAGCCGGCAAAGGATGTGATTCAGATTGGAATACAAACCTAATGAGTCGTGGAATTGTTGAATGTGTTGGCCAGGATCGGTTCCTTTGTATTTGATGATCTTGGGTGTATGAAAACCTGATGGGACATTCATATCAAATAATTCTTTAGTAATTGGACTACCTTGTAATTTGTGTAGGTCACCTTTGCATCTAAAGCCATTGCTTCGATGATCTCCCTGATACGCTGGTCTATGAGTTCATAAGAAATATAATGTTGAGGGATAGGAGCTGTTGGAACTGCTGGAACTACTGGAGCTGCTGGAACTGTCAGAATTATTTGATGTATGAGTCTGGGAATGCGGTCACCTGTTTCCTCACTCACATGTTCAGGAAGCAGGGCTCGATAAGGAGGTCATAAGACTTCCTCGGGCTGCTTAGAAGGTCTGCGATCTCTACTGATATCTGTCTGTGCCTCCTATCCCAAATGAATTGAGACTATCGGTACTTGTGGATCCTCACAATGAATCCTAGAAATGTCTGTACTATGTACCTCATGTGCCCCTAACCTCGCGTGAACGGAAACCCTTAAGATTGTTGGTACTATTTCGCGCTCTCTCAGGACTGGTGGTGGTTGGCTGCTCTGTAATACTTTCAGAGCTGTTTGAAAAGCTAACATCTGAGTTTCTTGCTTCTTTGTCTCTAGAACTCGAACTTGACGTTCTCGTTCTGATTCCTTCTCACGGAGTTCTCAATCTTCCAATAGCTAGCGCTCGAGCTGACTTTGTTTCTCGGCTTCGACAATTAAGCTCGTCCGAAGCTCGGCAACCCGATAAGGTTCCCTTGAACTTTCAGGATGAGTTCCCGAAGATTGACGTGTTTGAACCATAATTGAATACTACTTGACTGATGAGTATCAATCGTGGCTCTTAAGTACGTGGAAAAATTGTGCGTTCCCAGAGACGGTGCCAAATGTAGGGACCAGATTTTGTAAAGCTCAAACTAGCTTGAAATCGATCCTTACACCAAGAACTATTATGCTAAGAATTAAATAAGAGATAACACTTGACACAGGGGTTTTAGCGTGGAAAACCTATGAATAGGTAAAAACCATGACCTCGAGTGGAGGATTTTGTGAAAGTAGTATTATTGCTTTAGAAAGTGAGAGAATCTGATTACAAGAATTAATCTAAGATAAAATGGCTAGAGATCAGATAATTGTATGTATCGAATTCTCTGTTTACCTCATCTTTTCCTTAGGAGCTCTGCCCTTTTATAAACCCTGTTCTCAACTTGACATCGTACTCGAACACGTTCTCCTAAAAGTAGGAGTCATGGGCAGTCGAGTGTGTAACTGCTAGCTCGTAGGAGACAGGTGTATGTTGACTTGTTCTGTTTACATATGTTATGGATGATCCACGTTATGCTTGAATTCGTGATCGATGTGTAACTGTTAATGTATTGGTTTATGCGTGAGTCTGGTACTGGATAAGATCGAGTCTTCTAGAGCTTGAGGTATAGATGAGATCGAGTGTCCATAGCTCGAGGGATAAGTCCCTTCAGGATCCTCCATTGGAAAATTTGTGAGAAAATTGGCAATGGCCTGACCCTTTTCTGAATGTCGTTATTCGATCTTGATATCATGTTCTCCCAAACTGACTGACCATTGTCACACTCATCTAAATTTTTCTTTTTTGGATAAAACTTCTTGGAGTGGGTAGTTTGTCATAACTTTGACTGAATGAACTTTGAAGTAGTGCTTAAGTTTCGGTGAAGTATAAATAGGAGCTAAAAGGAGTCTTTCGATTTTAAAATACCTTATTTCCATTGGAGTGAGGGTTTTACTGATGAAATAGATTGGATTTTTGATCTTCCCCTCAAGTCGAATGAGAACCGAGCTGATAAAAGTGTCTGTAACTGCTAGGTTGATGATCAGTTCCTCATTATCTACCGCGGTGCTCATTATGGAAGACTTCTCCAAATAGTTTTTGACTTCTAGAAAAACTTCCTCGCATTCTGATGTCCATTGGATCTCTTCATTGGGTTGAACTATTCCTCGTTTGGTACAACCTTAGTGTATTAGGAACAACCAATAACAGTGATTTAAATATTTAGAAACAAATTGGTTGATCACGGTGATCTGCCTACAAGTTTTTGTACGTCCTCCATTGTTTTTGGAGATGGCATGTTGAAGAGAGCTCAAATTTGATCTGTATCAGCCTCAATCCTTTTATTGTTGATGAGATGGCTGAGAAATCAGCCTGAATGTACTCTGAATTGATACTTATCAGGATTGAGTTAAATCCTGTAAGATTGTAAAATGTTAAATATTATGGTGAGATCTGTGATGTGGAAGTTTGACTGTATTCTCTTGAACAAGAGATCATCGATATAGACTTCAACAATTTTCCTAAGATGTGCTTTGAACATAGTCATCATTAACCGTTGATATGTCGTGCTTGCATTCTTTAGTCCGAAGGGCATCACCTTGTAGTAGTAAAGTCCTCTTTTAGTGATGAAAGTGGTCTTTTCTTGATCTTTTTTCAAGAGAGGAATCTAATTGTATCAAGAAGTAGTATCAATCATAGAGATGAGTTTGTGACCTTGCCGTGGAATCAAGAATTTGATGGATGATGGTAAGAGAAAAACTGTCCTTTGGAGTGTATTTATTTAGATTGGCAAAATCTTCACAAACTCGGGCCTTTTAATTCTTCTGTGGAGCAACGACGATGCTGGATATCCAATCTGGATACTTGGCTTCTTGAATGAACCCCACTTTGATCAATTTCTCAATCTTAATATTGACTCCATCATGAAGATGAGGTGAGAGTCTTCACTATTTCTGTTTGAACGTCATGGCGTTGATGTTGATGGACAATTTTTAACATGCCTTAGTCGGATCGACCCCAGGCATCTCTTTGAAAGTCCACACAAAGATGTCTCAATTCATTTGTATGAAGTGAATGAGAACATCATTATCATTCTAGACCAGTATGGTACCGATAAAAGTACCTCGGCTAGGTCCATCAATGTCGATAAATTATGTAGGCTCTTCTGTGGAAGGCTGATCATCGATGTGACCAATTTTTTGTAATTATTATACAGTATATCTATCTGATGTATCTAGAATAGCAGAGACGGTATTCTCGCAAGCTCTGGAAAGCTTTCGACTACCTTTGATTTCATAGATGCCATTATTGTATTTGAAGTGAAGTGCTTGATGATAAGTGAAAGCGATTACTTCCATTTTGTGAATCCAGCAGCGACCCATAATCCCGAGATAACGAGATTTGGTGTTGATGACATAGAATACGATGTCAATTGTGGCATGTCCAATGGTGATAGGTAAGATGATCTTGCCTACTCGCTCTTCTTTGGAATAATGAAATCCACTAATTTTTGTATCGTTTGGAATGACTTGATCGGCCAGCCCCATATGGTGCACCGTGCTCTGAAAAAAAAATCTTAATACCGCTTCCAGTATCGATCATCATTATATGCTTGACAAACATCTTCATCTTGAGCATTATTACTAATAAAAATTTAACATGACTGATGGCGCAATTTTCAAATGAAATCCCAAGCCGGCGATTGCTCGACTCAGGTAGAAGCTTAGCTTCTTTATCTTTAGGTGTGAGATTACAACACTTAGATATCTTTAGGTGTGGTACATATGGTTTAGGTACTTCTCCTCAACTTGATCTTCGATCTGGACAACGTCAAACGGCTTCTTATAGTTACCATTCTTGTAGGATTTCAGGTCAACAATGTATTCGTACATCTGCCCATCTTTGAAAATAAATTCTAGCAACCTCTGTAAAGCATAGTAGTTGTCAGTAGCATGATTATTTACCTTGTGATACATGGAGTATGTACAACCTTCGATTGGTTCCAATGGTTAAGATAGACGGTATAGTTATCCTTTGATAAAATTGGAAAAATTACAAAGATTTGGACATTCATCTTGGGGAGGACCGGTTTGAGTAATGTGCTACCTTTCTGAGGTTTGCCAGTGTTGGCCTTGGAACACTTTTGATCACACTGATCCTCCTTCACTTTATTGTTTCGTTCTGTAGATAGACCTTTGGTGGCTAGAACGAATTTAGTAGATTTATGCTTTTCAAACATCATCCTTTCTATGTCGACATGCACATTGACCTTGGTGATCATATCCTCCAAGGTTGTGTATTTTCTTAGGAAGAGGTGCTCTTTGGCCTTGCAGTTGGGCTGGAGGGTGTTGGTGAAAGCACTGACAGCTATTTTTTGATCAAGATTATCTACTTTGTGCTCGAGCTCCATAAACTTCTTTTTAAAAGCCTCGAGCCTCTCCCCTTGTGATTGTTTAAGACTAATAAGAGAAAATAAATTCTCCTCCTTGTCTTTGTTATGAGCATACGTCTTGATGAATTGCTTCTGTAGCTGATCGAATGTGAGGATGGAATCTTCAGATAGAGAATGAAACCATTAGAGCGGTTCCCCGAGTAGACTTATTGCGAATAGAGGACAGAGAATGTAGTTGAGATTGGAGTATAATCCCAATGAATTGCGATATTGTTAAATGTACTCATTTGGATCAGTACCCTTGTATTTACGTATCTTCAGAGTATGGAAACCTTTCGGTACTTCCATTTCCAATAACAATTCTGCAATCGGACTTCCTTGTAACTTGGTAAGATCATCTTGATTGCCTAGAGTTTGAGCTTTAATTAACTCCTTGATTCGCTGATCCATATGCTTTTGTGTGACGTACTGACTTGTGGTCTGAGTGGCTCAGTGAGGTAGTTAAGGATTATGAGTGTCGGTTCCCTCACTTAAACAATAATGTGATGGAATCTAAGGTTAACATCACTATTCTTCCTCTTGTCATTTAGAAGGTTGGAGACCTCTACTGATATTAGACTCAACTTCACCGCTAAAATGAATGCAAAGTTGAGGTTCGCACTAAACATTTTTGGAAATGGCTTTGCTGGTGGCCCCTTGAGGTCCTAACCTTTCTTGTGCAAAAATTTGGGAGTACTCTGAAACTTGATCACGATCTCTAATTTAGGGAGCCTATTGAGTATCCTGTAAAGCCTATAATATAGTTTACATGGTTATCATCTGGCCTTCATATCATTTGAACGCTGTCAAATAAGCTCTTCGCTCAGCTTTGAGATCCTTATTATGGAGCTCTCGGTAAAGAGTAAACTGACATTCGAGCTCATTACGTTTCCCCGTTTCAGCATAGAGATTCACCCGTAGTTCTGTAAGCTGTTCTGGCTCAACTAAAAAATTGAGCTGGATTCCAGTTGTTGGTCGTCTCGAAGTGACCATGATTAGAGATTAATAGTATAGTGAATGTATGCCTTAGGATATAGTAGAAATGTCTTCTTTCCTACAGACGACGCCAAATGTAATGGCTTAATTCCGTAGCTCAAAATGGCTCGGAATTAGTTCTTATACCAATGTACCTGTGACAAAAAACTAATCTAAAGCAAGAAAAGACACAGGTAATTTAGCATAAAAAACCTTTGAATAGATAAAAAACTATGACCTCGAGTTTAGGGTTTTAGTAACATTGATTTTTATTACTTGAGGCTGATATCTTAATACAAGTGACCTCTCGAACTAGAAATACTTAATCTTGTAAGTAAGAGGTTTTGTGGTATTCAAAATCTAGAAATTCATGTGTTAGAGTCTAGAAAATCTGGTTTTTTTTTGTCCCTGTCTCTTCTGGAACTTTTTCTTTATATAGACCTTATCCGCAGCTCATTATCGTACTGAAGTAAGTGCTGGTTGACTATGTAACTGCTAAGTTCGTAGGAGATAGGTATCTTTAACTTATTCATATTCTTCTGTTGTGCTCGATCCACGTTCTTCATCAGTTCGTGGTCTAGATGTCAATGCTGACTGTTTATATCACATGTAATATGCATGAGTCTGATAAGGAGGTAGTTTGAATTGGGTTAGGTTGAGGGATAGGTCCCTACAACAATATATTTGGTCTCAGGATTGAAGAAATATATACACAAATACTACACCAATTTATGTAATTTACCACACCCTTATTCCGTGGTAAAGTCCATTTTTCCACAGACTTTGACTGTGGTAAAGGTTTGTAGTAAAACATGCGTGGCAATTTTTAAAATTTGTGGATATGTTTACTGTGTCATCATGGCCCTTGTCTGTGGTATTTTATTTTGCCACAGACTTCTGTTGTAGTTAATTCTTTTAAATACCACACATGATACCCATTTTGCCACAGATAAAGTCTGTGGTAATTTTTATTTTATTTTAAAAAAACTAAAAATACGGCAATACTGCACTCCTAAACCTGTAAAGCACTCCCAATCCTCCAAAAATACATTTCATACATACTAATGATACATGGACAAAAAATAGATATCCAAAATAAATCCATCATTCCATAAACATTAAAAGATCCAAATACAATTATTCTATATGTTAAAAGAGCATATGTATAAGTGAAAAAGAAGAAAGAATAGAAGGTTCATAAGTCTATAGATTAGATTTACAAGGTCTGGATCCAAGGGTAGGAAGCACCCTACAAAGAAAGTAAAATACCAAATTAATCATAAAGTTTAAACCCTTCTAGGTAACATGTGTCAACATCTAACGAATATGCATATATCTTAAGCCATATTGGAACATTGGAACATAAAGTAAGAAATGAACTTAATGCACATGTAAGTAAAAGAAGTTATAAGTGTGAACATACTAGTCAAGTAGACGCGATATCAACTGATATTTATATATGTCCAGTGTCACACAAGACTAAAGTGTCTCTGAATAAACTTGTATTCCTAAAAGGTAAAGTAACAAGGAGCATTAGGCTACTAGATCTATATTTGAACACCTAGATTTGGGCACTTAGTATACATACAAACCCCTAAATCAGGCAATTTAATGACATCCATGTAGCATAACATTGTGAGTACTTTGAGTTGACCTTATTACAACTATGTTAAAAATTAAGAAGGGCAAAATTAACAATAAATTATTTGCTTACATCTGGTTGATAAGTCAAACCAAGTATCATTAAGCTTTAGGATCAAACATAATATATTGGTGATGTTGTATAATTATTTTGATCAAACAATTAAAAAGAAGACCCAAGGATGTATTACACAAATGAAAACCTAACACCCTTTTAAAAGGGATCTAAGTTTGCACTCTTAAATAAAACTTGCTAGTTGTCAGAATCTAACCAAAGAGGTCAACATTGTTAACCTATAAATTTTTGGTTTAGTCAACATTTAGCTAGGTAATTGGAGTTGCCTTTACATTTTAAGATAATTACTATACATAGTTTAGGTGGCAAGATATACATATCTAGCATCGGGGATGCTTACAAAAGATAGTTGGGACCATTGATTTTTATCTTGCTTGCTGGTTCTTTGTGCCTTGTCGATTATATTTTCCAAGAAAATAGTTTGCAACCACATTCCAACTTACATCAGTTAAGACCAATGATAGCTTCAGGATCAGTACTTAAAATGCAAGAGTGCAATCTATGCCATCAATTCCTCACTACTAATTAAGAGCTTTACAAATCAACTCTCATTTAAAAATATTCATTCATCCGGTATGTGATGTTTTATGATTTAATGCATAAGTACAAATTTGAAGATTAATATGGATGATAAGCACCAATAAAGAGGACAATTACCAAACATCACAAAAGGCAAGCATGACAAATATTCATAAAATAATTGGGCACCAAATAGCCAGGACGATGGTACATTTGAACAACCATTAAATATATTCAATTAACCTGAGAAATTTTGATTACCCTATTCCTATCGGTAATGGATAAAAGATTAATTTTGACTAATCTACAAATGTTTTACGATAAAGAGCCAACATAAGGCTATGGTATTAGATAAAGAAATTATAAAATGACTAATTGGTGTACATAACCTGTTAGCTGAAACATCTATAAATAAATATCACCACCAAAAAATCAAAGACTACATAGTCGTAATAACAAGTCTGGCACCTTTTTTCAGAACTCTACAGTAAGGCACCCATGAAAAAAATAAACCATATCAATATAGAGTAAAACAACTATACTACAAAACTTAATTCATAGCAACTTAGATAGGATCCTCAAATGAGTTTATGTTACAGTCTTGAAGACCGTATTTGGTTTGTATTTCACATAAGTTGTCTTGTTTTATGTCATCCCAATTCAAGAGATAATATTCTAGTAATTTGAGTTTAAAACTCTCAAATCAAGTGTTAACTTATCAAATTACATCTATAGATTTTAGAGTTAAGAGAATGAGATCTAAACCACTCCACAAATCAAGTATTAATTTATCAAAATAAGATAACCTAAAAAATTAGGGTTTAGAGAGAGAAAATAAATTGAAGAGATCGTGGCTGGATATTGGATTCTATAAATTTTACTTTTGTTATAATTATTTAGAGAATAAATTATTACAATAACCCGAAACTAAACTTACCAAAATAAGTCACTCTCCTCTTCAACACACAAATAAAGAAACCCCAGGTACTCCGCTTGTGCCTCCTCTGCCTTGTGCAACTTCAACACCAACGACTGCTTTATCACAAATCCTTCAAATAATGCAAACCCAAATACAATTAAATACTCAAGCCTCATAAGAAAACAATCCCCAATTAATACTTTAAGAAGCCTAACCAGATACCCAAAACTTATCCATTATACTCTCCAAAACTTGCAATTTTCTAGAACTCTGCAATCACATATCACATATACGGCTCAACACAATAATTATACATAAGGAAAAGCTTCCCACAGAGTTTGGTAAAGCATTTTCACCACCAAAATCGTTGAGCTTCATGCAAGTAATTTAAATTTTTTTAACGATGTCGATCAACCTCTCCATGGTCGTCATCTTTATAAAACCCTAACTTGTAGTCCCCAAAATCTCACTATTAGAGAGGGAGTAAAATCTTAAATGAAAACAAGCTGTACTTTGTGGTGGTTTGGAGAAATTTGATGTGTTAGGATTGGGCTTTGAATATTTACTTATTTAGTTTATTCCACGGAGAAAAGAGTTAAGGAAAAATTACCACGGATACAAGACTTTTTGCTACGATCAACTATAGTAGAAAACTTACCACACCAAACATCCAAGGTAAAAATAAAAGGCCGTGGTAATTTTACTATTTTGGTGTTGTAAAATATTCTTGGTGAATAAGATCAAAGAAGATATTGCATCCAAAATCCTTGAAGATATTTTATATTGAAGATATATGCAAGAGTTTCCATGAAGAAATATATCTACATCACTTAAGGGAATTATATCTGTAATAGCCAAATTTCAGGATTTAAACTTAGACTTTACACCAGATATGTTTAGAAAGCTCAAGAATAGTAAGTGATAGCTAAGAAGATAATTTAGCGTGGAAAACCTTTGAATAGGTTAAAAACCATGACCTCTCTTGAGGATTTGAGAAAGAGAGAGTAATTTTATTGAGATTGCTAGCTCATTACAATGAGTGTTCTGAGTATAAACAATGTTAGAGTGAGGATCCTTCCGTCCTTCATCTCGAATTCTCTTTTCCTATTTATAGGTATTATAATATGACCGTTTGACGACCATTAAGATTCTTAATAATGGACGTTACAAAATATATGTTAGATATTCTTTGACCAGATTGTGTAACGTTATGATATTTGTTGCTTCGTAATAGTTTCGTGAATGACTATACATTTGCTTAACTCAAATTGTTGATGTAGAGATCGAAAGTGATGACTAGAACTTAGGGATATTGAATATGTTGATGAGGTCGAGGATGAAATATGAGTCTGAGATACAAAATAAGCTATTATAAGACGGATCTTAACCAAGAGTACGAGAAGCTTCATGGGCGAGTGGTGTTGGCTGAGAAACTCGTGCTATAACTATTTCCTGATGTTGCTATCTTGTTTCTGCCTGTGCTATAAATGTGTCAGTACTTATTTGATGAGGTTGAAAGTTCATATGTTGGTCACAGATGAAGCATGAGTCCGAGATACGGAATAAGCAACTACAACTGCCCACTCTAAGCCAACAGTATGAGAAATATTGTGGGCGAGTGGTGTTGGTTGAGAAGTGTCATCAATACTACAGTTAATATCTGTAAATCATTTCTAGCGTATATTCATAAATATCTGTTTACGCCTTTTGAGTTTTCTAGAACCAATGGTTCTAGTCAATCCTGCTGAATGGGAAATCTTCTTGACTTTGGGAATTTGAAGAGTCGGCTTAAATACTGAGCATTGTATAAATAACACTCTGAGTTGTGTGTGATGAATCAAGTCTTCGTCTCTGAACTATTTCTCTTCTATTTTTGTTTATGTTTTTGTACTTAAAATCTTTTAACTTTTGAGAGTATGGTGACTACAAGGAACCAATCTCGGGAGTCTAGGATTCGTAGAAAGATGGAAGAATTGTACATCAAGTATTTTGGATACCAACCTTTGTATCTGTCGATATCAATTCCTGTGTTGCCTACCTATCGCAATATATAATATAAAGAGGTAATGGAGGCAGGGGATGATTATTATCAGATGATACGTTTCCATTATCTGTTGACGTCTGAGGTAAAGCGCCTAAATGGTCTTCAGCTGTTGGCGGAGAAGGCTGTTACATTAAAGATGAAGTGGCAGGCATTTGTCTGAAGGAGTCTCACTGGTATTCTACTAGTTAGTGGGTCATTGCTAAGAAAGAGGACCTTCTGTCTGTCTCTAGCATGCAGGGAGGTGGGGGTTATGGTGGAATAGGTGGTAATGGTGGAGGGTGTTTTTCCATGGACCATAGATATTGGCCCTGAAGAAGATCTTTCATCTGTGATTTCCAGTTCTACTGTATCCTATTCCTTATAGCATGGGATTAGAGTTTGGAGGTTGGTCCAATTTTACATTTTCTTCCTTGTTGACTTCTGAGAGGCATTTCAAGCTGTTACTTGATATATTTTTGGAATGTAATCTGTATGTGTCTGTAATGATAGTGTATCTATAAAGTAATTTGTAAGAAAAAATTTTGAACTAATGAAATGCCATCGTCCTGTTATCTTGATGTTGTGTATCAAACTTTGTAACTTCTATTTGTAAATTTGGGTTGTGAAGTATAGGTCTACAAATGGTAGTGATAGGTGAGGTTAGAAAAATTACAAGAGCTTAAAAATGTGATAATAGGAAGTAGATAACTTTTGTAAGATGGTTGGGTTCTTGTAAAGGTATATGAGTTTTTTTTTGTGATCTGTGTATTCAAACTGGCTGAAAAAGGTCTAGACCTGTGGAAAGAATTGATATTGGTTTGTAGGGGGTACCGCTGGTCTTTCTTGATTTTGTATGTCGCCATCTTCATATCTATGCGTATAAAATCTGAAGAGATATTTCATAATATGGAAAGAATGACCTGTCACAATAATCAGAATTAGCAGTTGATATTTTTTGGTCTTAAAAATTTTATTGTAAAATATATCTTCCAGCAAAATCTATGGGGTGATATGGATTCTTAAAAATGTTCATGGTGTCAGCTTGCTCGTCATACATCAGACGGTAGGTTCCATATCAATAATACTGAACTTCGTGAGCGATACTTTCGTCGACTGCCATACGATGTTGTGTTACCAGAATGGCTATTTAATTTGATCGGTAATCCACAATACGATTGAGAATCTTGTGTTAGTAGAGAAATACGAAGAACACCAATCAGTTTGGAAAAATAAAGAATTCAATTACTCAAAAACGAAGTAATTACAAGAAGAGAAACTCTCAAAACCCTAGGTTTCTCACAGATTTCTTTCAGATCTAACATCCCCTAGAAAATAACCCTGGTTCCCTTCATATACTAGGGAACACGAAATTACAAAATAGAACGTATCTCGAGGTAAATCAATGCTTGAGAAGCAAAACACCGCCAGAGTCGTTTGAACGAACTAGGAAGTCGTTCGAACGACTTTACGACTAATTAGTTTAAAACCCTAGAAAATTTGTCTGGTCGTTCGAATGAAACCCAACTCGTTCGAGCAAACATATGACTCTGGGCCAAATTCTAGAGGACATGACAACTCGTTCAAACGACAATAAAAGTCGTTCGAAAGAAATATGGCTCTGGGCTAAAATTCTAGGGAACATGTCAACTCATTCGAGCGACTCTCAATGTCGTTCGAACAACTTTTGGCAAAACTTAAAAAATACTAGATCCTCCTGAATCAATCGACCTAGATGATAAAGGCAGGTGTGCAGAATATGATTATTTTTTCTGGTGCAATGTGTTTTGTAGGTCTTTACTGGAACCACAGTATGAGAAATGATTGTTCGACAGCTCGCATGTGACAAACTCGTGAAAGAGGATGCAAGGGCAGGAAGAGGATAGATAATTCCATGCGGCGAGGTGAAGCATCCAGGCTACTTTAAATTTAACTACAAAAATTTGTAAGATCAAACTGTGAAAGCTTGCAATAAATAAGTAATCTATTTTACTATAATTTGTTATAGGTAGAACGATGCATAGTTGTCGTGTTGACCTGAGATAAATAAGAATAAAGTATTCTATTTTACTGTCTGTGTGCAGATATTGTGGATGACAACTGTATGATTTTAATAACTGTATAGATATCTTCAAATTTTGAATATTGAACTATTTTAGGAATATCATACGATCTTGGTATAGTATAAAAATAAGGTGATTGGTCATTTGTACTGTATTGGGGAAGAGAGGCAGAATTTTTTAATGGCAGATAATAGAGACAGACGTGATAATAATTGACAATATCACAGAAGTGATGATGATGATGTTACTCAAAAAGATGTGCATAAAGAGAGATATTTGGGGTGGCTGACGCGTGTCAGAAGGAGCCATCATTTCGTAAACCGATGGAGAGTTTAAAAACTCGTATCTCTCTCCTTCATAAATTATCAGCAGTTACTGAGAGAGAGACAAAAGTTGTATAAATCTTATTTCCAATGAGAGGAAACGTTTGAGTTATGAGTGTGACTTGAAAGGGAGAGGCTCATCAGGTGATATAAAACTATTAGAAAAGTGACGGGAGTGGTCATTCTCGGTAAGACGTCCAGGTAAATATAGAAGATTATTGTTCTTTAAGTACAGGTTGGTGATCTGTGTCTCTGTTTGTTTGTTTGTTTTTGCAAGTAATCTGTATGATATTGTTTGTTTATCTTTTTAAATAAAGGGATACAGAAGTTTGATAATGCAGGGGTTTTAAGATCTTTGAGTAATGATGAGAGAGTTATGCAGTATAGAGGCTTTGTTATATGAATAGTCTGTAGAGAAAAAAAATGTCTGTTTGGAGAAGAAGAGGGAAACTAGAAATGATTGCATTTTGTTTTGGGAAATTGTAAAGTAAGCGTGTCGACTGGGTAAAAATATGGGTAGGGCTATTTTTACTGTGTGTAAGGTGTAATATATAAAGTAGAGGTAATAATCAAATATTTTGTGTATCTGTAAGTCCAGTATGCGTTCCAAATCTAGAATTCCCATGAGTAAATTTGTAGTATCTTCAAGTTTGGAGAAAATATCGTCGTCGGGGAGGGAGGGCGAGTATAATATCATGGAAGAAGTTGTAAATAGTATAGAGGTGGTTGTAGTAGTTGGGGAAACCAGTAAAATAGGGAAAGTGATAGAGATAGAGGATTGAAAAGAAAAAGAAAAATTATTTATTATATAGCCAGAGGGAGTAGATGTAGGAAAAGAATTTTTAAAATACAAAAAGAAATTGCAGGGAGAATTGGGCAGATATTTGGTAGACCAAGGTTGCTGGTTTAGGGCCTATGTCCCAGGAAAAGGGGAGGAGGCGGTATACTACCAAGTCCCTTATTTGGAGAAGTGGAAAAGGGAGAGAAGGATTAGTGAGGATATTAATCTCTCATATTATAATGGCCTCAGACTGGCAAGCCCGAATGATAGGTTTCTATGTTACTTGAATCAGGTTGTTTATGGCCTTAGAGTTCCTCTAACCTTCTTTCAAAAAGGGGTTATGAATATATTGCAGTGTTGCCCTGCCTAGCTGAATGGGAATGTATAAAAGATGATGAGGGTATGTGAGGCACTGAATAATAAGTGGAGAAAGGAAGAAACTACCAAGCAGTTCGAAGCCAATAATGTGCTAAAATTCTATAAATGAAAATATGTCAAAGGTCAAAGTAGTGGCTACCTGTATAGTGATTCACCTAGGCAAAAAAAATTGACTTTGAATCTGTGGGTAGACCATGGAATGATCACCTTGTATGGGTATGGGTAACTGTATGTAGGTTCCAGATGAACCACGCTAGTTCTAAACTATAAATTTATAGCCCGAGTAAGTAACGTTGATCAATCTTTGACTAACCATTATCATGTCTTCAAGCTGTTAATTAATGTTTTACTCCTTGTTTTGTCAGAACCCAATCCTTCATCACAGCCTGATAATACCAGCCTGTTCGACTATGTTGCTCGTAATCAGGTTGAGTTAAAGTAGATACTTAGTGAGCTTGGTATCCGTAGTTATAAGAGGGTAGATTCCATAGTACCCAAAGTTTAGTGAGCTCACGAGAAACGTGTTATGGCTGAAGAGACGGCCTGATTGACTGTTGATGATGACCTTATTCTTCCACCTCCTGCACCTAAAAACATAAAATAGACTATTCAAAGGTCGAGGAAGTCAGCTCTGCAGAATACACCTGCTACTGGGGCAGTGGTCACAGAACAAGAGATCACAAAAACTATTTTTGGGAATGTAGAGGAGAGACATGAAGTGAGTACAGTTACTCCTACAGAGGTTGAGAAGAACTTGTTAAAGAAAAAGTGGCATGAGGACGAGGGTAGCTTTCGCACTAATCCTCATGCTACGACCAAGATGAGGGAGCTAGAGTAGATATACTGCCTGATGGTTGGGACCGATCCGAAGTAGCTTGATGAAGAGTATCAGGAACATACTTTCGCGGTCTGTGTTCGAAATTTGTAATTGCCTTGTATTCGGACTAAAAGTTGTTGTTCTGAACTTGTGTCTGTGTATTTTTTGTACTGGCAGCTCTCGATGCTGCTGAAGAGGGCAACGAAGTACCTTGATAAGAGGAGCCAGGAGTTCAAAGATCATACCCTAAAGTTTGATGCTCAATCGGCTCATATTAGGGAGCTCGAAGCGGAGCTCGTACTAGAGAAAAAACAAAGAGCTGAAGATGGCAAGGCTGCTGAAAAGCGGTATAGAGTGTTATCTGAGCATGATGATGTGATGTCACGATCATGCAAGGTATTGAGGGTAGAAAGAGACTGCTTCGTCCAATCTTATTATACTTTTGGGTTATTTTGCACTGATGTCAAGCTGGGCCAATCTGGCAGATACGATAAGATAGACTTTCCTGCAGAGGTAGAAAGTGAAGTGGTGGCTGATATTGTTGATTCAGCCAATGTACCTGTTATACCCACTAAATCAATTGTAATTGTGGATAAGACATCGGATCCTCCAATTGAGGTAGACATTAGCAAGATTCTTTAAACAATCTGTAGTACTCTGCTCTAAACTATGTAGTTCATTTAATATTAATGGGATTGCACTCTGTATGGTCGTAAAGCTGCTAAGTTTGATAGAAGCCTTTAATATGCTATCTATAATGGCCTAATTTTGTAAGCTCGAAGTGGCTTGGAATTAGCTCTTACACCAATGTACCTGTGACAAAATCTAATAGAAAGCAAAAAATGATACAGGCGATTTAGAGTGGAAAACATCTGAATAGGTAAAAGACCACAACCTCGGGTTGAGGATTTTTGTAATAATAACATTTATTGTTTAAGGTTGATATCTTATTACAAGTGATCTCTTGACTTAGAAATATTTGATCTTGTGAATAAGAAGTTTGAAGTTGTGAGAATCTAGAAAATATAGCTTTCTTGGTGATTTCTTGTATAATTTTCTTGTCCTTGTTTCTTCTAGAACTTTTTCTTTATATAGGCCTTCTCCGCAGTTGTTCATCCTACTGATGCACGTTCTCCGAACAATATGGTTAATGGCGGTTGACTGAGTAACTTTTAAGTTCGTGAGAGACAGATGGCTTGGACTTGTTCAAATTTTTCTGTTTGAGCTCGAACTACATTTTTAATCAGTTTGTGGAGTAGGTGGCAATGTTGACTGGAAAAGTCATGTGGAGAATGCGTGGGTCTGACATTGAGGTAGTTCGAACTGAAGATAACTCGATTTAGGTATGATCGAGGGGTAGGCCCCTACAATCGCCCCCTCACAGCCGAAGTCACGAGTGGCTTTGGTTGAGAAAGAATTTTTGAGTATATGGGTATTTGGGTTAGAAATTTGAATAATGAAGGAACTAATGATGGTGTTTAACTGTATGGAAAATGCGTGTGTTAAGGGGAGATGTACGTGTATTGAATGTTGATGGCAATATTGATGTATGTGACGGTTAGGGTTTGAAGAGTTTTGTCTACATTGAATGATGACACTTGGGTAAACATTCCTGTACAATAAATATAGGGTTATATAAATAATACCTGTACCGAGGCTTGTAGCCAAGTACACCTATTTTATTGCAATATTCTCTAAAATTGTTGAAGATGGTGAAGACTCGTAAAATGGTTCTTGAAGAGAGAATTACTTCTAAAATACAGAGGTTAAAGTTGAAGTATTTTGGAGATCAATCATTGAAGAATCCTACTCCTATTCCTGTTCCTCCGACGTATCAAGGAATGTCATAAAATAAAGTGGTTGAAGCTGAGGAAGATTTTTACTGCAGATGGAGGTTTTACCACATTATCTTAACAGACGAGCAGCGTTGGGTTTGTCGCTGCATTCTTGCAGAAGACAAAGTTGGGGAGACAGATGTAAGGATAGGTGTGACTGCGGGGCAGTTGCACTGATATCTTGCCCTAGAATGGATTCTAAGGTCGGGCCCTCATCATCTCTACTAACTCTACGTGGGTGATGGCTATAAGAGAGGCGGCAATGGTAGTGGAGGAGGAAGACAGAGAATAAAAGTCTTCTTCTACACTTCCATCGCTACTTTGTACTGTGAAGACCCTCAGTTTGAAGAGTTGGTTCAAGCACTGGGTCTCCTACTTTCATAGTTTTTATTTGAAGTTCGTCTAGACTTCAACCAAACTCGTTGAAAGGATGATACTCATTGTTTCTAATGTCTACTTTACATCAGGGTGAAAGATCACTGAAGTAGAACGAACTGATGGATATGACGCTTTGGAGTGCCTGAAAGATTTGTTAGCTATAAAAGCACTTGAAAAACTTGTTATCTGTAAAGTACCTGATGTTATGTACTTGAAAGACTTGTTATCTATAAAGTACTTGATGTTGAGTACTTGAAAGACTTATTATCTATAAAATTACTTGTTATTTGTTTCGAGATGAATAAAATTTGTTATCCAAACTCTATGTTAATATAGAATAGAATTACTCTAGAAATCGAGCTGTATGATCCAAAGACTTTCGAATATTGTATGAAATAAAATGTATGAGATCAGAAAGTACATTTTTTGTGATAATCGAACTGTAAAAATTTGTTTGCAAAGTGAAAATATGTGTGTAAGTGTCAAATATGATTTGACCTGTGTGCTGAAAATGTAGAGGAAAGTAAATTGTAAAAGTTTCATAATGAAGAATCGATCTCGGAGAGGTCGTTCTAGAATATTAGACTTGGAAAGAATATACTCGATTTGGAACAGTATGAAATGACTGAGGTCGATAGGAAGAGATATGTTGAAATAATTTTCCTCAAGATATTAGGATTTCTATTACGAGATAATAGGCTAATATCACGACTTGTAGGGAATTGGTAGCAAAAATGTATAAATAAGGGTAGAATGAATTCAAAGTTTGCGGAAGGAAATATGAATGGTGTGGACATGATCTGAGAGAATTTTCTATGCCACTAAGGAGCAATTGGCGATAAAGATTGCTAAAGTATGGGAGAAAATTTTTGGATTATTAGATTAGGATACTGAGCTACCAGTGAGGGGGGTTCAACTTGAAGGTTTAGATGGGATTTGAAGAGAACACAAGTATGAACGTCACTTTTATGAATAGATTTTTTGATAGATTGTTGTGGATCTTGCAGCTCGAAAACATTATGTGAGATTGCTTACTATAGAGGAGATCAAATTGGAAGATGTTAGGATTGCTGGAGGATATCTAATTGGATGTGTTTTCCCAGGACATCAAGGTTGTTTTAGATGTAATTATATGTGAGGTGAATGAAGCGAATATAAATAGGGGTGACAGAATATATGTAATTATATGAGTTTGAATAATGTGAAAGAAAGTGGAATGGGAATAAGAGTTGAATCGATCCTCTATTTGTATGAATGTTGTTTGTGACTGTTGTGAAAAATGAATTTGAAAATATTTGAAAATTTGTTATGAGAGCTTTGGAAATGACATCATTACTGTTATAAATAGAAGAAGCAAGCATAAAAAAAGCATGGAGCTTCTAATTTTGTTCCTTGTGTAAAGTTGTAAAAACCTGACTGTGTGTAAGCGTGAGTCATCATGAGTATGGCAAGGTCAGAGGTAGATTTGGAAAAGAGAGATAAAAATATATTAAAATATAAGGCAAAGGGTAATGATAGGAAAGCATTTTCACTGAAAAGATGCAAGACGTCTGACATGGATAGTGGAAGGGATGCCTCGGTTCCAAAACTGTGGATGGCTCGTGCGAGGCCCAATAACTACTAGCAGTTAGAGATAAAAAAATATAAATACAACTTCATCTTCGTCAATCAAACATTCTCAACTTCTAAAAACTTGAAGAGTAGTGAGAGAGGAAGGAAGAAGAAAGACAAAAATAGCAAAGACACTTGTGAGGAGTTAATCGAAAGTGATTAATAGTCAAAGCATGAAAGAGTTGTTGAGACTGAGTCACGAAGGTAGTTATACAACAGCATTGTGAGGGAAGGATTTGGCGTTGCCTCAGATTTACATTCTGACATAGAAGTTTAGTAGAGGATCTATGATGTATGCATGTGCTTTTGAAGATAATGCTTTGTTTCTAGGTAAAGCTACAAATTACTATTTATAGTAATCTATGAAAACCTGCATGATATATGATATATGAAAGATATTTGTATGTGGTCGACGTATATGGAAAATATAATGATAGATACCTGGACCTTTGCGTAGGTCGATCGTGAGGAGTATTTGTGTAATATAAAATCCCTTTCTATAGTTTATATGGTGAGTTCCTCTGTAAATGAGGCATCAACCTCTGGTCGGTCGGCTGAGTATGAGACTGAAATGATTGAAAGTGAGGAAGAAGTAGGTGTTGATCAATTTCCAGATTTCCCTAGAAGATTGGTATCCTATCCTTCTCGTTCGGATGTATTCAAAGAGTTTTGTAAAACCAAGGCTTCTGTAGGAGATAAATGGGGTAACTGTATAGAGCACACCGGTAGAAAATTTAAGGGTTGCACTATAGCAACGGGAGAGGAATATTTTTATTTGTTGGCTGATTCGGCGAAGGAGAAAAGGGATAGGGGTATAAATGAATCGATCTCTTTGGAGTATTTCGATGGAAATGTTCAGAGTAAACTTTCATAGGCTTTTTTATGTTACATGTCTCAGTTAGAGTATGGGAGTCTTCCCATTTGTAATATGGCAAAAGGGATTATGAACCTCATCGGGGCATGTCTCGTCCAGAATAACGGGAACATGTGGGAGGTGATAAGTATTTGTGAATCTCTTAATACACTGTGGGAATAAGATGGGAGAAGGAAGAGGATATTCTCTTAGGATGGGTTGCAGTTTAATGGGGTAAAAAACTATTATGTAAGTGGAGGGCATATTTTATTGCGACCTCGACTCGGCCTCGCTTCTTCGATCTGAACTCAGCAGGTCGACCTTGGAATGATAATGTGATATGGGTGAAGGGTGATTGCCTTCAAAGAGATGAATAAGAACCCATGAAACTTATGTTTAGAACTGCAAAACAAAGTAAGTATAACAATGTATAATGTATGAGATTGATAGCTAAAATTGTATGATGCTCAGTTGATGAAAATATTTTGTGCATGACAGTTCCTAAATCTCAGGTGACGAGGAAAGAGTCGTTGTTGGATACAGTTGCTCTGGAAGAGACAGAGCTCGAGGCTGTATTGGAAGAACTTGGCATTAGCAGGAAGAAACATGTTAACAGCCGAGCTGAAAAATTCAAAAATCTTAGTCGACGAGGCTAATGACAAGCGCTAACGACAATAAGAAAAAGGGAACTGATGGGGAAAGGCAAGTGAACTTGTCTAAGACCCCAGGAGTGGACTTCACAGGGTTACCTGAGTCTACTACGTCAAATAAATTAGCTCGAACGTTTCCCAATAAGCAAATGTTAAAGTGTCCTTCAACCTCTGGAACCACGGGAAGTAGTGAGGCCGTAGAAAAGGCAAAAAAGAGAAGGGTTGAACCTTCTGAAATGTTGGGGGTGAAGGTTGTAGAAGATCGACTTGTTGTGGAGGATGATTTGAAAGAGGTGAAGGAAAAAAGCCAGGCTGGCAGCTCTACACGGGGAGGAGGAGATGAACAAAATGGTAGGTTCATATATTCGAATAGGTATTGTGATAAATTTTAAATTGTGATTCGAGTTAAGCAATAAGGTTGATTTGTTTGCTTTATCAGGCTGCTCGTCTGATGAAGGGAATATGCCACGGGGTCGAGGTGGAGAGAGCTGAGCAGAAGAGGAAAAAGGTCGAGCTCGAAAGGAACGTCGCCCGATTGAAAACTAATTTGCCCATGGAAGGAAAAAGGATGGAGGCTTTAAAGGCTTTATAAGTTGTAGAGATCAACAATCTATATGCAAAATTGAGAGTGAACTTAGAAGAGGTGGCAGCTGAGCGTGACAGACTCGGGTGCCCCCTTATATCAAAAGGATATTCTGAAGATGAGGTGGATGCCATTAGAGCTGACACCTATGTGGAGGAGGAGGAAGATGAAGAGATTGAAGATGTTGTTGTTGGCGTCGTGGACGGTGAGAGACAACCAAGGGGATGACAATGAGCGTCCAAAAGGGGAAAATGAGAAGGTAGAGTAGTGTGATGATTCTGTGATTTTATGAATATTTGGGAATATTTGTAAACAGGTTGGATATTTTTTGTTAGATAGAATTTTGTTGGCTAAGTCACTTTTGCAAACCTTGTTATAGGAACTTATGGACATACGCCTCAGAATAAAATATTTAGAGGCTGAGCTTGCTAGGAGGGAGGGCCTCAGTGTCTCTGTTATCTTCGCAAGCAAAACTGCAAGTTAGATCAGGGTAAGAAATATTTAATTTGTATGCTTCATTAGTATAGAGCTACAAAGTAATAAATAGAGTGTAGAGATGAACTAAACACCTGTTATTGGCTTAGAGTCAATGGCACTAAAATGGCGCATAAGAAAAGCCAAAGTATTGACAAATTAAGATATAGAGAATGTGTACCTTAAAATTGAAAGTATATGTTATGGAGCATCCATCTGAGATTGTACTTCGACCATAAGTTTAGAAGTAGCCTTACGCGGTAGATGTCAAAAAATAGATAGCATGTTAGAAATTAGCCATATGTGGTGACTGAGTGTTCTGAATTGAACTTGATATAATGTATCTGTAATGTGCAGATCAAATTAGAATCAGCTCTCTTGCGCGAAGATGATGCATACCAATGTAACCAAGAATTTGCAGAGAAGTTTGATAGGAAGAGAAAGGCGAATGAAGACAGAGAAGATTAACATGTAAAGGTGCACTTTAAGTTTGTTGAGAGAACACAGACTACTGTCGACCTAGCTCAACAGATCGAGGAGAAGGATGCCTAAATTTATAAAGGTTAAAAAGAGCTCACGGAGTTAAAAGAACATGCAATGAAACTCAAAAACTAGAATGACGCGTTGATAGTAAAGAGTAGGGAGGCTGAAATGGCCCGTTGCCGTATACAGGTGCTAAAAAAATCATAGGAAGGTTTAAATCGGTCGGTGGCCAGTTTGAAGAATTATTTGACCAATAAAATGAATAATCATGAGCAAATTCGAACTGATCTTGCGAATAGTAGGAGCGAGCTCGAGCGATTGAAGAAGAAATTTGTTGATAAAGAAAATCTACTGAAGAGAGCTCGAGACGGTCTATCTGCATTTGAAGTTGCAGTTGAACAATTGTATACAGCTTTACCTACCAAAGATTTTGAATTTTGGACAGTGCAACGTAAGTGTGATAAGTTAAATGAAAGAGTAACGTAATTGAAGACCGAACTGGCGTAGGCCAATTTGCATGCCAGAAACACCGAGGCTGGAGAGCGTTCGAGGAAGAATAAAAATGATGCCACGGTTTCTCTTGCTCAAGGGGATATAGTCATCCTGTCAGCTCAAATAAGAGAGATGGAGGCGGATGTCGCTTGAATTCAAGGTCGCGTGTGAAAAGGGGTTGAGCGATTAAGGAAAAACGAAAGGAAGCTAGATGTTGCTCTTTCCTGAAAACAAGGGCTATAGCAGACTATCAGAGGGAAGGATATTTTGATATAAAAGAAAGATTAAATGTTACAGAAGATTTCGGATATGGAAGAACTGAACAGGGAGATTGAGGTACTTCACGCTCGGGTGGCCGATTTGGAGGTGATTAATCAAGTTGAATCAGCTAAACCAAACAAAAAATCGGAAGAGAACATTGCTTTCACAGATCGAGTTGATGGAGAAATGATATGGTTAAAAGAATGGTATTCGAAGTCGAAAGAACGCTTTCATAGGGCGAGAGTAAATTTCTCTAGGCTTGTTATAACTGAGGCATCGCACTCAGAACTGTTGAGGGTGGCAATTGCCTAATTTGTAGAGGAGGTTAAAAGGCTTGATTCAGAAAGAGATACCTTGTTCAATAGTTTGTCAGACAGGGGATGTATTTGCAGAGCTGATATAGATTGGGGAAATTGTATGCAGTCCATAGAATCGGATTTAGGCCCTCGACCTGCTGAATTGATAGAGCATGGCAAGATTGCAGTGACTGCTCGAGCTTGAAAAATTTTGGCTGATTGACTTCCTGTTTCAGGGGGAACTCGAGAATTTATGGCTGATTGACCTCCTGTTACAGGGGAGAGCGTAGCTGACATCCCAACAGCATAAAAGAATCTATTGTAGAGGTTGTATATGTAACCTGAAATAAAAATTAGTTGTTGCAGATAAGTTGAGAGATGAAAGCTAGTATTACCTTTACTTTATCTTATGTCTGTTAGAGTCTTTAATGTAAAACAAGTATTGCATTGGTCTTAATCGCGGAGATTTAGTAGAGTCATCCAAACCAAGTGTTATCCTTGATTTAACTGGAATGATGTTGCAGCCATATTGAGGTAGATGAAAGCTAGTTTTACCTTTGCTTTATCTTATGTCTGGTAGAGTCTTTGATGTAAAACAACTAGTACCTTAGTCTTAATCGCAGAGATTTAGTAGAATTAGCCAAACCAAGTGTTATTTTTGATTTAACTAGTATGATGTCGTAGCCATATTGAGGTAGATGAAAGTTAGTTTTACCTTTGCTTTATCTTATGTCTGGCAGAGACTTTGATGCGAAACAAGTATTACTTTAGTCTTAATCACAGAGATTTAGTAGAGTCAGCCAAACCAAGTGTTATCCTTGATTTAACTACTATGATGTCGTAACCATATTGAGGTAGGTGAAAGCTAGTTTTACCATTACAAATCGCAAAAATTTAGTTGAGTCAGCCAAACCAAGTGGTATCCTTGATTTAACTGGTATAGAGGTCGATTGAAAGCTAGTATTATTTATGCTTTAATCAATGTATTGTCTAAAAAGTAAAGAGATGTGTAAGAAAAAAACTTGTAAGTTTCATTGAATAGAAAATGATGTACATTGGATGGAGATGAAAATCTCATTTTTGGAATGGAAAAAGTGAGAAATTGAAATGGAGTAATGAGTGATTTAACGATAGTACCGTTTCAGTCGCCTAGTGTTCCAAGGATTTGAAATGTGAACTTCCTCTTTTGTCATAAGGTAATATGATCCCAGGCCTAAAAGACCTGTGATAAGGAATGGACCCTCCCAATTGTTTCTTAGTTTCCCAGCATGACGCTTTTTGCAGTGCTGAGTATTTCTCTGAAGACGAGATCATCGATTTATAAGGTACGGCTTCTGACTCGTTTGTTGTACGAACTGGCCAGCATATGGTGATATCAACCTAGGTTAGCGATGGCGCGTTCCCTGGTTTCATCGATCTAATTTAGGCTGTAAGGCAATTCGAACATATTTTCCTCCTCAGTTAACTTGTGAACTTTGACTTGATGACGGTATTCAGAGGTAATAATGGTTTCGGTACCATAGGCAAGGAGGAATGAAGTACAACCGGTTGATTAATATGGAGTGGTACGATATGCCCATAAAACACGGGGAAGTTCTCATGTAGTGTCCCGGATTTTTATTTTGTTTTATTCTATTTTTATTTATTATTATTCATCATGCATCCACTCATATCATAATTCATCATGCATTATCACCTTCTGCATTTGCATTTCCTTCCTCTTATGAGATTCTGTGTTTTTCTCTTTTTCTGTATTTTTGTAGTTTCGGTGGTTGTTGGCGGAGGAGGTGAGTTGTGTTTGGGTGCCTGTGATTGGGTTGGTGGAGGCATCATGATTGTTGTTGTTGTGGTTGTTTTTGTTATTGTGTTTGTGGTGTGGTGTGATCCGGGAGGGATCCATGGTTTTCTGAGTTTTTCGTGAAGTTTTCCGTTGAGGAAATCTTTTGTCCACTTTATGTTCTTTCTATTCAAACATACATCTTTCTGTTCAAATAGATCCTAATCTGGTTCATTTTATTCGAACAACATCCTTTCTGTTCAAATACATTCCTTCTTATTTCTTTCTGTACGAATAGAAATATCTTACGTTCGAATAGATGTCTGTTTTGTGGATTTCCACCAGTTCCTGTTCTATTTGAACAACATCTTTTCTATTCGAATAGATTCCTTTATGCTTCATGTTATTATAACAAAAAAAATTCCTGTTCGAATACAATTCTTTTTGCTTTGTTTTGTTCGAATAGAAATATATTATATTCGAACAGAGGCGTGTTTGAACGACTAGGTTGGATCTTTCTTCGCAATTGTTGGTCACAGGATAGCCTCGAGTGGAGTGTAAGATCTTAAGGTTTTAATTACCCATTTCCTTTTCATTTCTCTCTCACTTAATACTCTCTCACTCAGTCTTCTAATTGGAACCCCATGCCCCTCACTAGCGATAGATTGTTGGGATTGATTTCAGGACTTCATCCGGTGAGTAATTCCCCTATCCCTTTCCTTGTGTTTGATTTGATTGTAGCTTTGGTGGAACCCTTGTGATTTTAAGGTTTGTGATTATGAGCTTTGTTGAGGATTTGGAGTTGTGATTTCTTGCAGGTGTTGGGCTGTTTGTTATTGGCCGCGGTGTTGAGGCGGGTTGTTCTGTTGTTCATTGGATGGCATTTAGTCTATGGCGCTGAGATTGAGGTTGGTTGTTCTGTTGATTATTTGGGTTACGGTTTATCCCTTATCAAGCGAGTGTCCTTTCATTGCTAAATTCCTTTACTAGTTTAACCTATGTTAGTTAGAGTTATGCATTGGCATTGAGGTGTTATGATTAGGTTTTAAACTATATTGTTCCTTCGGTTGTAATTGTGGTTTCAACATTGTTGTTTCTATTGTTAGGCATGTACGGCGTGATTCCCCTTTTCCTTTAGGAAGTTGTGCATTGTGTGGTACTCTCTTAGGGTACCCTTGGTGGTTGTGTTCGAGTCTTGGAGAGACTGATGTTGTTGGATGTTGTGAATGGTCAATAAATCACTATTCATCTGTTGTTGGATGTTGTGACTAGTCAATTAGTTACTGTTCATCTGTGCTTAGATTTTGTGACTAGTCAATTAGTCACTGCTTGCATCAGTATTTGGATTGTTACCATCCTCTAAGACAGGTGGTTATCCTGTGTATGTTGGCCAGGTTGTGGCCTTTAGGTTAGGATTATTTGCCCTTTTCTCAGGTAAGGGTTATCCTGTGTGTGGGCCGTGGGGGCAGCTGTGGTGCTTTGATCCTTGGGATCAGGTTTCAGTGTTGATTTCTATTATACTTTTAGCTTAACGGGATTGGATACATAAACCAACACTACGACGGCCAACCCTCAATAGGTTACCAGGATCCCTATATCGGGTTGAAGTAGTAGGGTAATTCTTTGGCGACATGTACTATCATATCTATTACCCATCCGGGAGTGTAGGATGGTTTGAGACAGTCCTCAGGAATCGAGATTCATCCTCGGTGAGGTTGAAATTCCTTTAAATAAGTGAAATAAAGTTCGGACGTTGGCTTCGTAGGTTGCAAAGCCCAGAATACTCTGATCAAGTGGTAATATCATTTAGACTGGTCGAGCTTGGACAAGAAATCATACCATTATATCCAACTGAGATTCTCGTTAAGGTTATTACGCATTAGCGGCTGATCAGCCTAATACATTGATTTATAGGATCTAGTTCTTGATTTTACAACATCATAAACATTCATGATTAGGATAATTCTATAATCATCTCACACCACACCATATCATATCATACATCATCACAGCATATTTCCTCAAATCTCATTTCTGTATACTCTTATTCCTTTCCCTTTTCCTTATTTCTGCACATATATGTTACTATATTTTAACGCTCCTTATCTTATTCATCTCTCATCTTTCTCTACACCTGTTATATTAGTATGTAGTTTAGCCTTGTTGGGCATTAGTGAGCCGTGGTTTCGCTCACTCTCTCTTTATTCCCCCTTTTAGAGGCAGAGTAGTTACAGGTTTTGCTGAGAGTCTCAGCCGTTGGTTCCGGTGTTGTAGTTGTTGTTCCTGCTTAGTATTTTCTTGTATGATCTCAGCTTTTGACGCTGTATGTCATCGAATATTGTATTTACATTTTCAGTTGTATCTATATATCTTTACTTCCGCTTTATTTCCTTTTACTCTGATGATATTACTATAGTCAATGACTGAACCTAAAATTTTCTATGGCTCGGTCATTTGTGGGGGCGACTCGGTTATATTCTCTGATTTGCACATCCTGAATGATAGTAATTGGTTTAGCTACCGATTATTGGATTTTGGGGCATGACAGACTTGGTATCAGAGCTATAGTTTCATTTATATCTCTGTTCTAGCAATCATATGACGAGTAATTCTATCTAGAAGGAGTTAGGATCGATTCATTTCGGTTTTACATATTTTATTATGTTTCCTCCTTTCCTGAGGTGTGCCTTTATTTCTTATAGACGACTAGAGGTGGCAGATGCAGAGGCCGTACAGTAGGCCGTGGCCGTAGAGGTTTGCGCAGTGGTGTACTTGCTGAGGAGCCAGTGCTCAGCTAGGAAAGTTTGGGGTCTGTCCTGATTGATCGGGGTATTCCTTCAGCTTCAGTAGTTCCAGAGCATCCTGGTACTTCACTTACTCCAGTGGTTCCTGGTATTTCAGCAGAGATGAGGGAGTTTATAAAGAGTTTCACAGCTCATTTCTAGCAGGCCAGGAGCTTAGCGGTCAGCGATTACAACTATTTAAAGCAGCTTCAGAAGTACAAACATTTGACTTTTCTAGTACGACAGTTCCTTCTGAGGCAGAGATGCGGTTCAATTCTATAGATAAGAGTTTGAACGCGATGAAGTTTCTAGAGGATCAGAGGGTGACACTTGCTGCCTATCTATTGCAGGGTGAGGGAGATCACTAGTGGGATACAGCTAAGAGGACAATTGTGGAGACTCCAGTACATTGGGAATCCTTTCAGGATCGGTTCTTTGAGCAGTATTTCTTGCAGAGTTACAGGGACTCTTGCATTTCAGAGTTCTATATGCTTGTGTAGGGTGATATGAGTATATCACAGTACGATCAATGATTCAATGAGCTTTCTAGGTATATTCCTTTTAATGTTTAGGATGAGGAGCAGCGCAAGGTAAAATTTCTAAAGAGTCTTCGTCCGTACTTCTGGAAGTTCTTGATTGCTTTGGGGGCTAGTTCATATAGGAAGGTTTTTTTGAAAGCTTTGGCGATAGAGCAGAACGATATAGAGGAGCGCAAGTCCAAGGACATGAGGAACCAAATAAGACAAGATCAGAGACCCGATAATGGCAAGGTTGTTCAGAATCATTATGAGAGCTTAGGTCCGAAGAGGCAGAAGTTGGGCGTTACTGATGGTGCACCAGCTAGATTTATGGGTGGACGATATTTAGATGGATCTCTGCTTGCCTCCCGTTATTGCTGGAACTGCGGGGGGTAGGGGCATGTTAAGAAGAGTTGTCCTAAACCAGACCGGGGTCCTTAGCCATTGCGACAATTTTAGGGTCCTATTGGTCACCAGTCGAGACCGCAGCAGTTTCAGCAAGGGCAGTTTTAGGGTCCGCAAAGTAGACAGATTGTTCTAGGTCCTCAGGGTGGGCAGAGACAGCGGCACCCGATTAAATAGCAGGGCCATGGTCAGGGCCAAGGGCAGAATAGGATGTACGTAATTGGGAGGCGAGGTGCTCACGTCGCTCTACCTGTAGTGAAAAGTACGATCCATATTTCTTATTCGCCCACTAGAGTTCTTTTTTATTCTGGTGCATCGCATTCATTCATATCATACATCTTTCATTGCACTATTGGTTTTAAGTCCTCCTTATTGCATGATAAGTTTTTCGTGAGTACTCCTCTCGATTCTTCGGTTTCAATTTCTCGTATTTGTTGGTGGTTGCATTCTTTCTGTAGACTTGTTGGTACTACCGATGCAGGAGTTTGACATTATTCTGGGTATGGATTGGTTGTCGATGTATCGAGTTACTTTAGATTATTTTGAGAAGACAGCTGCTTTCAGTATTCCTGGTGAGACGCGGTTTGTGTTTGCTAGTTCGGAACCTGCGTGGTTAGGGGATGGCTTGTTGGTATTCTTGGATATAGAGTCCTCTAGCATTGATGTTGGTTCTATTTCGGTTGTACGTGACTTTTCTAATGTATTCCACAAGATACCCAGTTTACCGCCAGCGAGGGAGATTGATTTTGGTATAGATCTTTTACCTTGTACATCTCTGATTTTGAAGGCTCCGTATTGTATGGCACCTGTTGAGCTGAAAGAGTTGTATGATCAGATTTCTGAGTTGATGGATCAGAAGTTTATCCGACCGAGTACTTCACCGTAGGGAGCTCCAGTATTCTTTACGAAGAAGAAAGATGGGTCGATGCGTCTGTGTATTGATTACCGAGAGTTAAACAAAGTCAAGATCAAGAACAAGTATCCCTTACCTAGGATCGAGCACTTGTTTGACCAGCTTCGGGGAGTACAATTCTTTTTGAAGATTGTTCTTAGATCAGGTTACCATCAGTTGAGGATCAAGAAGGAGGATGTTTCGAAGACAACATTTCAGACTCATTACGGGCACTATGAGTTTCAGGTTATGCCGTTTGGATTGATGAATGTACCGGTAGCTTTTATGGATCTGATGAACCGGGTATTCTGACCTTTTCTTGATCGGTTCGTTATTGTGTTTGTGGATGACATTCTTATTTATTGGAAGGCCGAGCACGAGAAACATTTGAGGATCGTTTTACAAACCTTGCGGGAGAGCAAGTTATATGCAAAGTTTGAGAAGTATGATTTTTGGCAAAAGGAAGTGAAGTTTCTAGAGCACGTGGTGTCTAAGGATGGTATTGCGGTTGACCTTTTGAAGGTTGAGGCCGTTTCAGATTGGGTTCAGCCGACTAATGTCACCGAGATTCGCAGCTTTTTGGGATTAGCCGGTTATTACCGCATATTCATCGAAAGCTTTTCACGGATTGTAGCTCCTTTGATTCACTTGACACAGAAGGACGTTACATTCGTTTGGGATGACAGATGTGATTCAGCTTTCGCAGAGTTGAAGAAGAGATTGACTTCAGCACCTGTTCTTATTGTTCCTTCCAGTGGGCAGAAGTATATAGCTTACAGCGATGCTTCGCTCAGTGGACTTGGTTGTGTATTAATGTAAGAGGGAAAGGTGGTGGCTTATGCTTCGAGACAACTTAAGGTGCATGAGAGGAATTATCCTACTCATGACCTTGAGTTGGTAGCAGTGGTTTATGCGTTGAAGATTTGGTGACATTATCATTACGGAGAGAGGTTCGAGCTCTTCTCTGATCACAAGAGTTTGCGGTACATTTTCTTGTAGAAAGAGCTGAATATGAGGCAGCGCAGATGGATGGAGTTCTGGAAGGATTACGATGTTGACTTGCAGTATTACCCAGGGAAGGCAAATGTGGTAGCTGACGCTTTGAGCCATTTTCCTAGGGGATTTCT
The DNA here is from genome assembly GCA_014058105.1 of Kingdonia uniflora. Taxonomy (NCBI): domain Eukaryota; kingdom Viridiplantae; phylum Streptophyta; class Magnoliopsida; order Ranunculales; family Circaeasteraceae; genus Kingdonia; species Kingdonia uniflora. The sequence continues at coordinate 1,499,769 of JACGCM010000911.1, read as the reverse complement.
TGCACGTCTGATGATTCGTGAGTGGATGATGCTTCGCGATGTGGCAGATTCTAGGCTGAGTTTGTGTTCATGGGGTACGGGTAGTTTTATTGTAAATCTGAGGGTTCAACATTCATTGATTTCACGGATAATAGAAGCTCAGCAGCAGGATATCAGATTATAGTCTTGGGCTTCAGACGTTAGTAGACAAGATTGGACTGTTTGTTTAGATGGCAGTATCAGATACAGGGGCAGATTATGTGTGCCAGATTTAGAGATATTGAAGCGTAAGATTTTAAGTGAGGCTCATGGCTCTAGGTATACTATTCATCCATGCGGTACGAAGATGAACCAGGACCTGAAGAGACATTATTGGTAGGACAACATGAAGTGAGAGATTTTAGAGTTCGTTTCCAAGTGTCTTACATGTTTGCAGGTGAAGGCCGAGCATCAAAAGCTAGTGGGGAAGCTCAAACCTTTACCTATTCTAGAGTAGAAATGGGAACATGTGACGAAAGACTTTATTACCAGGTTACCGCAGACGACTAGAAATTACGATTCTATTTTGGTGATTGTAGGCCGATTGACCAAATCGGCACATTTTATCCCGGTTCGTAATACTTTGACGGTTGACGAGCTGAGAAGATTACATGTGAGAGGGCTAGTGCGTTTACACGGTGTTCCTATGTCTATAGTGTCAGATTGAGAAACCAGATTTGCCAGTATCTTTTGGAAGAGTTTCCAGCGAGCTATGGATACCAGATTATATTTCAGCACAACATTTCACCCCCAGACAGACGGTCAGAAAGATAGAGTGAACCAGATTATTGAGGATATGCTTAGGGCTTGTGTTTTGGACTTCAAGAGTAGTTAGGACGAGTAATTACCTTGGGTGGAGTTTGCATTCAACAACAGCTTTCAGTCAAGCATCGGGATGGCACCTTATGAGGTTTTATATGGTAGACCGTGCAAATCACCACTGAGTTGGGCAGAGGTTATTGAGCATAGTTTACTAGGGCCAGATTTTGTTCATGAGACTACGGAGGCAGATACTATTATCAGAGATCGGTTACGTACAACACAGAGTCGATAGAAGAGGTATGCCAACATCCGCAAAAGACCGCTAGACTTTGAGATCTGTGATCACATTTTTTTTGAAGGTTTCTCCGATGAAGGGCATGATGTGTTTCAGTAGGAAAGGACAGTTGGCTCTGAGATTCATTGGACCTTTTGAGATTCTTGCCAGAGTTGGGAAGTTGGCTTGCCGTTTTTCCGAGTTCACGACATATTTCATGTATCGATGCTTAGGAAGTTTGAACGGGATCCTACTCACATGATTGATTCAAAGCAACTAGAGTTTCAGGAAGATGCCTCGTATATAGAGCATCTGGTGTGTATTTTAGACCGAGAGGATAAGATTCTTCGCAGCAAGGTTATTCCCTTTGTGAAGGTTCAGTGGGCTCACCGTAATCCTAGTGAACCTTCTTGGGAGTTAGAGGTGGACGTGAGAGGTCGTTATCCGCATTTATTCTCGGGTTGAGGTATGTGGATTTTGGGTTGTAGAATTCCGGGGTGGAATTCTTTTTTTTTAAGGGTAGAATGTAGTGTCCTGGATTTTTATTTTATTTTATTCTATGTTTATTTATTATTATTCATCATGAATCCACTCATATCATTATTTATCATGCATCATCACCTTCATCATCTGCATTTCCTTCCTTTTATCAGGTTTTGTGTTTTTTTCCATTTCTATGTTTCGGTGGTTTTGGTGGTTGTTCACGGAGGAGGTGAGTTGTGTTTGGGTGTCCGTGATTGGGTTGGTGGAGAAGTTGTGATTGTTGTTGTTGTGGTTGTTGTTGTTGTTGTGTTTGTGGTGTGGTGTGATCCGGGAGGGATCCATGGTTTTCCGAGTTTTTCGTGAAGTTTTTCGTTGAGGAAATCTTTTGTCAACTTTCTGCTCTTTCTATTCCAATAGACCTCTTTCTCTTCGAATAGATCCTTATCTGGTTCATTTTATTCGAACAACATCCTTTCTGTTCGAATACATTCCTTCCTATTTCTTTCTGTTCGAATAGAAATATCTTATGTTCGAATAGATGTCTGTTCAATGGATTTCTACCAGTTCCAGTTCTATTCGAACAACATCTTTTTTGTTCAAAATGATTCCTTTCTGCTTCACTTAATTAGAACATCTTTTCCTATTCGAATACAATTCTTCCTGCTTTGTTTTGTTTGAATTGAAACATATTCTATTCGAACAGAGGCGTGTTTGAACGACCAGGTTGGGTCTTTCTTCGCGATTGTTGGTCGTAGGATCGCCTCGAGTGGAGTGCGGGATCTTAGGGTTTTAATTACCCATTTCCTTTTTATTTCTCTCTCACTCACTCTCCTAATTGGAATCCCTTGCGCCTCATTTGCAATCGATTATTGGGATTGATTTCGGGACTTCATCCGGTGAGTAATTCCCCTATCCCTTTCCTTGTGTTTGATTTGATTATAGCTTTGGTGGAACCCTTGTGATTTTAGGGTTTGTGATTGGGGGTTTTGTTGAGGATTTGGAGTTGTGATTTCTTTCAGGAGTTGGGTTGTTTGTTATTGGCCGGGGTGTTCAAGCGGGTTGTTCTGTTGTTCGTTGGTTGGCAGTTTGTCTTTGGCGTTGAGATTAAGGTTGGTTGTTCCATTGATTATTTGGGTTGCGGTTTATCCTTTATCAGGCGACTGCCCTTTCATTACTAAATTCCTTTACTTGTTTAACCAATATTAGTTAGAGTTATGCATTGGCATTGTGGTGTTGTGATTAGGTTTTAAACTATATTGTTCCTTCGGTTGTAATTGAGGTTTTCGCATTGTTGTTTCCTATTGTTAGGCATGTAGGGCGTGTTTCCCCTTGTCCTTTAGGAAGTTGTGCATTGTGTGGTACTCTCGTAGGTTGCCCTTGGTGGCTGTGTTCCAGTCATAGAGAGACTGATACTTCTGGATGTTGTGACTGCTCATCTATTGTTGGATGTTTTGACTCGTCAATTAGTTATTGTTCATCTATACTTGGATGTTGTCGCTGGTCAATTAGTTACTATTTGCATCTATATTTGGATTGTTACCATCCTCTGAGGCAGGTGGTTATCCATGGTGTGTTGGCCAGGTTGTGGCTATTGGGTTAGGATTGTTTGCCCTTCTTTCAGACAAGGCTTATCCTACGTATGGGCCGTGGGGGCGGCTGTAGATTTTTAATCCTTGGGATCTGGTTTCAGTGTAGGCTTCTTTTATTCTTTTAGCTTAACGGGATCGGATACATAAACCAACTCTACCTCGCCTGACCCTCGATAGGTTACCAGGATCCCTACATCGGGTTGAAATAGTAGGGTGACTCTTTGGCGACAAGTACTATCATATATATTACCCATCCGGGAGTGTGGAATGGTATGAGACAGTCCTCAGGAACCTGGCTTCATCCTTGGTGAGGTTGAAATTCCTTGGAATAAGTGAAATAAAGTTCAGATATTGGCTTTGTGGGTTGTAAAGCCTAGAACACTCTGATCAAGTGGTAATATCCTTTAGACTGGTCGAGCTTGGACAAGAAATTGTACCATTATATCCAACTGAGATTCTCGTTAAGGTTATTATGCATTAGCGGCTGATCAGCGCAATACATTGATTTATAGGATCTAGTTCTTGATTTTACAACATCATAAACATTCATGATTAGGATAATTTTATAATCATCTCACACCACACCATATCATATCATCACATCATCAGAGCATATTTCTACATATCTCTTTTCCACATACTCCTATTCCTTTCCCTTTTCCTTATTTCTACACTTATATGTTACTGTACTTTAACACTCCTTATCTCTTTCATCTCTCTTCTTTCTCTGCACCTGTTATATTAGTATGCTGTTTAGCCTTGTTGGGCATTAGTGAGTCGTGGTTTTGCATACTCTCGCTTTGTTCCCCCCTTTCAGAGGCAGAGTAGTTGTAGGTTTTGCTGAGAGTCTTAGCCATTGGTTCTAGTGTTGCAGTTGTTGTTCCTGCTTTGGTTTTAGTATTTTCTTGTATGTTCTCGGCTTTTGATGTTGTATGTTATCGGATATTGTATTTACATTTTCAGTTGTAGATAAATATCTTTGCTTCTGCTTTATTTCCTTTTACTCTGATGATATTGTTATAGTCAATGATTGAGCCTAAACTTGTCTATGGCTCGGTCATTTGTGGAGGCGAATCGGTTAGATTCCCCGACCTGCACATCCTGAATAATAGTAATTGGTCTAGCTACCGATTATTGGATTTTGGGACGTGACATCTCAAATCCAATTCCCTTTTTTTTGTGAGTGAAGCCATTTTATAAGTCCAACCACGATGGTTTTGTCGGTGATTTCGGCTTAGCCATTGCCTTGAGGGTAGGGATTCGATGATGAGTGGTTGATATTGTGTTAATTGAGGAAATCTAGGACTTTTTCCCCAACAAATAGAGGCCCGTTATCAATACAAATTAGGTGGAGGCACCCAAACTGGGTGATCATGTATTCCTAAATAAAAGATATGACCTCTTCTTCTCTGGTTCAACAGAGTGGAACTACCTCTGCCCATTTTGTAAAATAATCGGTAGCTACGAGTAGATGGCGGCGGTTACCTAGAGAATTAGGAAATTTGTTGACAAGATCGAGTGCCCATCTTTTGAATTGCCAAAACACCTTGCTTAGATAGAGTTCGAGCGCAGGGGCATGTATCATCTTTTCATATCATTGACATACATCACATTTATGTGAGTACTCTTTTTCTTTCTTGCGCATGTCGGTCCAGAATACTCCTAGTATAATGGCTTTGTTTGCCAGTAATCGACCTGCGGCAAGGAAGCCACAAGTCCCTTCATGTAAATTGTGAAACATCTCATCCGCTTTCTGTTTGGAGAGGCACTTGAGGTAAGGCCTCGTGACTAAATGGTGGTATGAGCTACCATTTTGATTAGTATAGTGCTTTGAGTTGTCTATCAGCTGTCGGTGCTCCTTCGGATCTGTTGGAAGTGGTCCTTCGCATTTGTTGTCGATACCGAGATAAACTAAGATAGGCTTTCGCCAATGGTCGTTTCCCCCTTTATCGCCAACATTGTTGATCGTGTATACAAAAATACAATTAATATTGGGGGTTAAAATCACTTTGATCTGGAGATATCAAGTATCTATGCCTAAGACCCCGGGTAGATATACCAGGAAATTGGTGTGTCTGTTTTCTCCTCGATAAAGATAATCATGAGTTGCTTGCACGAACTTGCTCAACCTATCACAAATGAAGGCTATGTATTCAATCATCTTGCCATTCTTCTTGTATTGCTCAGAGTAATGGTGGACAATGAGTAGTGAATCTGTATAAACTGAGAGTTTTGGGACACCGAGCTCAAGAGCAAGGTCGATTCCGTGAATGAGAGCTTTGTACTCGGTGATATTGTATGAGACCTCAAAATCTAAGCAGATTGATTTCTCAATTCGTTCGTAGGAAGGGGTAGTCAATATAATTTTAATTCCTGATCCTACAGGTTCTGCTGATCCATCTGTAAGAAGTCTTCACCCTATTCTTGTAATCCATTCAGCTCGCTCGTCAAATACTTTGGGGCTGGATCTCTTGTAACTTCCTATGCATGGTCAAGATTGTGTTCCTCCCACTTGAGATCTTCCACTTGAAAATCTGTGAGAAAATCGGCAGCGACCTGACCCTTTTTGGAATGACGTTGCTCGAACTTGTTCTCCCAAACTGACTGACCACTGTTACACTCTCCCTAATATTTCTTTCTTGGATAGAACCTTCCGAAGTGGGTAGTTCGCCATGACTTTGATTGAATGAGCTTAGAAGTAGTACTTGAATTTCACTAAAGTATAAACAAGAGTGAGAAGAATTTTCTCGATTTTAGAGTACCTCATTTCTGCTGGAATGAGGGTTTTTCTGATGAAGTAGACTGGTTCAGCAATTTTCTCTTCAAGTCGAATAAGAATCGAGTTGAGTGAAGTATCTGTAACTGCTAGGTAGAAAATCAGTTTCTCATTATCTATTGGGGTGTTCATGATGGGAGACTTCCGCAAATAGGTTTTAAAATCCTGAAAAGTTGTTTCGCATTATGATGTCCATTGAACCTCTGCATTTGACTAAACTTTTCCTCGTTTAGTAAAACCGCAGAGTAATAGGAACAGCCAACGACCACGGTCTAAAGATTTTAAAATAAATCGGTTGATAGCGGCAATCTTGCTGGCAAGTTTCTGAACGTCTTTCATCATTTTTAGAGATGGCATGTTGAGGAGAGCCAGAATCTGATTTGGATCGGCCTCAATCCCCTTCTTGCCAATGAGGCGGCCTAGAAATCCACCGGAATGTACTCCGAATTGACACTTATCAGGATTGAGATACATCCTGTAAAATCGAAGAATGTTGAATATTATGTTAAGATCTAAAATATAGTTGGTAGACTGAATGCTCTTGTACAAAAAATCGTCAATGTAGACTTCCACAACTTTCCCAAAATGTACTTTGAATATAGTAATCATCAACCGTTAATAAGTTGTACCTACATTTTTGAGTTCGAAGGGCATGACTTTGTAGCAGTAAAGTTCTATTTCAGTGATTAAAGTGGTTTTTTCTTGATCTTCGTCCATGAGTGGAATCTGATTGTATCCAGATTTAGCATCCATCATAAATAGGAGTTCGTGACCTACTGTGAAATCAAGGATCTGATAAATGTTGGGAGGAGGGAAACTGTCCATTGGAGTATGTTTGTTTAGATCGGGGAAATCTACATAAACTCGGACTTTTCCATTCTTCTTTAGGACAGCGACGATGTTGGATATCCAATCTTAATATTTGGCTTCTCGAATGAATCCCACTTTGAATAATTTCTCGATCTCCATGTTAACTTCATCTCGACGTCGCGGTAATAGTCGTCATTGTTTTAGTTTAACCGCCATGGCATTGATGTTGATGGCCAATTTGTGACATGCCTTGGTTGGATCGACCCCAGGCATCTCTTCGAAAGACCATGCAAAAATGTCTCGATTTAGTCGTAAGAACTGAATGAGAGTGTCTTTTTTATGTTGAACCAGCTTAGTACCGATAAAAGTACCTCTACTAGGTCCATCAATGTTGTTGTATTATGTGGGCTCCTCCGTGGAAGGCTGATGAGCTTTCTGTAATTGTTATGCAATATATTTGATAGAGGTATCTAGAATAGCAGAGATGGTATTTTCACAGACGATATTCTCGTGCTGGAACTCAAGGTTGAGGTCAGTGTTCTTCCTTTTGACGTATGGAACATCGGTGACCTTGGTTGATCTCAGACTGAACTTCTCCACCCAAATGAATGGAAGGTTGAGGTTCGTACGAAATATTTCTGGAAATAGCTTTGCTGGTGGGTTCTCAAGGTCCCAATCTCTCCCTCATAGAAACCTGGGAGGCTTTAGGCAATTGATCACGATCTTGTGTTTGAGGAGCCGGCTGAGTGTTCTGGAGAGCTTGTAATTCAGTCTTATTATTTTCATTTGATCTTCAAGTCGCTTGAGCGCTGTCAAACGAGCTTGTCGTTTAGTATTGAGATCCTTCTCACAGAGGTCTCGGCCAAGAGTTAATTGACGTTCGAGCTCGCTGTGTTTCACCGTCTCCGTGTTGAGATTTGCCCGTAGCTCTATAAGTTGTTCCGGCTCAACTAAAAGATCGAGCTGGATTCTGGTTGTTGGTCGCCTGGATGTGACCATGATTAAAATTTGTAGTAGAGTGATTAAATGCCTTAGGATATCGTCGAAATGATTTCTTTTCCATAGACAACACTAAATGTAAAGGCCTAATTCCATAAGCTCGAAGTGGCTTGGAATTAGCTCATACACCAATGTACCTATGATAAAATCTGATAGAAAGTAAGAAATGACACAGGTGATTTAGCGTGGAAAACCTTTGAATAGGTAAAAAACTATGACCTCGAGTTGAGGATTTTTATAATAGTGAGTTTTATTGCTTGAGGCTGATATCCTATTACAACTGATCTCTTAACTTATAAATCCTTGATTTTGTGAATAAGAAGTTTGAAGTTTTGAGAATCTAGAAAATGTAGTTTTCATTGTGATTTCTCGTATATTTTTTTAGTCCTGGTCTCTTTTAAAACTTTTTCTTTATATAGGCCTTCTCCGCAGTTCTTCATCGTACTGAAGCACGTTTTCCACACAATGTGGTTAATGGCGGCTGACTGAGTAACTGTTGAGTTTGTGAGAGTCAGGTGTCTTTGACTTGTTCAGGTTTTTCTGTTTGACCTTGACCCACGTTCTTCATCAGTTTGAGGAGTAGGTGGAAATGTTAATTGTTAAAGTCATGTGGAGAATGCATGAGTCTGATATAAAGGTAATTCGATCTGGAGATAACTCGATATGGGTAAGTTCGAGGGGTAAGCCCCTACAGTTGTAGATACTGAACTAGGTTTAAAAGAAACTTATGAGAGCTTTCGAAGGAAAAATGTATAGTTCCAGACCCAGCTCGAGTTATGTTTTTAAATTAAAAAGCATGTAATCCTCATAGTTTAGAGGTGAGAAAATGTTCAGATCGAGTCAGCGTGTCTATTTTATGGGGCAATGCAAAGCCTTTATCTGATGTGTTTGGCTTTATGTAAGATCGGAGGGCCATGAGAATTGTACTTTTCAGGATAACAAAAGAAGAAATAGAGGTTCAACAGTAATTTAAGGATGAGTTAAGGGAGTTGCAAGATGCATTATCGCAACATGATGAGAAAAAAATATCTTTAGCGACGCGATTGTCGAAAGAAGTGACTGTTCGAATGAAGGTTAAAGTTTATGTGAGGGCTTTAGGGGTATTACAAAATGAATGCGCAAGCGGCTGTACAAGGCACATATGTAGTTGAAGGAGCATTTGTATCCGTCGCCAGCAAAAGTTACGGCTCGAACAAAATATGAGCGTCATATAGAAAGTGTTATTGATTTTTATGGAGGAGAACTGGCGAGGGTAAAGAACGAATTTAGGAAGTTTGTAACGGAATGAAGGATAGACCTTGATGTTGAAAATGTCAAGGCTGAAAACATGTGGTTTTCCAAAGATGAAGAGGAAATCGTTGGTAAAAAACTAATTCCTTGATCAAGGGAATTGTCGTCAAGAGGGGATGAGGAGGAGGTCGAGAGTCTTATACCCGATCATGGTGCAAACAATGCCAGCAAGAGATGGTAACCTTTACAGCTCCTATAGATGTTCAAGTAAGGAATAGAAGGAGTTCGAGAGATGAAGGGCAGTCATCTCATAATTCAAAGAAGCGATAATAGGGTATTTGAGTTTGTTACCGACCCTGCATATGTGTTAGATCCTTGTATACTATTTTTTGATGATAAATGAAATCTGTTCTCTGTGATGATAAATTGAATGATATATCGATATTACTCCGATATAATGTTCCTGATTAAACTTGTTAACTATGATATGTAATCTATTTACATAAGCGTATTATTATAAATGTGAACTGTCATGACAGGTAGAATTGGTAGATGTTCAGAGTCAATGTGACACGTTACGTATTTGAAATGAACAATTGAACGCTAAACTAAATTATTGTCAGGGGCACTAAAGAGTGCTACTGAATTAGAAGAAAAAACAAAGGTGAAGATATCAAAAGAGTGAAATACAGTGCTTCATTTGTCCGAGAAACTGCAAGATAAAGAGGATGAACTAAATAGGGAGTTGAGAAAGATGGAGGGATTAAAAGAAGTTATAAAGAAAAAGGATGTAGAGCTTTTGGGTACCTCTGAACAAATTAAGCGACAAGGGGTGAAATTGATAACTGTGCGAACACACAATACAGAGTTGTTGACGTTATTAGGGAAAGAAGAAAATAATGTGAAAGACTTGTAATTTAAAGTAAACATGCCAGAGACAGAGATAGCTAATATGCGAGTAACTGTTATAGAGACAAAAGCTCGTACTCGAAAATATGAAGTATTGTGGTTAGTTGCTAATATGATGATAAAAAGGTGGAAGAATCCAGTAGTCAATAGAACGAAAACATAAACAAGACTTGGGATAAGGTATATATGATAGAGCATACCGTTCAGTCGCTGGAGTTAAATATTTTAGAGAATCAAGCGGAGAACACTAATTTGTGTGATGTGAATACTAAATTAGATGTAGATCTCTGTAAGGCTGAAATAAGTCTGGACGAAAGAAATTATCGTGAGGCTGAGGTGGAGGAATCAATATCTATGGTTTGTCATATGGACGAATTCATGACAGTGTTTGAATCTCGGAATGTTGTAATGTTGAATGAAAAATGAAAAGTGTATGAATGCTGCCAAATCTTGGAAGCTATGCTGAAGGAAACTTAAGGTAAACTTAGTAAGCTTATTCTTTCTAAAAAGGTAAAAAAATAAGGCAGGTGATGTATACGAGAGAGATATGACAACAATAATTTTATTCTTCATATCTGAGTTTAATAGATTGGAAGCATAAAGTAGAACTGTATATGATAGTTTAGTTGCTAAAGGTGTGCAGTGCAACATGAGGTTGGCTTGATCAGAGTACCTAGATCCCATGGTGTTAAGAATTGGAGTTCTTAAAGAGAATACGATTAGGGAAGGAAAACAAATTATTATTGGGAGAATGCCAGAGTTTATGCGTGTTCGTCGGTATAGGGAGAGTTCACGTAATGTTGGGGATCCTTCAAGTGACAGTTCAAGTGACAGCTTGAGTGAGCAATGAGGCGTAACGCTTGTTATAAGGGATTACATGTACTATACGAATGAAAATATTATGAATAGAGTGTAATAAGGTAGGTCTGTTGACAAAAAGAATGATCTGCACTAACCTTGTGATGAACCAATTGTGATGTATGAGTTGGGTATATGCTTTATAGAATGATTCCACATGTTATCGTACAGTAGAGGGATGGTATGGTTGATTCTACAAATGTTTAAGAAAATAGAAGGTCGGTTTGGTTGAAGTAACAAATGATTTATAATGTAATAGAAGATCAATTTGGCTGAAGCAACAAATGATTCATAATGTATTAGAGGATCAATTAGGCTAAAAAAATAAAGGATCTGTAATGTAATAAAGGATCCATTTGGCTAACGCAACAAACAATCTATAATATAATAATTAATTAATTTGGCTAACGCAACAAACAATCTGTAATGTATTAGAATAGGGTGAACCAAATGGTAATCAGTAATGCTTAGAGATGTAATTTATATATAGAAGTACTTGTTTAATATATTAGAAAATTACTGCAATATAGGGCAATCAGACACAAGAATTTCAATGTAGTAAGATTAATGAACAAAGAATGTTAGATGGAGTACTGTATAAAATAACATAAAGTACTCATATGTATGGTGATCAAACATAAGTATTTCATTAATGTAAGATTGGCATACAAGATGATAGATTTATTTAGAAAGAGTATACTGTGATAGATTACTATCTTCAATATAGCTTCAATCTTCTTGTGTTCCAAGGATTAGGTACTCATTCCCCAAGTTCATTGGCGAGGTTCTAAGAGCCAAATCCACTTTTTCCAATAACGATAAAATGACCTTCCCAGTTTTCGGTGAGTTTCCACCATTGACTTCTTTTCTATGTTTGGGAACTTCTCAGATAATGTGATCTTTTATTTCGAACTCTCTATGACAAACTTGTTTATCATAAGATTGGGCTAAAGCCTGGTGATAACGTCCCAAATTCATGATTGTTCTGTCTCTAGTTTCCTCGATCTAATTCATGTTACATGCCAACTGAAATTTGTTTTCATCATCTGTCATGGTATGGTCGCGTAACGGGTGATAATATTGAGTGGGGATGATTGCCTTAGTACCGTATGCCAATAAGAATGGTGTGCATCCAGTCGATACCCAAGGTGTTGTGCAATATGCCAATAATATATGTGGTAATTATTGTACCCAATTACCCTTCTTCTCTCTGTCAACCGCTTCTTGAGCCCATCAACGATAGTTCAATTACTGATTCGATGGAGAGTAGATGATGTTATACTGATTGAGGAACTCAGTAACTCTGGAACTTAAGAACTAAGGTCGATTGTAAATTCTGATGAGATGAGGGCATCCAAAACCTATTATGATGGTTTCCACCCATTTAGTAAAGTAATTCATTGCTACTAGGAGGTGCTTTTTTTTGCCTTGTACAGTGAGAAATTCTTCTACGAGTTCGAGGGCCCATCTCTGAACGGCCAAACAACGTTGTTGGAATAGAGTTCTAAGGCAGGAGCTCGAATTTGGGAGTCATGTCGTTGGCAGGCATCACACTTACTAGCAATTTCCACGGTTTGAGCTTTTATTTTAGGCAAAAAAACTCCTTGAGTAAAAGCTCGATTGGCCAGAGATTCTCTTGCTACATGGGAACCGCAAGTGCCTTCGTGAAGTTTATGCAGGAATTTTTAAGCCTCTTTGTTCGATAAATACACGAGATACAGTCCCGTAAAGGAGACTATTGGCCATGACGTACCGCTTAGCATTATCAAGAACGCATCTTCTTTCAGTAGGATCTTTAGGGAGTTCGCTTTCAAACTTATTTTGAGGTCCAATATATGTAAGGAAAGGTCATCTCCAATCGTCATCATCCTCTTCAACGTCCCCAATATTAACAGAATTTGAGCTTATGATGTTAAAACTGGGGGTAGATATTTCTTCGATCTTGAGATATCGAGCTTCAATGCTGAGGACTCTTGCAAGGTAGGTAAGGGAATCAGAATGTTGATTCTCTCCGTGAGGTAAATGTATGATGGTAGCCTTCTTAAATTTACACATTCGGTCCGCTACTGCTGCTACATAATCAATTATTTTATTGTTCTTCTAAAACTTTTCTGTATAATGGTTCACGATGAGCAAAGACTCCGTGTAGACTGATAATTCAGATACTCCAATCTCTAGAGTCATGTCTAGACCGTGAATTGATGCCTCATATTCAGCTACATTGTTTGTAGCTTCGAAGTTGAGTCTGATTGCTTTCTCAATTCTACCATTAGAAGGAGTAATAAGTACGATACCGATGCCTAATCTCGCAGATCTAGCAGATCCATCAGTTAGAAGACGCCAACCCTTCTGAGTTATCCAGTCTGACTTTAATTCGAACTGCTCATCATTGATTTTTGTATTATCTTCATCCCAGTCAGGATCTTCTGCTAGGAAGTCTGTAAGAAAATCTGCTACTGATTTACCTTTTTTAGAATGTCATGGTTCGAAGCGTATGTCATGTTCGCCAAGAGTTACCGACCATTGTTGTACTCGTCTAGATTTCTCTCGTTTGGACAATATTTTGAACAAAGGATAATTTGTCATTGCACGAACTGAGTGGGCTTGGAAATGTTATTTCAACTTTTGTGACGTGTAAACGAGAACTAATAGTAGTTTCTCGATCTTGGAATACCGGGATTCTGTTGGAGTAAGAGTTTTGCTGATAAATTAGATAAGTTTCTCCATCTTCTCATCAAGGCGAATAAGGACAAAACTCAATGATTTATCAGTAACAGCAAGATAAATGGTGAGTTCTTTGCCTTCCTTAAGTGTGTTCATTACTGGTAGCTTGCCCAAATAAATTTTGAGTTCTTGAAATACTATTTTACATTCTGTAGTCCATTCAATCTCAGGATCTTTTTTAGTTTTCTTTTTTTTTATCCCTTCATACAATAGGTCGAATAACCATCGACATCGATCTGAAGATTTGGAGACAAAACGGTTGATTGCTGCGATCTTGCCTGCTAGTTTCTGGACATCTTTCTTTACTTTTGGAGAAAGTATAGATAATAATGCTTGAATACGATCTGGATCAGCTTCGATGCATCCCTGGCTGATTAAATGTCCCAAGAATTTTCCTCACTGGACCCCGAACTGGCATTTGTATGGATTATGTCGCATTTTGTAGAAACGGAGGATTTTGAAAGTAGTGTGTAAATCTGTATTATGGTTCTCCTTTTTGAGACTTTTACATAGCATATCATCTATGTAGACTTCCATCATTTTGCCAAGATGGTCTTTGAAGATCTGTGTCATTAACATTTGAAAAGTGGCTCCAACATTCTTGAGGCCAAACGGCATAACCTTGTAGCAATGCAGTCCATGCTCTGTAATAAAAGCTGATTTCTCTTGATCGTCGGGTAGTAGAGGTATTTGATTATACCCTGATGCGGCATCTATCATGGATAAGAGCTCATGTCCCGCAGTAGAATCGATCAGATGGTTTATGAAAGGAAGTGAAAAACTATCTTTTGGAGTTTGTTTGTTGAGGTCGGTAAAATCTACGCATACTCTAATCTTGTTGTTCCTCTTTGGTACTTCTATAATGTTTGAGATCCATTCTGGATAATTGGCTTTACGTATAGAACCAACTTCATGAGCTTATCGATCTCTTTGTTGATTTCTTCTTAGAATCATGGTACTAAAGTCCTCTATTTTTGTTTGATAGCTTTAGCTTTATCTTTCAAATTAAGCTTATGGTAGGCCAGATTTGGATCAATATCGGGCATTTCATGGAATGTCCAAGCAAAGACATTACTATTGTCTTTAAGGAACTAGATAAGAGCATCTCGTTCTACTATGGGTAGAAGAGTGTCAATGTATGTTTATCGCTTGTCCCCACTGATTTTAACGTACTTTGTGATTTCTGTACTTGGCAGCTGGTTTTCTGTAGAGTTTACTGTAAAGTTTTCTATAATGTCCCCTGCAATTTTTTGTAATTGTTATGCGAGCTGTGGTTTTAATGGCTCTAGTACGATGGCAACAGAATTTTCACATGCCCGAGCTAACTTCTAACTTCCTTTGATTTTGAAAATGTCATCATTTCATTTAAATCGCATATTATGTAATCAACAACGTCCCATTATCCCAAAATAATGGGATTATGCATTAAAATACAACGTCAACTGTTGCTGGTCCTGCCATAATAGGAAGTATAATCTTTCCTACACATTCTCCTCTAGAGTCGTTGAATCCACAGATATCAATGTTACTGGGCAGTACCTTGTCAGGAAGTCTCATCTGATCAATCGTGCTTTGAAACAGTAGTTCAATTCTACTACCAGTATCTATCATCATTGTGTGTAGTACAACATTTCTCATTTTTAACATGATTACCAAGGCATCATGGTGAGGAAAGTTGACATGATGAACATCATAGTCATCCAAAGAAATCCATGTACGTTGGGAACTAGATACGATAAGTAAACGAGCTTCTTTATCACTCATGGACAAGTCGTGACATTGGCCAACATGTCATCTTTTGATTTTGTTTGATTAGTTAATAGTCTGATTCTCAATGAAGTGGCTGAGGGATATATGGTAATGCTTATCCCCTTCTTGTCCTTCGACCCGCACGGCTTTTGTAGGAAGTCTGCAATTTCCATTCTTGTAACTCCCAACATCCACAATATACTAATGCATTTGCCTATCCGCAAAAATATACTCTAATAGTCGTTGTAAAGAAAAGCAATGCTCCATCTCATGATGTCAAAATTTATTGTGAATGCAATATGGTTTGTTCTTAATGGGTTGGAGATACTGTGTACTGCGAAAAAACTTATCCTTCTGAAGTATAGGATAAATGTTGGCTATGGTTACATTTATCTTGGGAAGACAAGGTTTTGGCATATTACTGCCTTTCCGTGGTCGATTATCATTAGATTTTGTTCACTTCCTGTCTCCTCCCTAATCAGTAGCATAGTTAAAACTATGGCCTGTGGATTGATCTCTGGCTGTCAATGTTGATTTTTAAGTTTTCTGCCTGTCGGACACCATTCTTTTGAGATCGATATATACGCTGAATTTTTTGATCATGTCCTCCAAAGTTGTAGGTTTATTTAGGATGAGGTACTCTTTTGCCCTTCCATCGACGAGCAAAGCATTGGTGAAAGCTAAAATAGTAATCATCTGATCCAGCTGATCTACCTTTTGAGCTTACTCCAGAAACTTCTCAGTGAATGTCACGAGCTTTTCTCCTAGCATTTGCTTAAAGCTAAAAAGAGAATATAGATTCTCCTCTTTGTCACTGTTATGTGAGTAATTATTGACGAAGAGTTCTCGCAATTGCTCAAAAAGGTTTAATGGACCCTTCGGGTAATGTGAAACCATCACACAGGTTTGCCTGATAAGCTGGTAAGAAAGAGCCAGCATAGAATATGATTAGATGTTGAATGTAAGCCTAAAGCATCCTAAAATTCTTGGATATGCTCCATTGGATCAGTCTCTTTGTATTTTTGATCTTCAGATTATGGAACCTGGTGGAGACTTTGCCATCTAATAGTTCCTGTGTGAGCGGGCTCTTATGTATTCTATTGTAGATTCCTTTAGTGGTCTGAATTTGAGCATCGAGCAAATCTTTGATGCGCTTTTCAGCATGTTCTTGAGTCATGTATTGATAAGTTATAATAGTAGGCCGTTGGATTCGTCCTTTGCGAGGGATGTTGTCGCTACTTCCTTCGCTGATTCGCTTCAGGGTAGGAATTTAAACTCTTCCTCGTGGTGATTCTTCTTGTCTGATTCTAGCGAGACCGCCATTAACTTCTTGGTTGACCTCCTATAGATAAATGCGTTAATCACCATGTTGTGTATGCTTATATCAAACTTTACCTCCCAGATTATTTGCCTGAGGTCTTATTCTGTCAAGAACGGAAACTTGCGAAGTAGCCGGCACCACGCCTTTATTTTTCTGGATTGCGACCTGCTGACTTTGTAGAACCTTTAACGTATCCTGAATGCTAGCTAGTTGTTGCTCCAGAGAACCTCGCCTTTCAGTTTTAGAGTTGAGATTGGCCCGTAACTCCGCCAATTTGGTGTTTGCGTCTCCTAGAGTAATTAGCGTATTCTAATCTAGAGGTGTCATCTCGTTTGGAAATATTTAGCTATTTTCTGAGAGAATGAGTATGAGAACTTCTGTTCCCACAGATGGCGCTAAATGTAATAGCCTAATTTCAGGATTCGAACTTAGCCTTTACACCATATATGTTTAGAACACTCAAGAATAGTAAGTGATAGCTAATAAGATAATTTAGCATGGAAAACCTTTAAATAGGTTAAAAACCACGACCTCTCTAGAGGATTTGAGAAAGAGAAAGTGATTTTATTGAGATTGCTAGCTTATTACAACGAATGTTCTGAGTATAAGCAATATTAGAATGATGATCCCTCCGTCTCTCATCTCAAATTTTCTGGTCCTATTTATAGGTCTTATAATATGAACGTTTGATGGCCATTAAGATTCTTAATAATGGACATTACAAAATATATGTTAGATATTCTTTGACCAGATTGTATAATGTTCTGATATTTGCTATTTCGTAATAGCTTTGTTGATGACTGTACATTTTCTTGACTTGAACTGTTGATGTAGAGGTCGAAAGTGATGATAAGAACTTAGGGATACTAAATATGTTCATGAGGTCAATGACGAAGTATGAGTCCAAGATGCGGAATAAGCTTTTACAAGATGGCTTTCAACCAAGAGCACAAGAAGTATCATGGGCAAGTGGTATTAGTTGAAAAACTCATGCTATAACTGCTTCCTGATTTTATTGTCTTGTTTCTGCTTGAGCTATAAATGTGTCACGTGCTCTGTTGATGAGGTCAAAAGTTCATATGTTTGTCAAAGATAAAACATGAGTCTGAGATACGGAATAAACCACTACAATATGCAAGAATCTTCGGTGATTGGTTGTAATATTAAAAGACATTATTGTGAAAATATTCTTTAGAATTTAATGTATAGTTTCTAAATTTGAATTCATTCTCCTATAAAATGAACCCTCCCCCCATTGTAATTGGACATTTCATATTGGAAGGTAATAATGAATAAAGTTAATCTTTTTCTTCTCTTTTAGTTTAATTTTTTTCAATGTCTTCATTAGTAGTTAATGCAATGAAGTCTGAGATGAGCAGCTAATCTCCTAGTTATGGCTATGATGAGGCCTCTTCTTGGATGAGCAATACTTGATATTAATTGGGTTCAAATTAGTTTTATCTTAGTACTTTATGATTGATAAGTTAGTGCATCATATCGAAGGCTTGACCATAGCTTCGGTTTGGTATACGATAACTTTGGATACAAAGAAGTACAACTAACCATAGACTTGATTTGGAGATCTAAAAAGAGAAAATACTAGAGAACTCACTCAAGCCTAGCCATAGTTGAGTTGATAATTCTCTGAGACACTCTTCACCATCACTTAAAAGCATAACCACTAAATGCTTAACCATTGATTTAGTAGTTTATTTTGTCTTAATACGAACATATAATTGGTGAAGATATTAGGATCAATTTGTATATCGATTAGTGTTTTGAAAGGTAGAGGCCTAGTCCAAATCTTTGCTCTCTCTCATTAAGTTTTATAATTAGTTTTTATTTCTTCTTTTTAGATTTATCTCTTATAAAACCACAATTCGGCCTATAAAGTATTTGTTTTCTCAAACCTCCCTCTAGATTTGATGCCACTCATCCGTGCTACAATTCGACAACCATACTTTGAGTGGGTATTTTGCTAAAGGACCCCTAAAAGCCTTTTATCAATGAGCGTGGTATTTCACAACCAAATCAACATTGTGAGGTACTCCCCACAGATTGTTTAAAATAGTTCAATTTACCTTTGCAGTCTATTTTTTGTCTCTTCTTCTGTAAATAGGAAAACCACCCTCATCAAACTTCATACATAAGTTGAAATGTTTTGGATAATGTTTGAAGCATTTTCTGCTAATCATGCAGATACACTTTGCATTATGTTCACCACATGGACCATGCATCATGAATTGAACTATAAATTTGTAACCAACAAGATCTTTGGTTTCATCTGGAAGCCCTGCCGATACAAATTTATCTATATCTGAATGACTCGTAGGTTTATCATCTCGATGTAACAAAAATAAGATATGCGTATGCGGCAAATCACTCTTCTGGAATTCAATTGTGTATAAGCCTACATAAAATAAGAAGTAACTTTGGTTATGAATGTTCAGTATATTTTTCAAAATAATGTACAAACAAAATGCATGCTTGCATTTACTTTTCCAAAATGTCCATTTTTGAGTACGTCTGTCATCAATTGATCTAGTTCAATCTTGAATACTCTAGCAACAATATCAAAGTGATCTTCTTCCCTTTGACCTGGAATTAAATCAAAGTTAAGCTTTTAGCCATTTGGGGTTGCATGTGACAGTCATATAAATGTCAGGAGGCGCAGCCTAACGGCATATGGCAATTACATCTTGATAATTTCTTACCATATATCGAGGACCTTCAATAAATGAAGGTAAGACCAATCTTTTCCCTGCTGATGGAGGCTTCGAGTCCCCTGCAACTACAACATCCTTTAACCCTTTGTAGAGTTTTGTTCTTAGTTTATCCTGGTATGTTTTTACATATGTTAGTCAATACTCTTCTGCACATGCATAAACATCCACTATATATTGTTGAAACAACCAACCACCTCGAATTAATATTTGGCCTTCATGTTCTCTTTGTTATAACCTACTCTCTAATTGTTAAATGAGGTCTAAACTTTGGCCTTCGTCTTTGTGTTTGTCTATAAGGAATGCCTTTTCTAAACTAATCCTCAGCATAAGCAAATAGAATGGGATACTGCAATGCCATAAAACTTGGATGAAGTTCAGTTATTCTCATCAACCCAAAATCTATTTGTTGAACAACCACATCATAACCATCATTATGTTCATACCCACCACCGACTAAAATTGTTGCGACCTCAGATGACATTGGCAAATTCTATTTTTTACCATCGCTACGTCGGGTTCCAATAAGTCGTAATTGAACTGGTAAAAACTCAAAATCTTGGAATCTATCTCATGCCATTCTAAAAACTTTAGTTAACTCATTGTTTTCATCGAGCACTTTCATTAAACTGTGTATTACCTCTGTATCAACATTATTATGTTCATCGATCTTTACTATTGTATTACGTCGATTTTTTGCTTTGTTTTGAGTATCATAGATGTATTATTGTACAAACTTGAGCCTATGTCCTGACTGTGACAGCAATGTCCCTATCTTGTGATAAATTTGTCCGTTTATTCAAAAAATGTAAGGACCTCTTCCTCAATTTATCTCTTTATCTACGTATCCTCCCATAGATGTGAAGGCAAACATTGAATTGTAGATACGAATACTTTTTCTAAATCTAGTAGCTCTTTTTTACCTCCCTCATAATCAAATATAACCTGTAGAAATTTAGGACTTTCGTTTAGTACCCCTTAGATTATACATAAATTTATTATTCCTCTATTCATTGAGTATTTGCATCCCCATTCGACGATTATGCTTTGATTGATTCATTACAACAAAATCTGATTGAGATTAAAAAAAATCCAAAAATTAAATTATATAAATTGGCATACTGGACAAAGAATAAATAAAATAATTTCTTCTGAGTGTTCTAAATATATATGTGATGTGTGCAATTGAACTGGCTAGGAATTGGAAGAACTTTTTCTTGAAAGTGTCAGCTTATCAAGTGTGTCTAATGATACCGTCTAAGGTTTGTCGTGTTATTTGTTAGATTCGTGATGGGCATGTAAGAATGCCCATTTTACCCTACTTATTTAAGGGTTCTAGACTTTATTTTATTGGTAAAAAGATTAATTATTAATTTATTATTATTTCAGGCTATGTTAGATAAGAGTGTACAAAAAGCTAAATTTGAGTGCTAAAGCTGCAACTATTGGAGAAGACCACTTATCTAAGCTATAACTCAAAGCATCTCCAATAAAAAACAAATCTCTAGAGTAAATCAAGAAAATATTTGACATATTGAGGATATTTTATTTTGACTAGGAAGATTTTATTGAGTATAACAAATATTTCACAGAGAAAAGAATCATCAAGAAAATAGCAGTTGTGGAGATGTAACAAGCATGCAGGTTTATATTCGACCAAAAATTATGAAACTTTTTGGAGAAGTTGCCAATATGTGAAGATATTTTATGGAATTTTTTCAGATATTTACACTGAGTATATATTTCTAAATAAATTCTTAAATTTGATTATATTTGATTTGGTGAAAATAATCTCTTACTAAACTTGTAACCCTCTCCTTCATCTATAAAAGGAGAGGTCTTGACAATGAATGATCTTCCAAATTTTTAAAGTTGAAGAGCATAACTTGAGAGAGAGAATTATTGAAGAATCTTGGAGCTTGGTTGTAATTCCTAGATCACCTTTTTGTAAGTCCTTTTGCAATTAATAAATTATTTTTATCTTTCTCCCCATGTATTTTTGTTCATCTCTTCTAATTGTTTATGTTATAATAATCATGGTCGGCTAAATCCTAGCTAAGGTAAGGATGTAGCCACCATCATTAGTATTTAATCATGTTTTGACAAAGAATTCCCTTATGAGCTTATTGTTAAATTCATTTTTTTATATTGATTAAAACGGTTTAATGGGCTATTGTTTAGTGATATAAATCATATTTACCTTGATCACACAAGGTTTTCATATTCTAAATAATTTGAACTCTTATGATGTATATATTCTTAATGAGACGTCTATTAACACAACATAGTTAGCAATGTCTTTAATGTTGTGTTTTTTTAATGATCATTATATTCATATATTATGAGATGGTAAAATTATTCTTTTAAATAAAAAATGATGAATTAATTTTGCGTTGCTATTATTAAATCTTCATGAGTTGGGAATTCATAGTTAAATCTAGATCGAATGCTAAAGGTGGTGGTGAAATCCAAGCCTTAGATCTCTTAATAATTGTCATAAGCGTACGTCATGTTAATTTATCATTGCTTTTCATAACATAATTTTTATAAGTTATTTTTAGTTACCTTCGGAAAGTGAACGATAATCTAAAATCCCTATATTCCACATCCCGATTTGATACGGTATTATCAAATGGCGTCGTAGCCAATTTTGAATGGTCATTAAGAACCGGCATTGATTGTGTTTTACTTTTATTGCTAGTACTTGTGCTTTAAACCATTATTCGTATTTGTTTTGTTTTTGTCATTTTTCTTTAGCTTTATTTTTTTTTTTTTTTTGTGAGGTATATTTGGTTTTTATGATCACAGGTTAACGAATGCATCTATCTCTCCATAATTTGGAGAGCACCACCACAAAAGCTTTTTGGATCCATTTTAAATCTCTGAAACAAAACAACTAAGGGTGCACTACTTTCAATACATCCAAGCACGTGACCCCATAAGAAAATTAAAGAGAATTGGGTACTATGATCTTCTTATTGCCTGTCAATTGCCATTGCTTTGTTATTTCTTTTATTTAAGTCAAAAAAAAAACAACATTGGAGTAACATTTTTTTTTCTTTCACCCCTCTTTGAGTGACTTGTACTGAGATACAACTTGTATCTTGAGTGTTGAGTGTGTAATTGAAGTGAGGGTATAATTGTAATTTTTCTGTAAGAGCTATATTGGAACCCACATCTGGCAAGGACCTCTCTACAATGCCTACTTGAGCCAGAGAGCCCGGGTGTGCCATCTCAATGGTTATACCGGGGTAAGCAACGAGCCCCTAAAAAGGTTGTCATGCACATACTTTCTTCCACCGCACCCTCCTGCAAAGCGGTTAATCTTTGTTCATGTACCTGATGTTTGTGTACTTTTAAATTCCAACATTAGATAAAGGGCAAACAAAAAGTAGGATTTCAATACCCGTGTGTGGCACCACATGCTAGGACCCCAGGAAGTCATGACCCGATTTAACATTTTTGAACGTGACATTGACTAAAATAAGCCAAGATTAAGCCATAAAATACATAGGTAATCAAAGGCTTAGAGAGCTCGGACCTGGAGTATAGGAAACCAGCTCATTAAGACCCCTGATAGTTGTTATGATTGTTAAGAGGAAGTACGTTCCCAAGCATAACAAGTGTGGAAAGGTGATTCTAAATAGTTTGCCTCACCTTCCAGCACAGGTGCTTCTAGGTGACTAGAACTGCACATAATTTATTGCTAAAATGATCAAAAACAACTCAACGTGAGAACCGATCTACAATCAGGAATATAAGCAACCAAACCCTAAAACCAGGTTCACAACTTAGCCATAAATAAGGCCAACCAAAAAATATTAAAGTGAGGTATTACCTCACATATCGACACCCGATTTACATAGAATTACCATTCAAGGTGTTAGAGAATTGGAACCCCCTAATTTTTAGGTGAGGTCGTTTACTAGACCGAGGAAGTACCTGACCTTTGGTTAATGGTTGTTGTGTTTATTTTTGTGCATCTCATTCTTGTCTGATCATCATTGTGTGCACTTCTTATAGTTTATGAAATAATAGTTTTGAGTGCCTGAGTATTGTCTTGAAAGGCTTAAAGAATCTGATCTTATTGATATTCCAATCCATTTTGAGTTAGGCGAGTCAGCCCATTAGGAGATTCCAATCACCATTAATACTAAAGACCAAACAAACCGAACCTGCAGGGAACTCTTTCATGTTAAGGGTGAAATAGAAACTTTTGCATTCCATGTATCTCCATCAAGATTCGATCCGAGTCCAATTTCTCCGCTCAATCCATTTAGTTTTCTACCCCAATTATTTAAGATGGGAGATGTCCATGAAAATGAGAATAACAATGGTTTGAAACCTGTACAGGTCCCACTCAAGGATCATATATTTCCTAAAATGACAAATCGTGCTTCATGTATTATTTTACCTTTTACCACAGGGCAATTTAAACTTAAGAATGTGTTTATCAATTCATTGCCAAAATTCTCGAGAGGGGAGGATGAGAATCAATATGCTCATGTACAGGATTTTGATGATTTAATGTTCCTCCAGAGTTATAGGAGTGATAACAAAATGGAGACTATGAAACTCATTTTATTTCCATTTTCTCTACTAAGAAAGGCTAAGACCTGGTTTCAAGCTCTACGGCCTAAATCCTTCATGAGTTTTGAGATTTTTACTGAAGCCTTTTACAAGGAGTTTTTCTCTCTTGAGAAAACTAAAACCCTCCGTAAGGCCATTCTTAGGATTACCCAACTTGATGGAGAAAGTTTAAAAGATTATCTATAAAGATATAAGTAGTTGATCCTATAATGCTCTCATCATGGTATCGACTCATAGGTCCTAACTAGAAATATTTAAGATGGATTAGATGTTGAAACCAAGAAAACTGTAGAATCCTTTTGTTTAGGGAAATTCACTAATAAAGATGATGTAGAGGGCTTGGACTTCTTAGAAGAGATGGCTGAAAAATTGCAGACCTGGGGAACCATGAGAGAGAAAAAATATACAAGAAAAGGGAGGTAATGCCTTTGGAGTTGGATCCAACTCCCAGTCGGACCCTACACTTACGACCATTATGCGAAAGCTAGAATCTTTAGAAATAACAAATAGCAAGATGTCCGCTAGAGTACTTGTTTTTCATGCCGAAATGTCGGCATGTGCTATGTGTGATAACCCATAACATTTTGTTCAAGACTGCCCTTTTATTTATGGAATTAGGGAGGCAAAAAAGGAGCGTGTAAATGTTTTTCATCAAAAACCTTCTGCGCTACCCTACCACCTACCTTATAATCAAGGGAGTTCTTTAGGGAAGAAAAACTCATTTTCAAACAATTACAGCAATTTGTTTGGCAGATCTTATCATCAGGGGAGCCCTGTAGGGGGACAGTTGTACCAGCTCAATTTGAATTAACTTGTTTCCTCTTACCAATCCAACCACCAACCTCCTCAGCAGAATGCTCCATATATTCCTCCTTATTGCAATCAAATACCGAACTCATGCAATAATTCATGAAAATGAATCAGTAATCCATGGCTAGGATAGAAATAACCATCGCTCAATTAGTAACTAAGTTATGTACTAGTGACAAGGGTACATTTTCTAGTCAAACTCAACCCAACCTGAAGGATCAAAGTGAGAGCTCCAATAATCGTGATCATGCAAATGTGGTTATCATACTTAGAAGTGGTAAAACTATAGACAACAAAGTTAGGATACCTGAGGATAAACTTTATGTTAGTCTTATTCCTACTATAAAAGTTGTTGAAGATGAAAGAGAGTCCATGAGAGAAGAAATACCAGTCATAGGGAAAGAGACTGAATATGTCTTGCCTACAGAGAAAATTAAAAATATTCATCCTAGAGGCCCTAAGGCACCTCTTCCCCACATTTTTACTAAGAATAGAAAGAGATTCCCGATGAAGAGGTTAAGGAAATCTTCAAAAATCTTAAGATCAGTATTCCTTTTAGCGAGGCATTGCGATGAATTCTTTTTTATGTAAAACATGTCAAGGACTTATGCACGTCCAAGCGATGAATGAATATTTCCAAAAAGGCTTTCAACGTCTATGACAGTGATAATGTTATTCAATTGGATGCTCAAGTTAGCTCCATAATCTTGAACAAAGCACCTCTTAAATATAAAGATCCTGGAATGCCAACAATTTCTTGCCACATAGGGACAAACTGGATAGGGAAAGCCTTGCTTGATTTAGGTGCCAGCGTTAACCTAATTCCTTACTTGGTATTTGAGCATTAGGTCTAGAGGGACTCAGACCCACAAATCAAACCATACAGCTAACTGATAGGTCCATTCGAGTTCCTAGAGATGTTGTGATGGATGTACTTGTCCAAATCGATGACTTCTTTTATCCCATAGACTTTGTGGTCCTTGACACAAATCTGGTAGAATGTCCTCAAAATGAAATACCATTAATCATTGGCCGACCTTTCTTGGCCACAGCTAAGGCATTGATCAACTGTCGTAGTGGAGCTATGAAGTTAACTTATGGGAATAAGACTATTGATTTAAATATCTTCAACGCAACTTATACTCCATTTGAAGATGAACCCGATGAGTGCAATATGCTTGGTACTGTTGTAGGCAGTACATTTCACAGTTCAAATCCTAGGGATCTATTAGAAGCTAGCCTTACACACTTTGGAGAGGATTTTGATGTTGATGACCTCATCAATGAGGTCAATGCCCTATTAGATTTTGTCCCCATTATAGATACTACTGATGTGGTTGAAATGCTAAATGTTGAAGATCCAATTCCTGAAGCAGAGGAAGTACCCACTAAGTTCGAGCTTAAACCTTTCCCTAAAAATCTAATATATGTTTATCTAGGTCCTAATAAGACTCTTCCTGCCATCATAGCATCTGACCTAGAGCCTAAGAATGAAGAGAAATTAATTCGCGTATTAAATAGAAACAAAAAAGCTCTTGGGTGGAGCATCTCGGATATTAAGGGTATTAGCCCTTCTATATGCATACATAAAATCAATCTTGAGGATAATACAAAGAAGTCTTGAGAAGGGCAATGAAAGCTTAACCCGACTGAGGGAGGAAAATTTGAAATTGCTAGATGCTGGGATTATTTATACAATTTCTGATATCCCATGGCTGAGCCTTATTCATGTTGTTCCTAAGATGTTAGGAATCACTATTGTGAATAATGATCACAAGGATATTGTCCCTACCTGCATGACCACTGGGTGGCGAGTGTGTATAGACTATAGAAAGTTTAAATCGGTCACTCGAAAAGACTACTTTCCCTTGCCATTCATGGACCAAATGCTTGTACATCTTGCTAGTCATGAATAATATTATTTTCTTAATAGGTATTTCAGGGTACAATCAAATACCCATGACTCTTGGGGATCAAGAGAAAATCACGTTCACCTGTCCTTTTGGCACTTTTACCTATTATCGCATGCCCTTTGGGTTATGCAACACTCCTACTACATTACAAAGATGTATGTTAAGCATATTCTCTGATATGGCCGAGCATTTTCTGGAGGTCTTCATGGATGAATTTTTGCTCTTTGGTGATTGGTTTGATCAATGTCTCTACCATTTCTCTCTTGTCCTAGCTAGGTGTCAACATAAACATTTTGTGCTAAACAGGGAAAAATGTTACTTCATGGTGAAAAAGGGCATAGTTTTAAGACATGTCATTTCTACAAAGGGAATCGAAGTTGATAAAGCAAAGGTAGACATCATCTCTAGCCTCTCGCTCCCATGAAATGTCAAAGATGCCCAATCATTCCTGGGGAATGCTAGATTTTATCGATATTTTGTTCCAGAATTTAGTAAAATTGCTTGACCCCTTAGCAATCTCCTTACCAAAGATACTACCTTCTTATTTGATGGTCCTTGTCTTGATGCTTTTGAGAATCTTAGGACACATCTGATCTCTTCACCCATCATCTAACCTCCTAATTTGAGTGAACCTTTTAAGTTAATGTGTGATACATCTGACCATGCCATTGGGGTTGTTTTGGCACAATACATTAAGAATCTTCTGCGCGACATCTATTATGCTAGTAAAACTCTTAATGAGATGCAGCTAAATTATACAACCACAGAAAAAAAGCTTCTAGCGATAGTCATTACTCTAGAGAAATTTTGTTCTTATCTCCTAGGTTTGAAAGTAATAGTCTATATGGATCTCACTAATATCAAGCACCTTCACTCCAAGAAGGGCACCAAACAGCATTTGATCTGGTGGATAATGTTACTTCAGGAGTTTAATATCAAGATTCAAGATAAAAAAAGTTGCCCAAAAATGTTGTAGCTGGTCACCTTTCTCGATTGGACAATGATTCCTCAGATTAGTCGTTACCTATTTGTGAGTCATTTCCCGATGAGCAACTCATGTCTATTCGCTCAATGCCTTCCACACCATGGTCTGCGAACATTGGGAATTATCTTGCCATAGGGCAACTTCCTAGCTTTTGGACCAAGTTCGATAAAAGAAAATTCATTAGTGATGTCCGATATATTTTTTTGGGACGATCCATACATATTCAAATATTTCTCTGATCAAATTATTCGGCGATGTATCCCAGATTCTGAACATATCAAAATCATTGAATTTTGCCACACCCATGCTTATGGTGGCCACTTTAGTTCTAAAAAGACCTCTGAAAAAAATTTGCAATGTGGTTTTCATTGGCCAACCTTATTTTGTGATGCTCATGAATTTTGCAAGGCTTGTGCTTGATGCCAGATAATAGGAGCCTTGTCTCGTCGAAATATGATGCCCCTAAACCCTATTTTGATTATTGAGCCCTTCGCCATTTGGGGCATCAACTTCATGGGTACATTTACACCATCTTCAGGTTATACATACATCTTGTTAGCAGTTGATTATGTAACTAAGTAGGTAGAGGTCATTCCTACCAAAACGAATGATAGTTAAGTTGTTGTCAAGTTTCTTAAAGAGAACATTTTCTCCCGTTTTGGTACACTGAGGACGATCATTAATTAGTGATGGAGGGTTGCATTTCAACATTAGAATGTTTGAAAACTTAATAAAAAGATATGGAGTAATACATAAGGTAGCTAGACCTTACCATCCGCAAACTAGTGAGTAGGTGGAGATTTCCAATAGAAAAATCAAAAATATTCACCAAAAGATGGTAAACACAAACTGTAAAAATTGGTTAACTCGACTAACTGATGCTTTTTGGGCTAATCGTACAGCTTTTTAGACACCTATTAGATTATCTCCATATCGATTAGTCTACAGAAAAGCGTGTCACCTCCCTATTGAATTAGAACACCGCGCCTATTTGGAAATAAAAGCATTAAATTTTGATATTGGGAAAGCCGGTTTACATCGCAAGCTTCAACTCAATGAGCTTGAAGAACTACGAAATAATGCATACCAATCAGTAAAGACTTACAAGGAACGCATTAAAGCATTTTATGACAAATATTTTGCAAAAATCTTTTGAACCAAATCAAAAAGTCTTGTTATAATCTTTTGAAGAAAATAATTTTCGAATATGCTAGCAGAAGTGTTTATGAGAGGATCTAAGATGTATGAGAAGGAGGCAGATTTGAGTTCTTCTCCTTGTTGTGTGTGCTTCTAACTATTTTGCCTTGTACTTTCGTCTAAGTTCTGAAGAAAATATTTTTTGAATATGCTAGTAGAACTATTTATGAGAAGATCTAAGATGTATGAGAAGGAGGACGATTTAGGATCTTCTCCTTGTTGTGTGTGCTTCTAACTGTTGGTGTTTGGTACTGTTATGGTTGCGAGAGGGTTTTTATGTTGTATCTTTGTTATCACTTGAGCTCCACTTTGTTGTTGCTTGCCTTGTTGTCTAGTGTACAAGGTTTTAGGTATATTTATTTCTCTAATTTTCTTAATAAAGGGGGGGGGGGGGTCTATATACCAATCCAAACTCAATTTTCATCAGAAAAAAAAATTAGTTCCATTTATATACTAATTCCATGAGCAAGTTTTACAGGTCATGTCTTATTTATAACACCCTAAACATATATTACATGATGACAACAATATCTTCTCCCTTGAGTGTCACTTATAATTTTATAAAGGGCAAATTTGACTATAGTCTCACCTACAGAATGAATATTTGCCTTTAGTCCCCAAGTTATTTAAATATGTAATTTTAGTCCCCAAATTGCCTCTGACCACAGGTCAACTTTCGTTGAACTCAAATTTTGACATGAACTGACTAAACTACCCTCGCACGAGTTACACGTGATTTTCTCTGACAGGTGAACAAGTTGTCTTCCGGTCATCTCTTCCCCAAAACTGTTTTGAATTTTCCTAACATCCATTACTAATGGGTAAATTCTCCTATGGATGCAAAGCTTCAAACAATTTTAAAAAGCTTAGATGATTTGCAAGAACAGGGGGGAAACAACAGCATAAAAAATCAAAAAATAATACTAAAAAGGTGAAATCAGTGGTGCCTCATTTGTTACAACAACAATCAATGGGGTTTAAGGATTCGTTGAAGAGTGAAGAAATGGGGTCGATGGAGACAGCGCCATTACCCACGATTTTGGAGAGCGATGAGTCGGCTGGATCTTCACCTGAAGCTGATATCAAGTTCCATGAGTTTGCTGAGACGATGGATAACTTTGTGTTGAAGAAATATGGATCATGGGAGATTGATTGGGAAGCTATACTATCTTAGTAATATGTACTTTTTATTATAAGTTTGCAAGTAGTGTCCCCAATTGGATTACTGCAATAAGTTTTTGACAATTACAGAGCAACTGTTGAGATTTAGAGTCTAGGTTAGAAGGGTTTGGCTTATGCAATCATCATGTTTGAAATCAGTTTTTCTTTGTCTGATCGGCCGCTTTTTTCTTTGCTTGATCACACAAAATTTAGCTATGTTTATGTTTATATTGTATCTTTAATTCAAATTGTGTTGAGTTTATTATGTGCACAACTACTTGTTCATCCAAGTATCAAAGAGAGACCTATAGACATCAACTTCCTCAATCCCATAAACGTCTAGTCATCTTTGTTCCGCGTGTTTGGTATTGAGTTTTTAGGCACTTCACAAGAGCTATTTCACTATTAGTATTCATCTTCACAACAAAATATCATATGAAAAGTAATCACCATTAAATGTCGAAAGAAAAAGGATGAGTCTCAACTACCATTGTATAGCTCATAGTTATCAACTTTAGTGACCGCTAAAACTTGTTTTTATCTGATCGACAGCCTTCCGTAGGCTTTACTGTTGGGAATACATACAATAACTATGATCTATAACTCAGCATATAAAAGGGATTATACTAACCCCTGTTGAGAATTTGAAATGTGGACAGTTGCCCCAGAATCTAACCACCAAGAGTTGGTGGGAACATCAACCAAATTAGATTCAAAACAAATATAAACGTGTGAGCGCACATTTCCACTATCGTCACACTTCAACGATAAAAGCTGAGATAAGTTACTATACTAACTTCCCTTGACGAAACCCTTGAACTGTTCCTTAAAGACATCTAACAGTTCCGAAGAGTACTAAAAGCCCGTCAAGGTCTAAATATTAGTTAATTGGTTCCGGATCATAGGGTTCATAGCTGTATGAACCAAAGACTTATATTTAAACGTGTAAAATCTGTATGCACGTTTAACTTGATTTGTAAAAGATTTATAACTTGATGTCTTTAATCTCAATCCTGTTTGGGGTTAGGATGGTCGAGTCAGAGTGTATATAATATTTTAAGGTATTGACTTTTCATTTTGCGGGTACAGCGATGTATCATCGAATCCCTTCTTTAGGTAGTGATTTGACATACATTTCCCCCTAGTTGGTGATCACTCATGCTCAAGACTAGACTGGCCACGTACAGTTTGACTCAAGATACTTCCTCACCTTTGGGCTAAGGGTTATTCTCATTTCCCTGTACCGTATAGCCTATCTTGACCTACAAATTAATTAGAAGTTTCTTAACCTCCTTTGGGTGGCCAAATTATTTCAAGTTTAATTAGTGCAAAGTAATCTTAATGAGACTTTACGAGATAGTCTCAAAGTAAGGAGAAACGTTCAAATCCATGGATAAAACTCCTTTGGGTGTATTTGCCCATTTTATGTCCCGTCTTCCTAACGACTACTTGATCTCACTTAAACTCCATTGGAGATCCTTGGGCATCAACGACCTGTATCCATTAATGATATATTTTGGCTCATGCCAAATTTCTTTATCCAATTGGTGTATGATTATATAATCAATAATGAATTTGTGAAAAACTATAATGTGCCTTAATATTGTCTGAAGTAGCCTACTAATCCTTAAGGACTTAAATTAGATATATGTGTAAATATGATAGTCCAGGTACCCATTATATGCACATATAATTATCTTGCTAAATCAAGGTTGGGTATAAACTTAGCTGATGATGCCAAGATTACTCAATAAAACTTATAAATCCGGAGGAACACCAAAATTCAAGCAGGCACAATGTTGGATATCCAAAAATCACAAACCAACACTAAGAACAATAATGTTACCATACATGATGCGACCGTAAGAATATCGCTTGTATTTTGTCTGTAGATAGTGATCAGTATACAGTCCTATATATTACTTTAAATATACAGACATTCAACCATATCCTATGAATACATCATAACATGCTGATAAATCCCAATATTATATGCTATATAATAATATATGAGCTCCTACAAATATCGGACTATCATATTGGTTGTGTTGTACAATGTAGCCAATATATAGCATAAACCAGAAATTCAGCATGGTCATAAGCACAACAATAAGTAAGAACAAAAACGAATACAAATTTTGTTTGCATATTTCATAACAGAAGACCAAAACCTATATAAACAACACATCGAGAACAACAACAGTAGTGATTTCCCCTCAAATTCAAACTGAATCAGCCAACATAAAACCTCAACACTCCCCCATCTCAGTTAAGAATTGAAGGAAACTTTAAATGGATCGCGATTTATGCCAAACCCCAAAACCACTATCTAATGGCTGTTACACAAATCTATCAGAATTCCCCTAAAAGGGTCTCTTCAAACTCATCAAAAAACCCACTAATTAATAATTGCAACCCCAAACGAAATACACAGTGACCGGCATAAGCGCCTTAAGCGTGTGAATAAATAATAGAAAGATCAACCCAACAAAGAGAATCACAATAAATGACACAGACATCCAGACAGAGCAATCAAGCACAAACCCCCTAAAATCTATGTTATTCTTCAATAGTAACTCTCTAAGTGAACGCAAGTAAATTTTGGCAGTCCGGTCAGATCAAAAATTGAGTATGGAGAGAGAAGATTTGAATCGAAACTTAGGGCTTCAAAACCCATAATCAGATAAATTGAAGCTTAGGGTTTCAAAGCCCATAACCAGATCACTCGAATTTGTACCCAAATCACAGCCAATACCTCCCCTTCTTCAATTTTGAGAAACCAATCACACCACGAAACTAAGAATATCATGATTGGGATGAGATACAATACCAATAAGGAAGGATTAACAAGAGGATTCATCACCCAAAAAAAATTCCCCAATCACCTCTAAATCAACCAACACCTTCTTCATAAAATAGTTTAGAAACCCTTTGATATCTTCTGGAATTGATTTAGAAAAACCCTTTGCATACAAGTTTTGAGAAGATAAATTTAGTCCGATTTGGTGTAATGGGGGAGAAAGGGAGAGAGGAACCCTAAAAATTTTTGGTGAGGATAATGTTTTAGTCGTCAAGGAGAGAGAGAGACTCGATAAACAAGAACTTTAAAAAAAATAAAACAACCTGTCTTTCTCATGAAAAGAGAATCAGAAACAATACTAAAGTAACAAAACAAAACCATTAAAGTACAGAGAAAAAAAAGGTTCTGACAACAATTTTGCTTCTTGCTCTTCTAATATGTCAATAATTAATCATAGTATTTTGTACCCTAGCGACTGATGCCAATTGTTGGGAATGCATATAATAACTATGATCTATAACTCAACATGTAAAATGGATTATACTAACTTTTTTTCCTGTTCTTTGGAAGATCACATGTTCTTGAGTGGAGTCTTCCCTTGGATTGGCAGTAGACCTCAATCGAATAGTTTTTGTGTTCTAGCCTTCAAGAGGGACTTCCTCTCTATTTAACCTGATAGGGTTAGAGTAGTCTTCCCATTATACCCTCAACATTAATAAAGAGTAACACTAGGTCCAACTTACCTTAACTTGATATAACAGTTGAGCACAACCACTAACACCTATATGACCTATTAACATGTATACTCGTGAACCTGAAGAGTAGTGCCGGTATAGATAGAAAATCCAATGTTTACATCTACTACTACAAATTTCACCAACTCTTTGCTAGCTGATACAAACATGAGAACAAACTTGGCTATTTATCTCTACCAAAAACAGAGAAACATTGCTTTTATATCTCTTAGGGAAAAACTTTACAGCTTGTTTAATTAAATGAACCTTTGCCTTACGGGTCATATTTGGTGGTTTCTAATCCATCGGTTTAGTTAAGGATGATAACGGTATTTGGGATGATTGGAGTATAAAATAGATATTATGTGCCTCATCATTATTTTTAAGTCCTTCTCAATAAGGTATACATTACAAGAGTTACTATCTTCCAAAGATTGCCGCGGGTATGGTCATAGCAGCACAAAAGGCCCACGGTAGCTGGGTGGAGGTGGAGGTGTTTTGGTTCCAAATGCACACAGAAGAGTGCAGTGGGGGTGTGTTATGGAGTCAACATAAGTACTGAGTTTATGCACTTTATCTCCTAAATATTTTCTATAGTTTTTGCACGACCATGTCTATATTGTTCCTAGAATACCTATTTTTTGAAAATGTGAGAAGGCATTCTTGGTCATTAATCAAAGTGATATAAGGCAACTACAGAACCAAAGGGGCCCCCATATAATTCATAGGTGGAGAGAGCAACATCATTTGTTCCCCTCACCTTTGCATCTCTATGTGAAGAGATACGGAATTTGCAGACTCAATCTTTATGTGCAGAGAGAGAAAAAAAAAGAGAGGTGTGAAAAGCTTTGGCAAAGAAACAAAGCTGATGTCAAATCCTCCTATCCTTTTGTATAAGTTTGTCTTTCCTTTTGATTGTAGGTATCCAAGTTTCTTGGTTTTAAAGTTATGATAAAATGATTATTTCAACACTATTTGAGGTTTTGTCTAAGAGAATCCCAATCAAAGGAACATGAATGGGAGAAGAATTGAGTCAAAAATGCTCAGATCAAGGGAGGTTTCTTTGGCTTTATAGGTCACAAAGTGTTATTATCATCTATAATACCTACACTAACGATATGCTTAGACCATCTCCAACATCTTTGGCATAATTCTTAGCCCAAATAGTTAGATTCTTTCAAGTTGTTTAAATATGTTAGAAGAAAATTCAAAACAGTTTTAGGGAAGAGATGACCGGAAGATAACTTGTTCACCTATTAGAGGAAATCACGTGTAACTCGTATGAGGTTTGTTTAGTCAGTTCATGTCAAAATTTGAGTTTAACGAAGGCTAACCTGTGGTAGAGGCAATTTGGAGACCAAAACTACATATTCAAACAACTTGGGGACTAAAGGCAAATATTCAGTCTGTAGGTGGGACTGCAGTCAAAATTTCTCTTTTATAAATGAAAAATTACCTTGTTTACATTGAATGATATAATGATTAAAGGAAAAATACATAAAACAATATTCTGGAAGAGATTCAAAATTCCATAGTAGATTAAGCAAATAACAGATATGGCTAAATAAAATATAGAGAGAGAGAGAGAGAGCAAATAGAATAATAAATTTCTGCAAAAGGGCTTAATAATAAGATGAACAAAGAAAAATTACAAAATAATTAAGGCAAACATCTTCTGCAGCATGGTTCAAAATTGATCAGGATGCAAATAACATACCAAATAGTTAAAGAAAGATACATAGATCTTACGTGGATTTCAATTTCATATAGCAAAGTTGACACTGAAAACAACGGGAATCATGTTCGTTCAATAAACTTGTGATAACATCATCGAGGTCGTAGAGAGAAGTTATTGCCAGCACAGGGAATTATAAGTTTGGGAGAGAGTATTATTAATTTCCTTGTAATGATAATGGCCATAAAAAACACCAGGTAACTCTAATCGCAATTTTTTTTATAGATATCCACATCTTACATCTTTAATACCAAGTTCAGGGAAAACAATCCAAAGAGAGCATATTCGGTTATCTCTATTAACAAATAAGTAGTTCTTTATTAACATTCATTTGATATAATTTGGGAAGTGATTTTCGTTCAATAAACGGATAAGATAGCGATTATTATACCAAAATTACGCATAAAACAACATGTGTGCATATTTGTAATTGCCCATAATAATTTTTAGGGATACCAAAATTTGTTCCAATAATAACCTATAATTATTTCAATACTTTGGAAACTTTAATAAAAAAATCAGATTATAGTCAAAGGAGTATAGTTATGGTTTTTGATAAATCAATAAATATAATGTTGAAATTGGACTTACTTTATGTTAGATTGTAATTATTAGTTCTTAATGAACCCCATTTTACCATTGAAATAAAGAAATATGTAGAAACATGCAAATTGGGAATTTAGAAGAAACTTACTGTGTTTCTCGGACAAAATCATCAAAAAATTTGGTCCAATTCTCTTAAAGAAATCTTTAGAGAGAAGTAAAGAAGTGTTCGATTTTTATTTAAAAACAACAATTAATCCATCAGCATAAAAAGATAAACCAAAAAGGGGAAACCAATTGAAACTTGGTTGATCTAAATTGATTTGGTACCTTTTGTAGCCGATAACAATTCCCCTCTCGTATAGTATGAATGGATGTGCTGAAATAGTCTAAGAAGAAAATATCTAAACCAAAAGATTGAAACATTTGAAAAATCATTAGTGCTCAAATTTCAAAGGAAGGAAATGGAGGTATTGATAAGGAAAGAAAATCGTTAATAATTCTTCTCACCATGAAGAAAACAATTACAGATTAAACAACTATAAAAGATAGAAACTATGAACTCACCACGAAGAACTTTCGATCGATCAAAGGTCTGACCTTCTTTCCTTCAAATATGATCTCCCAAAAATGTTCTAAATATCTTATCAGAGTGGAAGATTTAAACAATCAAAGAGATGTAGAAAGAGGTGTATTTTGATATCTTGTAGGAGTCCCAGCCCATTAAATACGGTACTGGTTCGTAAACTTTTTCTTTTCTTTTTTGTCAAAAACGTGCTTACATGGCCCAACAGAATGATCAGAAATGCTGATGTGGCGGTCCCACAATTGTTTCTACAGATGCGTCTCCA
This sequence comes from Kingdonia uniflora, assembly GCA_014058105.1. NCBI lineage: Eukaryota > Viridiplantae > Streptophyta > Magnoliopsida > Ranunculales > Circaeasteraceae > Kingdonia > Kingdonia uniflora. The sequence continues at coordinate 1,463,225 of JACGCM010000911.1, read as the reverse complement.
ATTATATATTTATATAGATAAGGAGAGTTTGAGTAATATTATATAACTTATTAAATGGTTAAGTCTATGTAACCTACACAGAGAAATCATCAATCAATAATATCTCTACTATTCTCCCATGTCTGTGTTATGATTATCTAGTATAATAGAGTATTATCCAACAATAGTAGGTTTAGTAATACTTGACCTTGTCCAGTTGAGTAGAAGTGGACACCGCAGAGTGCTAGAAATTCCCCTGAGAAAGCCATGATGGTTCGACAAGCGGTGGTAACAGGCATTTTTAAGAGCACAATAAGTTCTAAGATTTCTACCAATCCTCACCATTCTCTGATTCTTTACTAGACCTAGATATTTCTACTTTATAGAGAACGTCCTTTAAAAGTTAGTGTTAGGGTTGGGTTAGGATTTTGTGGGCATATAAGAGGGCAGGTTTTATATAACTAGTATATTGTAACACGGTGGGAAACAACCATTATTTTGTAAAAGCCAAATATCTCCGTCTGCTCTGAACAGCACATGAGATCAGAGCTTGGCAATTGACATTAAACTAGCCCAAAGAAAGAGCTGAAAAAGTTTTCAGAATAATGTCAGGAGGTCTTTCTTACATTAGATATGAAAAGGACTTTATGACGTTGAGTGTCCTTTGGTCGTGTTCATTTACGAAAATACCCTCTCATTTTAAAATGTTAAATAGGATAAAAACGGTAATTTTTGTCCTCTCTCTATTCAGTCTCGCCCTCTTCTCTCTAAACTTGATCAAATTGTTACCTTAAAACCCCTAAATTCAATCTCAAAATCTCCCCAATTCGATTGAATTTCACGAGATTTATCCCCCAATTGGACCACAAATTTGAGAACTCTCACAAATTTCAGGTTTTCGTCTCTCCCACTTCTCTTTATCTTACTTGAGTTTGATTTTTCAAAAAAAAAAAACACAACCTCAATTTACCCCATCTTCAATGTGATACTTGTTTGAGTATAATTTACTTTTGTAGTGGTTTTACTATCATCGAGACTAATACCCATTATGAAACAGTAGCTTAAGTGATGATCATGAACTGTTTGATGAAATGCCTCCGAAAGGATTCTCACTTGCATTGGCAATGGGGTTGAAGTTGGGGCAATCTCATTTCGACTTTGAAGTCTGTCTGTGTTAGGGATGTGTTAGAATTTAATGTTATGGTGTGTTTTAACTGGGGTTTTAGTAGAAGATACAGATTGGTAATACTAGTAGGAGATATATACGATGGTTAAAAAAACATCCCGTCGGTCACCCTACCGTTTAGCGGTAATACTAGTACTACTGCGTACTGGGATATAAGGCAGCAATACAGGAAGACAAATAGGTTATCAAATCTCCTTGCAAGAATATAAGATTTAGAACCGGATCGCTATAGCAATATTGAGCATGTGGAATGAAGAGCTTAATATTATCATACATGAGAAAGCCAATGGTACTATCTACATCAGGAAACAATGACTGCTTTCCCCAATGAACTCTGTTGATCAGCATACACTGTTGCTTCGAAAGTTCATATATAGGTTAGGGATTCTATATTCTCTTATCCTTTTGGCGTTTAGGCTATGTTGCACCTTAGGGAATGCAGCTTGTTCCCACCTTGTACGTACATTTGTTTTTTTTCATCATTGGAGGTTAGTCCCCCAGCTTTCCTTCCAGAAAAAAAAAATGAGTATGGGCGTGTCACATCAAAATGGTACTCTCAGTCTTTCCAAGATAGCAAGAACGGCAAAAATTTGTGCTATAATTCATAATGGAGATCGACTTATACAATCATCAAGAAGAACTTCTATATAAGCGATATCGAGCAGGAGATTGAAGAAGTACATAAGCCTCAAATAGAAGAGAGAAACAACATTACACAAGCCTCAAATAGAAGAAAGAGACATTGCCAAGTTCATGTAAATTGGTGTAGAATGATTTGGGATAAAAATGTTGTTCCTAAGCAGTCCTTCATTGCTTGGTAAGCCATCAAAATTTGATTAAAAACAAGAGACATGTATGTGCTCACTTTGTGATGCTACAGAAGAAAATAGGGAGCATCGATTTTTACTTTATATGCCCCCACTCTACAAAAGTATGGTTACATGTCCTACAGAAGTCAGAAGTTATGGTATGATTTTCAGCCTCATTGATCCTTCATATGTTTGTGTTCTTGTATGTGCTCAAGGTGGCCAAGAATGCATTGCTGAAGATGCAGATAGTCGGACACTCTGCTGGGTCATCTCAGTATCCCAAAGAAAGAAAAAAGATTGGTCTTTTTGTGTTCACTGATCACAAAACTCGGCAAATCTTTTGGAGATCCGTATCATATTGAAGCACTTCCAGTGTTAGGAGCATTACTCTGTAAAAAACTTTAATCAGGTCGGCATGGTATGGTATCTATGTGGAAATCATGTAATATTATCTATGACTAGCTATTAGAACAACACATGCTTCGTGCGTCTGCGACTCCTCTTGCTTCTAAGTTTTACCCACATCAACTCCAACCTTTCCCATGTGACAGTTGAGATTTAACCAATTTTGCTCTCCCGGGAATTACTGTATTAGAGGACGAGAGAAATATCATTTTCAATACATGTTGCAACGGTGTAAGAATATATAGACTATAGAGGAAGGTCCTTGAGTTTAGAGTGCCGCCATTATGCACCATAAATTTAGACTCTCGAGGGCCTGTAGCAACAAGCCAACAGCACAAGGATCCCCCCACCTCTATATAGACAGATGCACTACCAACTACCACTACAGCTTCGCTTTCATGCCTGCCACTTAAGCATCAAAGACTATATCTTTCATCAAAACCCACTAGTAGCATTACCACTACCTTACGGCGTTGAAGCCTAGTCGAAGACTTCGCCCGCCCTTCTAGGAGAGATGAGCTAGGCGACATTGGAATTTCTGACTACTTGAGATTAATCAATTACGATTAATTTAGTTCAAAATTAATAGGTCTGATAATCCTTGAATTAATGGTCTAACCTTAGCCAATTTCAAGTTGATTTAATTATCTAGCGACAACGAGCAATAGTAAATCAAACACAAGAATAAACAATTTTAACCCTGTGGAAAACTTTTCTCAGGAGAAAAACACACATGCCACTGCCGAATCGCTCGATAGCTAAAAATCTACTATTGAAACGAAATACAATAATTCAATTACTTACAGACTCGATAACCACATCTCGTGGCTACCTCCTTTCTAATCAATCTTCTTGTAATCAATTCATCGCTCTGGCAACGCCTTGCTTCAATCTCCCGTCAAAGCATCCAAACTTGAAACTCACAAGTTTTTCAAATCAAAATTAGGTTTTCTAATTCTTCGATTGATTTAATTTGAGTTTTACGTCGCATTGAATCACTCGTTAAAAAAAAAATTCTCTAAAATCTCAAGCCCTTAAAAACTTGGTTTTGGAAGAGGTGAAGAACATAAAAAGAAAGAATGTTTTTTATAAGAAAATTGAAAACCCGTACTCTATTCGAACAGATAGGGTTCTATTCGAATAAACAGTGTTCTGCCTAGTTTATTCGAACAGAGAAAAAAGTCTATTCATACAGAGTAAAGAGTCTATTCGAATATTCAAAAACATAATTTCTTTTTGAACTTTTGTAAAATACTAACGGGTTTGAGTTTTTAAGCGAAGAGGTACAAAACCAACGTACCTGTTCAGTGTCTGTCCAGCTTTAGTCGCCCCACGTGCAATCTCTGATGACAAATAACCACAAGATAGCACTGACACCTATTCTAGACACGAAATGAAGCCAATACCAAATACGGATGTTTCAATCTCCCCTTTTGGTTCATTTCATGACAAAACTATAACTATAAAAAATTAAGAATTACAACTCGATGGACTGACTCAATCACTGAACATCCATACTCGAACTTATTCTTTTATCCTATTACACTTACTCTGGAATCCCTGCACACTAAACAAGATGCATCATGTAACCGTTTAAAATAAAAGGAATCCAGGAAAAAGTCTTAACTTACTTGGCTTACCTGTCATAATTGTCTCTCCCCTTTTTTGGCACAAATAAACAAAGGGTAAATAGTACATAATAGTAGATAAAAGAAGAAGTAAACCAGTCAAAAAAAATGTATAACAATTATTGAACTAGTAAAACACATAATAGATGAAAAATTGATATACTAGTAAATGCAGGAACAAATATTCTGAAAGGAAAGACTGTTAAAACAAGGTATACACAAATAGTCAAACAAAACAAAACTAACATGCAATGAGGATATTAACGGCTAAAGCGAACAAAAATAAATAAAAAAGCCACCAGAGGGCCAGTAACTGAAACAAAGGCAAAAACTAAGGGCTAGTAACTGAAACAAAGGCAAAAACTAAGGTTGTATGTCATGGCTGGAAGTAGGACCACCTGAACTAGATCCCCAAAGATCACTGCATATAGTCTCAAGAGAGAACTACACCATCTCAACAAAGGTCTGTAACGTCTGAACACCAAGCTGGAGTTGACAGATTTCCTAACGATAAAGACAAAACTGAGAGTCCATATAAACATAAAGAGAGGTGATATCATGGGATATTACTCCAACAGGAGCAACTAGCGCAGCAGCTGGCACCGTACCAGCTGACACAATATCTGACTCAGAGTCCTCTACGCTCTCCTCATTCTCAGAATCACTATCAGTGAGCATATGCTTTTGACTCTTCTCCCAATACCAAAAATTGATCACTTCTCCTCAATGATCAGATTCCTCCTCTTCAAGAATATGATAACCCAAATCTGTCAAGAGCTGAGAGATAAAACAGTTAAACGGCAAAGCTCGTGTTGTAGTGGCATGTTTTTCAGAAAGATAATTTTTGCCAATACTTTTCGTAAGGAAGGTGCAATAATAAACTAAACAAGCAAGATTTTACATGGAAAACTCGGTAAAAACTGAGAAAAACCACGACCTCGAGGAGGATTTTGATGTAAAATCTAATATGTTGTTAGTTATTAAAAGTTTTGGAGTGACAGTAGGGTTAGGAAGTAAGAATTACAGGGTTCCGGATATGAATAATTAATTTTTTGCCATTATTTATAGTAGATACATGCAGTTTACAGAAAGAAAGAAACAGTCTTCTATTTTAAAGGTAGTTGGCGAACTTCACAGATCTCTAACGGCTCTTTCTTGACAGGCACAATGGCTACTTTTAGTAGGTTGAGGAATTGTGGTATCTTCTCAAATATTGTTTGTCTTCGATTGTGCAATATTGACTGTTTTCGACTACGCTGTGTTGGCTTACTTTTGTCGAATCTGGGGAATATGCTACTACAATCGCCCCATTCTCGACAGAAGTACTTGTGGTGCGCCGATAATAAACTGGAATCTGAAGATGTTGTCAAATGTTTTAGAAAGCCTTCATGCTGTCATTTCTGAGGTCAAAGTTAAGTGAACCTGGTCATATCTTTCATGAAGAGCAATTAATACGGAACATTGGAGCTGGTAAATGAAAGCGGGGTATAATTAGATGGTGTTAATAAGGATTTTGTGATGGTGGATATTTGAAAGATGTCGCCCCAAGTGTGGCGTAATAAGTTGCCTGAGGATGAAGATGGTGATTGTGATGACCAAGCTGAGGTAAAGAGTTGTTCCAAGTTTTTGCTTTTTTATCATGCAAATGATGTTATCATGGTAGGGGGAGTTGAGGGAGTTAGAGTCAGAAAACGTTTTCACGCGGGGTATCTGTTTGGATTGGGTTCAGTTGTTGTTGGTGAAGGTATTGAAGTTTATCAAAGTATTGGAGAAGGGGGTAATATTCATATTGAAGATGAGGATGTTAAGGCTGGTTGGGCGTCCTGGGATATTGTCGACTGAAGGAGACTTGTAATTTTCTGCTGCCATGCTCCTGTAGTAGCAGCGCCGTTTAAAAGTTCCCTGACCTGAGTTTCTTAGGATATTATTGCCCATGCTACCATAGATAATGTCAGATTCTGGTGATAAGAAGCAAAAATGTCAGATTCTGGTGAAAAGATGTTATCAACTAGCCTTTCAAGTTAAATTAAAGATAGAATTATATTTGGATGTAATGTAATCGAAGGAAAGATTTATCGAATGTAAAATGTAATTGATAGTTCATTCAATAAACTTTGTTTTCAACTTTTGTGTTGTTAAATAAACAATTGATTGAATTAGTATGATGTCGAAGGAAAATGTGCAATGTGTATAAGTTTCGAGTATAATATATCTCGAAGTATAATTTATTGTGTGGGGTCAGGAACGGATTTTGAGGTTGATTGATTTGAAAGTTAAAATTATAAAGTTCCAAGGATAAATAAATGTTGGTTGTGTTGACTTGAACTGTGATAGGCTATAAGTATCTCGTCTAAGTAGGGATTCAAGGGACTGCTACAAAAATAATCTCTTTAAAATTAGATTTCGTGGAGGTGGAGATGGTGAAGACTAGGTCTAAGGTACGAAATGAAGTGCTTAGCCGTGTTCAGGTGAAGTACTGGGAATTGTATAAACGGTACTTCAAAAACTGGTGCATTAATTATCAAATGGAGGAACTTGTTGAACCAGATTATGAAGGGATGAGCGAGGCAGAGGCGATGGATGCTGAAGAGGACTTTCAGTTTCACTGCCAACTTGAATTTTGGAGTCCTCCGGAACATGTAAGTTATATGTATAGTCGTGCGAAGATGTTGATTAGGAAAGAAGATGCTGCTGCAGTTAGGAGTTTATGAATTTTATTGTTGTAGAAGTAGTCAAATGTAATGATCGAATTATGTTGTATGGTGAAATGAGAATAAAGTTGTTTGTCAGAATGTAGTTGTTGATGTTTGGGAATATAAAATTGTTGTCGAATATATGTTGAACTTGGTAAATTGTTGGAATGTAGCAATATATTGTGTATGCTGGTATTTGTAATGTCGAATGAAATTTTGAAATTTAAACAGAGCGTTGAAGATATGCCCTAGATATAGGGATTTGTAAATAAAGTAAAAATGTGCAGAAGTAATGAGAGGATTAAACATGGCGAGGTGTGTTCCTGTAGGTGAAATTTTGATGTATAAGGAAAAGGATGTACAGCATCTTTGTGATAAGATAGGTTGTGCTTTATTGAATATGAATATGTCGGAGGAAGTTCTTTGAGATATGGAAGGATTGGACCAACAATGTAGTAGTTTGTTGGTTTTGAGAAGGCAAAGAGTCAAAAATTTCAAGGAAAGACGTGTAAGGCGTTATGCTCGATTACTCGAACGGTCGCGAAGTGGTACGATGAACAATCGCGTGGGGTCTATGAATAGTACGGAGGTGGGTGACTGCTCATATTTTACGAACTCTAAAAAATTCTTTCTAGTACGAACTCTTTGTGCTCGTCACTGAATCGTTGTCAACAATTGGGAAGGAGGAGATAAGTATGTGATTGAGAGAGCAAAGCGGGTGAAACAGAGGGATACTGAAGTAGCGTGTATTCAAGGTTAGTAATTTGTTATTTATGTATGATTGATGATTAATTTTTTGTAAACATGTGTATATTTAGGTAGGATAAGTGTATTGGGAGAAGGAATTTGTAGTAGATATGATGGATTGTTAGGAATTGAAGATTCGACTGTATTAGGGTTGTGATCGTTAATGGTTATAATGGTGTTGGAGAGAGAGAGTTGTTAATAATAGGTGGTGAGGAGTAGAGAGAGCGATTGGTGGGTGTCGCGGTGAGTATGGCGCGATTGTAGGGAATTTGTTGGGATTTTTGCATTGCCGGAAATGGAGGTTGTAAATTAGTCGTTACGTGGCCAGATTTGACATCGGAAAAGGTGTATTTTCGAATAATTTGAATTGGATTGTTTTTGGCAGAAAACATGCGAAGTGTAATCGAGAACTCTTATAATTTCTTAACTTTGACAAAAATATAACTTAGTAAAGTAATCGATGTTTATGACATTGTATCGAGAATTGAATATAGTAAGTTTATCTGGTAGTAATGATAGTAGCATATAATAATGATAGTAATACGAGAATGATGTCTTAGAAAGTAAACTCGACAACTATATGAATATGAACATATATATGTAACAGATATGATAGATTCTAACTGCAGTAAAAAAATAGAATCTAATTTTTAGGTTCTTAAAAATGGATGAACCAATTCAAATCGATGATAAAGATATATATGGGAACCTTCAAGATGTAGAGCCCCTGATGATCGATGTAACTACCTGTGTTCAACAGTTGGTTAGTAGGTATAGGGTGGGGTCGGGTAGTACAGACATAGCTAGTGTTGACCAGTTTAGAATGACACCAAAAATTGTCAAACTTTCTGATAAGGAGGCTGCCGAGACAGATGTGGATCACGGGCCACAGGCTAGTGATTGAGAAAGTAGAGGGGGTGAGGAAGAAGATGTGGAGGAGGGTGAGGAGGCTTGTTATGTAGAGGGTCTAGAAACGAAGGAGATACTGAGTTTTAAGAAGAAGTATGGTATTCCTGCATACATTAGGTTAGAGGAGTATCAATATGATATGATCGACCAGGGGGTGAGATTCTCGTGCATCAAAAACAAATTAAGAAGGGGTTGAAACTTCCTCTTCGAGCTGACCAGAAAAAGTTGATAAATTTCTTTGATGTGGCACCTGGTCAGTTCAATCAAAATGTACATGACATGTTTCGCGTATGTGGGGCAATAAATGGTCGACCAAAGTCAAGGAGGGAAAAATTGATCACAGTTAACGATTTATGTGTGTACTACACACTCATGATGAACCTAAAGAAGGTAGGCTATCGATATTTGGCAAAGTTTTTGAAGAGACCGTTGTTCTATGACATGGCGACAATAGGAGGGCGATACAGCGATGAACGTTTACTCGTGTCTGGGAACTACGAGTTCGACAAGAAAGACCCTGGGAATCCCTTAAAAAGAAAGACTTTTCATTTAGGTTTATGGTTAAGTAACGTAAATGTCGATGTTGTTGTTTGATTTATGTGTAAATCTGTGTGTAATTGGTATTTGTTCTTTGTACAGCTTTGAAGGAGGCTGATAGAAATTCTGAAGTACAAGAGGAATTGTACAAGATCAGGAAGGGGTACTTTGGTAGGATCGACAACCTGGTCATCAACCAAGAGCGAGTGGGTACTATTTTTCAATAGGCAGGCTTAAAGAGGTCGAGAGCAAAAGGGTTAGAAGTTCCAGTTATCGATGGTAAGATATTGGCGAAGAACAAGAGGGCTGTAGAATCTAGTTTGCCATTGGAGAATCCCTCTTTGGCAAGCTATACGGCGGATTCCATGACTACGGAGAAAGACTCGATGTTTACTAAAACATTGGGGAGGAGTACAAACAAAAGGGCAGTTAACCAAGTTGTTTCTCCTCTGTTACCTCCAAATAGGCCTTCGCGAAGATCAAAGAATGAGGATGTGGTAAAAATTGATACACCAATCACTGTGCCTGATGGGCGACCTCTACGAGGCTCGACAAGTAAGCATCAGAAGAAGAGGGCGAAGTCAAAGTCTTCGAAGAAGAAGTTTGTCAAGGAAGATGAGAAGGAGGTTCATAGGATAATGGAGGCGTATGTTACTGGTATGGATGTGCTGGAGCGGAAGTTGATGACTGTTTTGTTGGGGCTAAGAGTTTGATAACCTTTCTCAACGAGGGCCACCAAAACATGTCGAAGGTGAAAAACATTTCTTCTATGCTTCAATTAAAGGATCTGGTATGTCATTCGAATACTTATTTTATGAATGTAATACATATCAAGAAGTTGTTGATGGAGGCCAAAGGTCGAATTGTTGGAGATGGTGATATGGCAAACCAGTTGATTGCTTACAAAACAATCGAGAAAGATCTGACTAGGGAAAATGAAGATCAGATTGAAGAAAAGAAGTGGTTGAATGCCACATTAAATAAATACAAGCTGAAAGCTGGGAAGCGAGGGATTTTGCCCTTCGAGATGCAAATTTTTTTTCGGATAACAAGATCGAAGAGGTTAGGACACAGATGACGAGAATAAGGAAGTGGCGTTGGCATTGTTGAGAAGCAATTTTGAGAAGGATATGTAGGAGCAGGTTGCTGGTGCTTGAAAGGTGATGGAGCAGGAGCATGGCAATATTTTGGAGGAGGTAAGGGCTCAACTGATATTGCATAATTTAGATGCTTGCAAGAAGGTGAGGGCCAACTATGTATAGCAGTACGAAGTGCTGGAGCTGAGGAAGGATTACTACAAGGGGTTGGCCAGGGTTGGAGGTACTGTCTTCGAGGATTCATATCCAGATGACGATGTTCCAAAAACTCTTAAAGTTCCTTCTGGGATGTAAGTTGTCGATGACTTGGTGATGATGGAAGCCGATGGTTTGCGTCCTGAGGAGTTAGCAGATGTGTTTGCTTCTTAAGGGTCGTCGAAAGTGGATGAAGTGGTGGCCCCTCCTGCAATATAGATAAAGTTTGTGCACAAAATATTTAGTTTTGAGAAGTGATGTAAAAATGGTCGATGGGACTGAGAGAATTTTGAACTTATGTGGGTTTTGAATGCTGATGTTTGTTTTATGTGAAAGGAGTTTGATAAATTTTGATGCATAGATATATATTTTTGTTTGTGAAATTTATGCTAAGTAGTGATATTTGATAAGAATGATATTGTGACATGTGAATGTAGATAGTAGTAGAGTGCTGCTCGAAGCAACTATATTTTGCATGGAAAGATGGTAGTGTAATGGCAAGTAGTTTGTATGGATTGTCAGATGTTTTTAATCTCAATAGGATTTTTGGGTTTGATAGAATCATGTCAATGAACATGACATGATTTTTTTGATAAGTAAATAATGGAAATAATTATCCTGTAATAGGATATTGTTTGTCGAAGGATGGGATGTGTAGTGTTCACGCATACGTATCAAGTATGGTTCAAGACTAAGTAAAGATAGTAAAGATGATGGTAAGTGATGCATGCTTATTAGTATGGATCGAGACCAAAGAAGGATAAATGTAAAGATAGTAACGATGATTGCTTACCTGAAGCATATTTATCAAGTATGGATCGAGATCAAGTTTTAAGATAGTAAGGATGCTTGATTGTCTGATGTATAAGTATCAAGTATGTACCGAGATCAAGTTAAGATAGTAAGGATGTTTGATTGTTTGATGCATACTTATCAAGTATGGGCTGAGATCAAGTTTAAGATAGTAAGGATACTTGATTGTCTGATACATACGTATTAAGTATGGATCGAGATCAAGTTTTAGATAGTAAGGATGTTTGATTGTCTAATGCATACGTATTAAGTATGGATCGAGATCAAGTTAAGATAGTAAGGATGCTTGATTGTTTGATGCATATGTATCAAGTATGAATCGAGATCAGGCTAAGATGAAAAAGATGTAAGTGAAAGATTAGATTGTTTATTTGAATCGATGATAATTGTTATAGTTGTTATTTGTAAAACATTTTCAGTTGAGTTGTGTTCCATGGATATTCAAGCTGGATTTCATCTTCTCTCATTAGCCAGTAAGTCCCACTATCTATTTTGTCAATCATAATGTATGGCCCTTCCCAGTTTTCAAATAATTTTCCCGAATTCTTAGGCCGAGTACTATCTTGGATCCGCCGAAGGACAAGGTCGCCAATACCAAATTTTCTCTTTCGAACTTTTTTGTTGTAAGCTTTTTTCAATGTGTCATGGTATCGACCCAAGTTTGCGTTGGCTTTGTCCTGGGTTTCTTCGATCTAGTTTAGGATGCAGAGGAAACCTAACTCATTGTCTTCATCTATGAGCTTTTATCGACCACTTGGTAGATCGAGGTATGAGGGTATGACTTCTTCAGTACCAAAGGCCATCATAAATGGAGTACAGCCAGTGGAAGTTCGAGGAGTAGTCTGGTATTCCCAGAGAACATTGAGTAGTTCGTTAACCTATCTGCCTTTCTTTTTGTCGAGACGCTTGCGTAGACCTGATTTGATGTTCTTGTTGATGGCTTCAGCTTGTCTATTGCCTTGTGGGTAGTATGACATGGAAGTTGATAGCTGAATTTTGTACATGTAGAAGACTTTACTACTGACGAATTGCTTACTGTTGTCAAATCGTTTCATTTGAGGGCAGGCAAATCTGGTGATTATGTACTCCCAAAGGAACTTGATTATTGCATTTTCATCTGCGTGACATAGGGGATTGCCTTGACCAATTTTGTGAAATAGTTAGTGGCTACAAGGATGAACTTTCGGTTTCCCGATGCTGGGTTGAAAGGTCCAATGATGTCTATTCCCCATTGTTTTATTGGCCAGAGGACATTGCTAATGTGCAATTCAAGTGCTAGGATTTTGATGTATTGGGCGTGGATTTGGAATTTGTAGCACTTTCAAATAAAATCTTCACAGTTTTGTCTTATCTTGGGCTAGTATATTCCTTGTATGAATACCCGCTGGGCTAATAGTCTTTCCAAAACATAGGCTCCACAGATACCTTCGTGAAGTTCTTTAATTTTGATTTGAAATTTCTTTTGAGATATGCATTCAATATGGGGTCCTCCTCCTATAATACGATATAACACTTTATCTTGAACTGTGAATCTGGGGCATTTGGCCAAAAGTCAACGGGTTTCTTCTTTATTACTCGGGAGGATGTTAGAGTTGAGGTATGTAAGAATGGTCTTCTCCAGTCTTCAGGGTCTTTATCTTCAGTAACAATGATTTGCATTTTTGACTGTATATCGAGACTTGAATGCTCGATGATTTCGATATCTAAAGATTTTTTTTCACTGCTAGCATGGCAGCATGGCAATTTTATTGTCGAGGTAAGTAAGAGATCGATGCTTATTTGAATTTGTTCATTTTTTCTTCGACTAGGGCTGCATAATCAGCCATTTTTCCTAATGTGCAGAACGTTTTGCTGTAATGATTGGCAACGAGTAAAGAATCGACGTAAACTGTTATTTCTTCCGCTCAAAGTGCGAGTGCGTGATCTAGTCTGTGGAGGATACTTTCATATCCAGTCTCATTGTTTGTGGCATAAAAGTTTAGTTTAATAGCTTTTTCAATGCGATGATTGGAAGGTGTTACGAGGACGATGTTAATCCATGATCCTCGCGGTCCAGTTGATCCGCCTGTAAAAAGGTGTCACCCGGTGCTTCTAGACTATGCATTTGGTTCTGCAATTGAGTTATATGTGAAGATTTCTTTGAGTTCTTCCCAATCGGGGCCCTTGACTGGAAAATTTGCCAAAAAATTAGCAACTGCATGTCCCTTGACATATATTTGGGGCTGGAAGGATATGTCATACTCGCCAAGAAAAATAGACTATTGTTGAATCATTCGAGATTTTTCTTTTTTGGAGAGTACCAGTTTGAGAGGATACTTAGTTATGGTTTTGATGGTATGAACTTGAAAGTATGGACAAAGTTTTTTAGAGCTGTATACCAAGGTGAGTAGTTATTTTTCTGTTATTGTATATCATTTTTCAGCAGGCATGAGAGTCTTGCTGATGAAGTAGATTGGTTTTTATACTCCTTCGTCTTCTCAAATAAGTACAGAACTAATGGAGTCATCAGTTGTGGATAAGTATATTGTTAGTATTTTTCTATCAACTGGAGTACTCATTATAAGAGGACGCCCTTAGTATCGACTAAGATCTTGGATAGCCAACACACAGTCAGAAGTTCAAATGATTTTCCTGTGTTATTGCTTGGAAAGTGTAGTGGGATTTTCACGAAGAAGGAGGTAAAGAAGTTTGCATCGATCAAATGACTTGGAGATGAATTTATGAAGAGCTTCAATCTTGTAAGCAAATTTTTAGACATATTTCTTTATTCGTGAAGATGGCATTACGATGAGTGCCTTGATTTTTTTTTGATCTATTTCAATTCCTCTTTTTCTGACCAGGTGTCCCAAAAATTTACCAAATACAACACCAAATTGACATTTTTTTGGGTTGAGTTTCATTTGGTAGGTGCGAAGGATATCGAAGATGGTTTAGAGGTTATTTGAATGATCTTCGCGCTTCAAGCTTTTGCAAATCATATCATCGATGTAGACTTCCATGATTTTTCCTAGATGATCTTTGAACATTTTAGTAACAAGTCGTTGGTAAGTAGCTCATGCATTCTTTTAACCCGAAAGGCATTACTGTGTAACAGTAGAGACCTTTTTTAGTAATGAAGGTTTCTTTTTTTTTATCTTCTGTGGCTAGTGGAACTTGTAGGATCAGTGGAAATCCGTGCCCATCGAATGGTTGTATCCATCATTAAAAGAAGTTCGTGCCCTACGACAGAATCGAGGAGTTGTGGGATCAGTGGGAGAGGAAAACTATCTTTCGGCGTGAATTTGTTGGGTTCTGTAAAGTCAACACAAACCTTGATCTTCCCTTTTCTTTTTGGGATTGCCGCAATGTTAGAAACCCATTTTGGGTATTTTACTTCATGAATAAATTCTACACGAAAGAGTTTATCAATTTCATCATCCACGGCTTTACGGAGGCAAGAAGCTAAGTTCTGACATTTCTGTATGACTGCGTTGTTGTTTGGAAGGAGGTTTAATTTATGGCACATGATTGATGGATCAATGTCAGGCATTTCTTGGAAAGTTCAAGCAAAGATGTTGACATTTTTCTAAAGTAGTTAGATCATGGTTTCTTTCTCGTCGAATGATAGCTTGGAGCCGATGAAGGTGTGACGCCTGGGTCCATCGAGTTCAATATATTTGACTATTTCAGTGTCATGCTACTCAAATGTGTGGGGTATTTCCTGTTGTAGTTGTTATGCTTTGAGAAGTTTTGCCGTGTGAGAGTTGGTTGTAGTATTTTTGCGCATACGTGTAATTGCTAGGCTACCTTTTATTTCATAAACTCTGTGATCTGTTGGAAATCTCACTACTAGAAAATGGAACAACAACCACGGTCTATATTAGTTTTAGCCACAGTTACAACAGTAGCTAAATGCTACAAACCTAACCGTGGCCAAACCCCAAAATTTGTGGCTAAAGACATATTTTTGGTGACACTAATTTGGTTTGTGGCCAAACCGTGGCAAATAGCTTAAAAAATGCGGGATCCAAAAGATTAGAAATTCTATATCCCTCAGTTTCTAGACTCTTTCTTCCCACTTTATAAGTTTTAAGGGTTTGAGCATTCAAATTTCTCCACGAAAATCTCCCACCATATCTCTCTCCCTCCGAATCACAAATCTCATGGAGGTAAGTTTTAATTTCTGATGGATCGATGAGAGCCATGGCATCTCTGTGTGTGTTAAAGCTCTTAAAGCATATATAAATCTATTTCTCTAAATCGATTTGCTCGGGTAAACTCACAGGGTTTATTGAAGCTTAGAATTTGCAACCCATAATTGAATCCCTTAAGTTCTAGGTATTTATTTATGATTTTGGTTTTTTTCAAATTTACTGTGGTTGTATGATTTTTCTTTGGACGTTCCTTAATTCTACATTAGGTTTCTCTGAAATTATTTTTGATCATATACTTGATATAGGTTTTGAATTAGTGACTGTAGTTAGGGTTTTTATGATTTTTCTTTGGATGTTCTTTGATTTTATGGTTTTCAATTGGTGGTTATAGATAGGGATTTCAATTGAGTTTACCATAACTCTTGTAAATAAACTCCTTTACACAATTAAATGGAAAATTTTACAAAAGAGGGGAAAGCTCCTAGAAAATCAACTGTACAAGCACTAGCTAGATCTGAAGAGAAATTATATGGAAAAGTAATACCAAACTCTATTCATTATAAGATTAGTTTTTTATCTACCATATTTGAGGACATATGTCTTTGTTAGCACAATCTCTTTTGAAGTAATAATCTGCTTGAAGTGCCTGTAATTCCTTTCTTCATATATGTGATGAACTGAGGTGTTGAAAGCTGTTTTTAGAATCATCTTCAGACTGGGATCAATTTTTTGCTTCCTGTATAAAATTAAACTCTTCTTCTCATTTACCAATAGCTCTTGTTGTCTTGCAATGCCCACAAGATTCATTTTCCTTGGTGTTTGGTTGTGCTTAACAAATTTTGGAAAAATAGTGTGCTAAATTCAACTCATTTATTTTTGTAAATTCTCCTTATCACAATATCCAATATCTATTGTAATGTATGTTCTTAGTGGTGATAAGTTGTTTGAAGGAGAGGATCACTTGATGCTTAGAGCATTGATAGATTTCCTCCTTTCCCTAGAAAATAGCATATGACATGAATTGGCTATACGGAAAGCAAGATTCTTCTTTCGGCTGTCTAAAAATTAAAGACTTTATGTTCTCCAGTCACATTTAACAATCAAGTTTCTCAAAGCTATATTTTGTTTGTGCAGGGTTTAGATACCTTTGTTGGGGAGCATGGAGCACAGCTCTCTGGGGGCAGAAGCAGATAGTTGCAATAGCTAGGACAATTCTAAAAGATCCACAAATTCTACTTCTAGATGAAGCTATGAGTGCACTTGGCGCCGAGTCTGATCGCGTTGTGCAAGAGGTGTTAGATTTGATTATGGTCAACCAAACCACTATCATCGTTGCCCATCGTTTAAGCACTGTTAGAAATGCTGATGCGATCGCTGCCATCCATCGAGGAAAGATTGTTGAAAGAGGTACTGCTCTTATATCTATGAACCCCTAAAAGTGTTTCATTAGGTGGATGAGTACACCATCCCCAGTTAGGAACTAATAATGTTCTAGAAAGTGTTATCCTAGTATCGTAAGATAAACCATTTGGTGATATGTGGATGACTACACTTCATTAATCGCAGTATTTTCCAATTCCTTAAGGATATTTCTTTTGAACTAGGGTTGCGTCGACTTTATATGTTGTCAATTTTTTTGTCATTGAACATTCCTAATACTAACCACCGAATAATTGACTTGATAAGTAATACGCTTAGTATATCGTAGACATGAGTGTTTACGATAAAAAGCCTATGTCTCTGTGCATCGACTCTAAAGGCTTCCACCTTCTCCAGGGCTTGAAATGCCTGGCCCGTCATGGAAAGAAACTAAGCCAGGCTCGCCAGATCAAGGGAAGGGCTCACGTAGATAAATTACCTGAACCATGTTTTTCCCAAGCTGAGGTCTAAGACCCTTTCGTTTCGGAAGCAAAACCCAGGGCAAAGAAAGATGGAGGGGACACGGATAGCAGTTAGAATAGATAGATAAGAGCACATAGCATCACTTACATCAGAAGTGGGATCACTCACTTCAAACCTTACTACGCCAGCAGGAAATTAGCAACTAGTAAACTGATCCGACTGGAGACCTCCCAAGGGAATCCTTAGCCAACCCTCTATATAGTTAGCTCCTTTCTTTAGCTTCTTAGGAGTGTCAGGTATAGGGTAAGAATTCATCACTAGACTATAAGAGGCATAAACTAAGACCTTCACCTTCTCTTCTACGGATCTTGCGAATGCATAATAAAACTTCACATTTTCACTACTACTGCTATAAATGAATCATTTTTCCGTGCCTGGGTTTATAACTTCAGCTTTTTGAAATACCTGGGACAGCTAATCAAAACTAATATGGCTCCCTTATCTTTGAGACTACCCTTAGGACTCTATTAAGTCATTTAACAGTGGATAGAAACAAGTTATGACAACGCTCACACGAGAGCAAAAAAAAAGAAGGCTTTCTTTAAGATAATTTGCCCATACAATATAACAAGGAGAGCAATCAAGGCTATGGCTACTTTAGGACAATTCCCGCCTTAGGACCCCTGCTGTAACAATAGCTACTATGCATCCTACATGAGAAAATGCTATCGACGAAACAAGCCTTTATCAAGCATATCACCATGACCTGGTACAGAACCAATCTTTACTTTAATCCGTTACGGATTAAGAAAAGCGTTCTAACAGCAGTTTCACACCCCCTGAATGTCTTAGATAGATGTAAGTAAAATGAAATAAAGGCTACTAAGTAGTAACTAGGAATGCGGCTAGCTCAGCTAGTTTACTTACTTGCTCGCTATAGGGGGGAGGCTAAAGCAGAGTAGCAAAACTAGGAATGGAGTTGGCTTGTTAGAGCTAGGCTGCTGAGTTAAAGTAAGTGAGCTAGTCATACGAGCTAGTGAGCTAGGCAGCTTGCTGTAGTTGTTGTGGTAAACTGGAGTGAAACGAGTCAATCATGACATTAGACGACGTATTGAGCAAAAAACTCCAACATTTGAACATTAAAAGCTGAGGTAGGGCTAGCCTGGGTATGAATCCTTTCCTAGAGTGAGTACTTATGTAAGTAGAAGGCAGCCATCTAAGGGATGTAACTAGTTTGCTTTAGCTCACCACTCAACTCAGGCTTCTGTTCGACTCTTGACTGGCTTCGCTTTGCTTAGCCTACTTACTGTGTAGCCTTCTTTCACTATAAGTAAGGTAAGGATTGCTTTTTGTTAGCGATATAAGCAAGCTCGGAAATAGGGAAAGACTACCTAAAGACTCCTCCGCTTGTACGCTGCAGGTGCTTTACTTTTTTTAATATCTTTATAAGGCCGGTATGAGCTCCTAACTCGTTGACTTGTGGATGTTACCGGGGATCCTCCCTTGCTTTCGCCTGCTCTTCTCACTTTGCTTGGATTGCACCTTGAGCTGAGCCGGTGCAAATATACCGACATCCTTGACAATTCTTCTTCTTTTTGTTCCTATTGTGAAGGGAATTTTTAACCTCCCCGGGGGGAACCAAACTACTTTTAGAGTAGGGTTACACCCTTTCCTACAACCCTTGCTAAAACAAAACCACCAAGAGCTCCTATCCCAGAAATTCTAACCTTCTTTACCTTATTACTTATCTTATTCCTTACCTTGGATAAGATGAGAAGATCGCCGTTTCTTCTTCCTTGCTTAGGTCTGCTCAGTACAATATGAGCAAGAAAAAACTGTGTTGATTAGCAAGCAAAAAAACTGTACCAAGAATCTTACTCAATCGAGATCCCTTCTTTTCTCCCTGGGAGCCTACTCCAGTGCCCCAGTAGTTTCTTATATAGTCCCTGTCCAATTTGTTTGAAAGAAGTATCTTTCTTTTAAAAAAAACTGCCCCTAATGATAAACTGTTTTCCACGAGAGATTCTTTCTTCTTCACTTCTGAACTGATTCTCTCAAAGCCAGCTCAATTCAGGTGCTTTCAATCACCCTTATCTTCCTAGTAAGTCTAGTCTACCTCTTCCCTATCTGACTAGAAAACCTTTGAAGTAGAGTAAAGTGCTCGGGCAAGGAAGTTTGAAAGTTGTCCCTTTCCTTAGGGAAGATAGTTTCTTGCCATCCCATCCAATTTTCTTTCTAGGTCTTCTTCTTTTGAAGTTTCCGTGGATACAGTTTCTTTCCCTGGGAATGTTAAGAAAGGTGAAGGATAAAAGGCCTTCTCGCTGCTTGTCAAAATGGAACATTTTGCATTCTTTTGATCTGTCGGCAGAAATAGATAGATTTCTTTACCACATGCCTAGTATTTTACTGCTTTCCTTTCAAAAGGACTATCCATCTTATGAAAGGGAATGCCTCTATTTGAAGTTGTGTATGGGAATCGAAGGGACTAGAACAGAACTAAGCTAGCCACTCCTCGATAGAGAAAGAGAAGGTAGGAGCACGCCAAGAGGCAAGTTGACTGGGACGACAGAGTGGAAGACTTGTAGCGAGTAAGGAAAGAGAGAGGAAGAGAGGGTAGGACGTAGTTCCTGGGATTGCTTTTGTGTGGGATGGTCAGATTGCTCTGGAACTCGGTTCTACCCCCGTCTTTGCTTTGAAAAGGTTCTTGAATGTTAGATTCCCTTTTTATTTTTGGAAGATTTGGTTGCTTCAAATCCCACTTTCCGCTTGTTAATAATAAACTAATGGGAGAGAGCCATAGATGAACGCCTCTTCCTTAGTGGCCTCCTTCTGCTTCCGCTTCGTGTTATTAATCTGTATGGCTGCTCTAGAGTGCTATTAGACACGTAGGGATATAACTGCCAGTCCAGTTTTGGCCATTTCCATGTATCTAGCCCTGAAGAAAGTCGATATGTGGATGATTTTCAATCAAAGAGGGAAGCAATTTATCTTAGGCCACGAGAACGAGATAGAAGAAGAGTTGCGGATCGCTAAGGAAGAAGAAATTGGCTTTCTTCATTTTAAGATAAAGAT
This sequence comes from Kingdonia uniflora, assembly GCA_014058105.1. Lineage (NCBI taxonomy): Eukaryota > Viridiplantae > Streptophyta > Magnoliopsida > Ranunculales > Circaeasteraceae > Kingdonia > Kingdonia uniflora. The sequence goes on along the minus strand of JACGCM010000911.1, from coordinate 1,443,180 downwards.
TGCATTTCACTTTCACTTTCTATATCCATTTTGAATGGGTAAAAAAAGAAGCAAGAGCTTATCATCACCAGCAGAAAGAGGCAGAAACCTTTTCTCTTTTGAAAAGGGACTGAGATGCACCCTTCGTGCCTCATACCCCTGAGGAAGGGAAGACTGCGCAACCACACTGGGCAAAGAGGCTCTTGGTACAGCAAAAATAGTTGACTTGCGTACGTTGAAAGCTTAGTTCGAGCTGATACAAAACACAAGGAAATTTAGAAGACTAGGAAAAAGATTCATTCATTGTTTGAAAAGTTTTCAACGAATGAAGGTCAATAGGCTGAAGCCAAGTATTTCAATCAATATTGGTAAACCGCCCTATCCTTAATTGAATGTTCAAATGTGGTTTCAGATGCTGCCGAAGGGGACCTTTCTTAGAGCCGGGAAAAAACAGAGAAATTCCTAGATTCTTTACTATTTACTAGAGGATTTCCTACGGAGGAAGAGTCGGTTGGCATGAATCAGATCAACTTTAGCTTCCTTAGCCCGGTCAAAAGAAAATTTGGATGGTTTGGATAGCCGTTCACTCACCCTCAATGGTCTGCTATTTCGTTCGTTGTAGCAGAGCGAATAAGGTGTCATTCTCAGTCGAAATTCCTTGTATGGTATGAAAATGGCATTAATGAGTTGAAGTAAATGTTAATAACATAAAAGTCTCTTATGCCGTTATTGGCCACCCTGTGGTTTGGCTGCCAAAAAGACCACATGGGTTGGGTGAAGGCACAGTTCTATGTTCTAAATTTCCAACTGGTGATTCTTGAATGGCTCTTTCTGGTCTTTTTCTTCTCTTCCTATCAACACACCAATATAGGTTTTGGTACCAAGTACCGGAGTGTGAAATCCGCTTTTTTTAGTCTCTCTTTCATAAAACTTGCGTACGTAGAAAACTACCCCTTTCTTAATTCATTTTCAATTGAGTTAGCAGTCTGGTCTTGTTCCGCTCGGATGCCTTTATTTTGTCCTGATAGAGCTTTTATAAAAGGTCGGCATTTGGCAAAATTCATCTGCCTAAGAATCTCATAGATAGAAGGAAAGAGATCAAATTGAACCCCCACCTTACTGTAGGAAGAGGTCGGATTGCCTAATAACCAATACAACTTGCCTTTGGGCGCCTTATTATAAGAGGGGCCCAAAGGCGCCCAACCAACTCTGATCTTACTCTTATCCTTAGTTAGGTCTTTCAATGGCAGTGCTTATTAAAGAAATTGGAGAAAATCAATAAAGAATGGCGCCATCTCCACTTCCTATTGATTGAATGCTGACTCCGACTGAATGAGCTCAAGCATCTTCAACTTTTTTTTCTTTGAGGAGCCCTTCAATTAACCGAGATGAAGAAGCTGAAACTACTTGACCTTCAGGTAAGGGGTATCGATAAAGATTCCTCACTTTAGGAAGGAATGCAAGACTGAGGAAAGGCATTTATAGGTAGCTAAGCTAGTTGATGGACCCTGTCCTGTCCACGGATAGTTTCACGCCCTGGAATGGAATAACTTCAGAAAGCCGAGTGCCGAACTGGATATAAAGACACAAACTACTTAGAGCTACTTGAAGCTATACTCAAAGAAGGCCTACGCTTGACTTGTTCCTCCATTTGATAGTTCCGTTCTAGCTAGCGAGAGCATTACTTTACATGATAAGCGGCGAGTTTTTAGGTTCAGTAACGAACGATTGGGGATTTTGAAGATCTAATCTTTTCACATGCAATACTCGATGAGATAATTCAATTAGGCCCGTTTTTAATCCTGAATGAATGGACGAAGGGTATCACATTAGGGACCCCTCTCAACTAGGTATTCGGCCTAAGAAGAAATTGCATTTAAGCGAGCTTAGCCTATAGTTACGTCTACTTTAAGGCAACCTCCTGCCTGATTGAAGAAAGGCCCCATTGCCTGATCATAGAGTGGATTGAATGAGCTGATCAATGGAAATGCCCAATCCTTCTCTGACCAATCCTACCTGACTTGTCTTATCTATGCTAATCAAGTGGGACTGGCCCTACTCACTTACCGGAAAGAGCAGAAGGCATTGACTCGCTATCCTCTTACCAGGCCTCAAACTTTTCGCGCAATTCAATTCCTTCTTCCCCAGCCACGGACGGATAAAGATTAGTTCTTCGTTTGCTGTCTCATAAGAAATGGGAGGCCAGGTCTGTTGTCGATCCAAAAAGACAGGATACGCGAGAGAAGGGGACACTAGCCACCAATAGTAGAGAGTGAGAGCAGTAGTGCGGTAGGAATGCTAGCTTAGGCTTCACCCCCTTACTCTTTCTGTTCCCGTGTCTGCTACTCGTCTTGCCTCATTAACAACATAATCATAGTAAGAATAAAGTCTACGCACTAAAACAAGATCAACAGCTTTAGGCTCTTCTGCTTCTGTTGCTAGCTTACGAACTATTAGCTATGGAACTGCTATTGGTGATCATGGGGCAGCAGGTTCTGCGCTAGGTACTATATCTCCATCAGGAACATCTGGCTCTTCCTTTCTATCATGGTAATTAGACTCTCGATCATAGGCATTAGTCACCACCTATTATTAATGTAAGGAAACCCACCTAGGAAAATGACCACTACATGGTGAAGTCTGTTCCTGCGCCTACTCCTGCCCAAAGGATCTCCAACAAGTTGTTTACGGGTAACTGAGCCAACAGGTTAGGTTTTGGTCTAACTACTGGTTATACTTTACCTTTCAATGGAACTGGTGGTAAGCGCCTATGGATATGACGAGGATAGATTCTAGAAAATCTTAAGTGAGAGCACGGAGAACCTAAGATTTAGATAGATTCCATGCTGGGACCGCGTACACAAGTGTTGCTAAATCTCGATCTGGAACCTCTCGAACAGCGGCTATATATGGAACTGACTGAATCCACACACACCTGGGGGATCTGTCTTTTCCTCTGCAACTGATAAAACTACCCGGTCAACCTCGCTACTTATGTTAGAAATTCAATCTTGATCCTGAAGGTATGACGCTGAAGTGATGCGCTTATGCATCTGGCCTTGCTACCGATGGATCAACATATGCTGCCTATAATGGTCACTAGCGTTGCTAGTGGATATGCCACTGATTTGGCTAGCTCTTCACCAGGTACTAGATATGCTAAAGGTATGGATTAATATATGACACACCTGGCTTAGATGCGGCTGGGTTTCGATATCCAACCGAATAGGCAACTAGGTATGTTACTACTGGGTATGACCCTGTTGGTTGAAATGAATCAATCGGTTATGCCGGTCCTATACCTTTAGGCGTAGATCTTTCATAACCTGGGTGCCCAACCGACTAGATCACATTAATCAACCGAATCAACTGCTTCTTATAGTGATGCTTAAACCGGCTCTGTAGGATCTACTACTTGTTGATAAGTATTTAATCGAAGAATCTGGATCTACAATATATGGATATGAAAGAGGATATGCTCGAACCGGACCGCATCTCGATTTGCACATGGATAATATGTTGGTGGACCCCCTCTGCCTTCCATTCTATGCCCTTGATCACATGAGAAATCTTACTTGGACAGGTCCGACCGAAGTAGCTACCGGATTATTCGCATAAAGTTCTGTAGTGTAGTTAAGGTTGTAGTTCTAGTTTCTAATTTTTGGTCTTAGTGGTACTTTTTATTTGGTTGTGAATTTCGGGTTCTTACGTGCTAACGATTCTAAGAGAATTCAGTGTAAACTCTTCTTCTATGTCTTTATTCTGACCAAAGAAGTGCATATCAGGAAAAGAGGAGGGATTACTTCGGTGTACCAAGGTCTGGGAGGATTAGAGATTTCATATCAAAGAATGAGAAAGTTGGGCCTCCCCCTTGTCCCTCTCCCTTGGACCTTGGGACATGGAACAGTTAGGGGATGCATGAAAGAACGATATATATGCCTTGAATAGGCCGAGGTTACCTTCTTCGGGTGGACAGCCTGGGAGAGATGATTCAAACCCGTTATACTCCTTCGTTGTCTAGGGGACTGAAGGAATGGTGATGATAAGATGCCCCTCGTTGGAAGCCAAAATGCAAGATGAAATGGATGAGACTCGTTTTCAACTCCTATTCTAAATACAGGCATGGAACTATGATAAAGCCCTAGGAATGACAGAGAGACATTGGGCTTAAGGAGGATGGAACTTGCCTTCCCAGGAAGTAAGTCGATCATGAGATGGAATGTATGCCAGTAAGGAGAAAGAAGGAAGCTATCTAATAGGAATTCACTACACTCCTCGGTGCACAGAGAAGTCTAGTGTACACACTTATGGAAAAATTATTTCAAAGTACCATCTCCATTTTGCTTGCTTTATGTTTGCGATTCATCAGGTTCACATTTTGAGCTTGTTAAGATTCCCAATGGTGCATACTGCCAACTCATACGCTTACAAGAAATAACAAGAGGCCGAGCAATCATACTGAGATAAAGACCTCATGCTCCAGCACGCGACTTTGGGACTTTGAGATATTTTACAACTTTAGAAGACGGTAGCTTCGTGGTATATAATTTTGTCATTCATTTAATCATATAATGAGTTCCGTGATCCTATTGGCTCGTTAGTTAGTATCCGAAACACATCCTAGTCTAGCCTGCACATTTTAATTATTTGATATCCACCGCAGCCTGGCGAATAAGCATATGTACAAAGTGCTCGAGGGGTCGAATTTCCACATTCTTGATGTTTCTTACATAAGTGTAGAGCAGAGGCCCATCCATCAACTGCAAGTGGAAAGAAACACAGTGATTGCATGCATTGGTGCTTACCAGGGATTACTATAGACAATAAGTAGTGATTCTCTAAATGTTATGTTTGGATATGAGAGCAAAATTAACTATTATTTTGTTTGGTTTACAGGTTCTGAAGGTTTTTTCCATTCCCAGTAACCATTACATCCTTTCGGTTTACTATTGGTACCGCACTTGTTCTCTTTATGTGGATATTCAATCTCCACAAAATGCCTAAAATTACTTCTACTCAGGTATTTTAATTCGTGCTAAAATGTCTTTTTTCTAAATAGTTTTTTAAATATACCATATTTAATTTTGTTTGTAAAAAACCACTTTTCAGCTTGTAGCAATCCTTTCAACCTTTTCACCAATATGAGTCTTGGGAAAGTTGTTGTTTCATTCACACATACAATTAAAGCTATGGAACCCTTTTTCTCGATTCTTTTCTCTGCCATGTTCCTTGGGGAGGTAAGATCGTTTTTTCTTCCTTTATATTTTCATTACTTACATCAGTTATGGCATTGCCATTTAAGCACTATGTTTATAAGTTTAACATCCTGCATATAGATGCCTACTTTCTGGGTAGTTTTATGCCTTATACCAATTGTTGGTGGTGTGGCATTGGCATCAATTTTTGAAGCCTCTTTTAATTGGTAAGCAAAGCTTTAATACTTTTTTAAGAAAGTTAGAAAGTGTATCGTTTTTGCTAAGTACATTCCAATCTCGTAATGTACTTAGCAAAAAAATCATGGTCAACAAAAGGTACGATGAATATATAAATTTTGGTGAATCTACCTGATATACCAAACTCATATATCAATGTCAGTTGCAGATGCATGTGGCTACTTTCTCATAGATTTCTAACCATTCCTTTCTTCTTAACAGGAATCTATAGAAAATATAACTCTGTTCTCAGTAATAACAATCATGTCATTGTTCCTCTTAATCAGGGGGTATTTCAAAATTCATGGATAAAATGTAACGGAGATTACCTTTGTTACATTTTGAAAATTTTAAGGGTTTTATCCAATCCCCCACATTACCTTATACGGAGATTCATGGATAAAATGGAGAAAATTTTAAAGGGTATTTTGAAACATTGTTGGGAGCCATTACTATATATATATATATATATATATATATATATATATATTTATTTATTTATTTTTTTAGTTTTTTAGTTTTTTTTCTTTTTCTAAGAAGGAAATTTGAAGAAAAAAAAGTGAGGGTGCCCCCCCCCCCCCCTTAAATTTGCCCCTGCTCTTAACCCCTGTGGCTTTATCTATGAAGGGTGTCAAGTTTACCCCCACCTACCTGCAAGCTACTGTAAGTATATGTTTAAATGTTGTTTGCCTGATTAATCTGAAGCCATCAAATTAAATGGCTGACCAAGCCTCACTTCATTCTGTATAAGGCTTGAATGTTAAAGACGTATGCATCAAGGCTCTCGTTGCTGGGATATGCTTTCATGCTTATCAGCAGGCGAGGTCTTCTTCTGAATATTTCATATATTTGTATTTTATAAGTGATTAGACTTAATAAGAAGAAAATGCCTTGCATTCATCACTGCAATCTGCTAAAATACAAAAAAAAAATGTAGAAAAAAAGGCCAAGTATGCCTCAGATCTCGAAACTGAAATAGATAAGGCGGTATGAGCATATAAATGAGGGTATTACAAAAGCAACACATAATGGATTTTAGATTCCTGTATATATCATTGCACTGCCCCCTAGCTAATAATTTGTTGCATAATGTCCAGGTCTTTTGCTGATTTAGTTCGAAAATATTGACACATTTGTTTTGTTTTACTTGCTTGGTTACAGGAAGAAACGAAGGAATATGTAGCACGGAGTATGTGGTACCCTCTCTACCATCCCTTTGTACATGAGAAATAATTCTCCAAGAGCATCTATTTTTTACGTGGTTACACGACGTCATTTTGATTGCTACTGCTAACTTTTGTAATTTATCTTTCTTTGGAAATTATGTAATCGTGGTTTCGGCCATTTACAACGGTGAAATATATATATATATTTTGTAAAATGACTAGCCACGGCTAGTTTTGTATATATATTATAAAATGACTTTAGCCACGGCTAGTTTTGTAGTTAATAGCGAGTATTAGCCACAGATGATACAGTGGTAATTAACAAGTATTATCCACAAATATTATGGTGGTGATTGACAGGTATTAGCCACGGGACATTTTGTGGGAAAGTTCATATCCAATGGAGCAATTTACCACGGTTTATAATGTATTCAATATGCATTAATAGCTACGAAATAGCCACGGTACTACCCGTGGCTATATCTGATTCATTGGCCACAGTCAAGTTCGTGCTTGAGCATTAGCCACACCACCAGTTAACACAACCCTGGGCATGGGTATACCCGTGGCGAATGGTATTAGCCACGGCCAGGGTAGTGTCCATTGACGCTGATTCTAGTAGTGTCTTAATGTTAGATGATATGTAGAAGGTACTGCTTTGATCGAATGTAACTAGCTACGTCCCAAAATTCCCAAATATTTGGACTCAATATCGATTACTAGAAATTAAACGAATGTGGTTTTTGATCCCGCCTGAACTGGCAGAGAAATTTCTCCTGTGGTCAATTCTTTTGAACCATTGAAGCTAGTGATTGTGGTTGTCGATGCTTTCACGGAATCTTTGAGTCCCAGAACCTCAATCGTTATTTTGAACAAAATGTTTATGGTGCTTCTTGTATCGACAAAAAGTGTATGCAGGTAGTCTTGTCCAACTTTGAGCATAATGACTAGAGGGTCATCATGAGGGTACTTTACATGGCTAGTGTCAGTCTTCGAAGGTAATATGGTGCGGATGTATTGATTTGCTCGAGCTGGGGATAAATTTTGTTGACTTCTCTGTAGAGGTTATTTTGCAACAAGATGTAATCCAGTCATTTTGCCTTTTTTAATTTCAATCATGTAAAGGTGGCGAGCTTGCCCTTGGCCTTGATTTTGTTCAACGTCTTTGTTCTTTGTCTCAACCTCAAGAAACTTTTGGATGTTGAAGACATAATTATGAAGCCTTCTAGCTAAGAGGATGCGATGAAAGATTTGAATGAGAGAGTCACAGTTGTTAGTTTTATGACTATGCATATTGTGATACTGACATAGAGGTTTGTTGGGGATATCGGGAATTATTTGTGTTGTCCGATGACACTCATCTCCCTTTATCGTTGGCAAGATAGCGGAGAGAGTCGTTGTCATTGGGGAAGAACTGGGACGGGTCTGTCCGGCCTTCCGTCTTTTCTCTTATTGTTGTCGGTGTTTCTACCGCATTGTTTGGGTACTTCGATAGTAGTCGATTTCGGGGTGGAGATGAAACTTTTTTCCGAGAATAGATGGCAGAGGAGCTCTTCATTTTATCTTTCTTGGATCATTCTAGTTCGATGTAGTTATTAACTACATCAATCATTTTTGTCACCGTTCAGGGTTTGTACAAAGTAAGCTCTTCTCCAACTTTAGAGTCGATATGCAGGGATGAGGTGAATGCTGGAACGACGATTTTAGGGTCCGAGATCCTAATTTTATGTGTTTCCCGCAAGAAATGTTTATAAAAGCTTACCAAGGTTTCTTTTGCTTCCTACTCGAAGAAAAATAAGGAATCTGCAATGATCTCTCGCTCTTTAGCGTGAGCATAATTGGACTCGAATAAACGCTGTAATTGGCTGAATGTGGTGATGGAGCCTTCTTGGATCGTATGGAACCATCTGAGAGGTTCTTCTTTTAGGCTTATGATAAATAGCCTACATAGCACGTGATAGAATTTGGAGTATAATCCAACTGTGGCTTTGAAGTATCGGACGTGGGTGAGCGGGTCAGTGAGGCCTGCATATTGAATAAACTTTGGTATGTGGAAATTGTCTAGAATTGGTATAACTTCAAGATGTGGGGAGATGGGATTTGTTTTGATTATGTCGAACGCAGACCTTCAGCCTGGGATATCATAGTTCATGGCTTGGATCTTATTATTTAGGTCTTCCAAGGTGACAAATTATAGAGGAATTGGTACGGTTGTAACTTGTAGATCAAAATCTCCCTGTCCTTCTGGTCCCAATTTGTCTCTGACTGGCCTTCTTTCTAGTGGTGGGGGAGATTGATGACGCGTGCGCCGACTTCCTTGAGTTATCGATGCTGCGGATATAAATCCAAAGTGTCAAAAATCCCTATCTGGATTTTTGGATATGGATCGAGAAGTTCGTAATCTGTCCTCTCATGACTGATCGTCTCTTTGGGTTGCTCTTTATCGATGATTACTTCGGGCTTGTGGAGGTGATGTTTGATGACCTGTGAGGCAATCTCGAGTTCTTCTTAATCTCTCCATCTCCATCTGATGTGTCTGACTCTGTTGGTCCAAGGCTTTTCTTCTTTCGTCTCTTTCCACCTGAAGAGCTTGAGCGTGAATGCGCTGATCTTCCAACTTTTGAGCTTTTTTGGACTCCATTTGCCTCTGAAGCTCGATCACTGCACTGTGCAGGTCGACTATTTCTGGTATCAAATTGATTTCGTGGTCTTTTACTATGATGGAATAGCTTCGGAGATTCATATTTGCCATCAAATTATTCTTATATCAGGAGTGCTAAAGAAAAAGTGTGGTATTTCCCACAGACAACGCCAATTGTATTGGCATGTTTTTCAGAAGGATAATCTTTGCCAATACTTTTTGTAAGGAAGGTGCAATAATAAACTTAACAAACAAGATTTTACGTAAAAAACTCAGTAAAAGCTGGAAAAAAAACCTCGAACTCGAGGAGGATTTTGATGTAAAATCCAATATGTTGTTAGTTATTACAAGTTTTGGAGTGACAGTAGGGTAAGGAGGTAAGAATTCTAGGGTTTCGAATACGAATAATCTATTCTCTGCCTGTATTTATAGTAGATACATGCAGTTTACATAAAGAAAGAAACAATTTCTTATTTTGGGGGTAGTGGGCGAACTTTGCGGATCTCTAACGGTTCTTTTTTGACCAGGCACAATGGTTACTTTTAGTAGGCCGAGGAATTGTGGTATCTTCTCGAATGTTGTCTGTCTTCGACTATGCAATGCTAACAGTCTTCGACTACGCTGTGTTGGCTTGCTCTTATCGAATCGGGAGAATATGCTACTACAATCGCCCCATTCTCGACAGAAGTACTTATGGTTGTGTTAAAATTAAACTGTAATCTAAAGAGGTTGCCGAATGTTTTATAAAGTCTTTCTGCTATTATTTTCGAGATCAAAGTTAAGTGAACCTGGTCATGCCTTTCCTGAGGAGCAATTAATGTGGAACATTGGACCTGATAAATGAAAGCGAGGTATAAATAGATGGTGTTAAGAAGGATTTTGTGGTGGTGGATATTTGAAAGATGTCACCCCAAGTGGAGCATAGTAAGTTGCCTGAGGATGAAGACGGTGACCATGATGACCAAGCTGAGGTAAAGTGTTGTTCCAAATTTTTTCTTTTTGATCCGGCAATTGATGTTATCATGGTGGGGGAGTTGGGAGAGGTAGAGTCAGAGAGCATTTTCACATGGGGTATCTATTTTGGTTGGGTTCAGTTGTTATTGGTGAAGGTATTGAAGCTTATCAAAGTATTGGGGAAGGGGGTATTGTTCATATTGAAGATAAGGATGTGAAGGCCAGTTTTTCTGCCTTGGGGAAGAATATTACGATGAGAAATCATGTGAAACAACCACAAAATCTTAGACAGGTTCTTCTGCCGTTCATACAGTCTTTTCTTCTTCCCAGAATGAATAAGCAGATCCTAAAGTTCTTTCTTTGGAAGAAACTGAGCGGGAATCGGGTGCCACTCTGTATGTGGGACTGGATAGGGTGTATCCTATAAATCAAATGCCCTCATGAGATCAACGCGGGAAACATGGATCTTCCTACCATCAATCAACACATCAAAGCTCATTCCATGCACATTGTATATACTAGCATAAAAGAACTGAACTAGGCGAGGGTAGCACGGTAGCTTGGGCTTCACAATCCTTATCCAACCACGGGCTAAAATATCATAAAACATATTAGAAAAATAGGAAGAAATCTTAAGCAAGCTCTCCTCATCAACAGACACTTCCGTCTGGTAGCTGAAGAACTTGAAACCATTTTTCATCGACCAATGAACAGGATTCAAAAACATTCCATAGTTTCAGCCATCACTGTCGAGACCACTAGCCTGAAGCCCACAAGACCTATCGAGACCACTAGCACCTCCTACACCTGAAGGCGAAGGGACGATACTACTTGTACCCACTCCCACTCCAGCTCCAACATCCATCATCCGGCCCCTCTTGGGCACGGCTCTTGGAGCAGGTAACTCTAACCCCGTACATTTGCCTCCTGCCATTATCAGGCAGAAAACACCGAACTTGTAATGAAAATCCTAAATAAGCACACAAACCAACCTCCAAACCCAATAAATATAGTCCCAATAGGAGAAACACAAGCGCAACACCACGGTCTAACAGCCACCAAGCCAAAACAAAAAAACAACCCAATGCCTTTAATTTATCACCTACTAAATTAACAAACTCCACTATCAGCAAAAACCCAATACCAATAGTACAAACCAACATCGTGAATTCGTCAAGGAATCACCATCCCAAATAGCACAACGATAATTAATGCAAATCACCACCACCAAACATCACAAACCCAAACAATCACAAGCGCAAACACCAACCCAATCACCTGCAATAAATAACAACACACTTCAACAAACACCAATACCCCAATTCTTCAATAATCAAACCCAGTTCAATCAACAAACCTAACAATCAATCACAACCACCATGAAACTCCCACAATCAGTTCAACGGCCATAAATCAACACACATCAATACCACCTGTAAAAACTAATCATAGCCACACAATCTAACAATGCCACTATCAAGATACGAGAGAATAACATCAAAACCCTAGAATTGAAATGCCAATATAGATCATAACAATGCTTACCATAACATAATAGGAGAGAACAAGGATGGTGATTTGAGAAATTGACAAACCCTAGAGCAACCCCACGTCATGACAGTCCTCGAAATTGGATAACAAAACCTTTGTAAAAGATGAAATTAGCCACATCAAACTTTCTAACAGTCAAAAATGAGCAATGGGATTGATGCAAATGCAAAAATTCGAAGAGGTGCGAGAGATGATCACAGTTGAGAAGAGGGGTGAGTCAGTTAGAGCATCTCTAGCAGTAGTAAAAATGGGTGTGGCTTGAAAAATGTTGTCAGTTCACACTCTCAATCAAAACTTGTGAACTCCCAGCAGTTCCAAAACTCTATTTGAGTTAGTGACCTGGACGTGTTAAAACTCAACCTTGTGTGGAAAGCTCACACTAAAAAAAATGAGTTTAGCATACTTTTGATTACCGCACGGTGTTTACTTGTTTGCACGGACAAGTAAACACTACCGCTACAACAATTTCAAAATACAAACTCACTCTCTCTCCTTAAAACAGCTAGATTTTTTTTCTCCATGACCAAACCATGCTTCTCTTCCCTCCTTCATTCCTACCTTCATCTATATTAAATCTCTCTTTAATTCCTTTAACAACTTATCTCCTAACTTTAAAAACCGATTAAAAATTTTCTCTCAAGGCGACAACAACAAAGGGAGACCCAATTATGGGATTTGTTGTAGTTTGTAAATTAAGAGTTTTGTTGTACTTTACGATTGAGAAATTTTGGTTGAAAGGGTTATGTGTGTTGTTTTGATTTGGGAATTGATTCTTGAAATAAATTTTGTTGTGGTGGTGGGAATTTGAGGGTTACTATTCTGGAGATATTGAGGTAAGATTTGGGGTAGGCTCAAGCTGTAATGAAGGAAATCCCTTGCATCCCAACCCAACTTGCATAATGGTCTTAAAGTGAGATCAGAGGTGTTTCTACAAACATATCAATCTCTGGGGTTTGCTCTATTTCTTTCACTTCTACATTTCCACCATTTATCAAAGAAATAGGACATGGGTTTGAATTTTAAATCGACATACAGGACTTGGGGTTGTCCACATTAGTTACGGCAATATTTCAAAGACTGCGCGATATTTGAAACATCGTGAGGTTGTCCACGTCAGTGCAACTCACACCTAGCTGTTGGGAGGGTCGAGTGTGGGTTGGATCTTTTCTCCCTAACATGGTGGGCCAGCTGTCAGAGCCCAAACCCAACTGCCGTAGATGTTCTTAGAGAGAGAGAAAGAAATAAAAAAAAACAAAAAAACAAATTATGGTTTTGCTTTTTTTTTTAAAATACTGAAACGTATTCAAACGAAACCCTCGGGTCTGTCTGAATAAACAAGCATCTAAGTAATGTATTCAAATACAAAAGAGTCTATTCGAACACGAAGGAGTCTATTCGAATACGCATAAGGTGTATTTGAACAAAAGCAGTTCTGACTGCACACATAATAGAAAAAAAAACTTTTAAAAAAATAATAAATAGGAGTGAAAGAAAGAACAAAATATTAACAACTCCCCCGTATACACCACATATAAGAGAAATTTCAATGTATAAGAATGTCAGATAGGAAATGTCTCCAGTGCTATAGCAAGTCAGTATAAGAGCCTACTCATTGTATGTGTGTGCGCACAGTCAAACTAAAATAGAAACATACATTCAACAGAACGAGCAATCATAAACAAATAACTATGTTGAAAAATTGTTTCAACTTAGTCATCTCATGGTAGTCACACAAAATCACTGAGAATTAACTAACTAACACTCTGTGTGAAATATGAATATGAACACTGTGCAAAGAAAAACTCATATTTCATCAAATAAGCGACGCACTGTGAACTGAAAAACCTCACAGTATAGACTCTTTATCTCTCATCTCCACTAAATTGATTATTCTTAACTCAAGATCAAATAGGTCTGGAATAGGTTATAATATAGGCGAGGGAAGGCACGTGACGGAGTAAGTGTTTTGTTGGCATTCTGAGAGTATTAGTTACACTTTCTTCCCATCTATCTTCATATTTAGTTCACCTCCCATCATTCTTTCTCTTTATTGAGTACATATCGAATAAAATATTTGTTTAGCTATTTTTTTTTGTCAAATATTCTAGCAAGACTCCAATTGATGTACTAGCAAAAACATTGGGAATACTCTACTCTTATATCCATCTTCACCCAAAAAATCACATGGTTGCACTTCTGCCTTTATTTTAATTTTTAATTTTTTTCACTGAACAGTCTCAGAACAAACGGGTAAAAAAAGAAATTGGGTAGACAAACAAATGGCATAGTTTAATGCACAAGAGGTTACAAGCGGATAAAACATTGGTTATGAATAATGAAGACCAAAAATGGGTAAAAATACAAATGCCTATTATCATATCTTTAGTTTTACATAGTCATTTTTTTACCTCAATTCAAATATAGAACGTTCTACTAGTATAACTTGAATTTGATGCCACCATTGACAATTGAGTAAAGTAAACAAAATGAAATCAGAAATGACGAGGAGATTTTTTGGAAATAATTAATGTTATAGCACTCGAAGCTTCTAAAAAGGCCAGATCCTTACATAATATTAGGTATGAAGTCTTTACATGTATCCTCAAGTATTTTTGCAAATGATCACCTATCCATCTAAACATGAGGCAAGTTGACTGTTGTAGAAAAAAATATACTCTGTAGGGACTTATCCCCCCTCTGTAGGGACTTATTCCTCGAGCTCATTCATAATCGAGCTCATACAGCTCGAATTACCTCGAATAACGGCTGTCTCAAGCTCACACAATCTCAGCACCTAACACTCCAGTCAAACATTCCAAACAGCCCCACGACCTACTCAAGAACGTGAGTCAAGCTAAACCCAGAAAATGTTATTTAGTCAAAGATACCTGTCTCTCACGCACTCGTCAGTTATACAGTAACCGCCAATAACCACATTATTCGGAAAACGTGATCTAGCACGACGAAGAGCTGTGGGAAACGTCTATAAAAAGGAAAAGTTCCAGAAGAGACAAGGACCAGAAAAATTATTTAAACTTTTTATTTATGAGATCAAAAGCATTTCTATATTCTAGAGATCACTTATAATAAAGATATCCACTCCATGCAATAAAGATACTTTTACAAAAATCCTCCATACGAGGTCGTGGTTTTTTTACCTATTCAAAGGTTTTCCACGCTAAAAATACATGTTTGCATTTCTAACTTTTGAGTAAAGTATTATTACAGGTTCATTTGGTATGATAGCTAATTCCTAATCTTATCGAGCTACGGAATTTGGCCATTATATTTGGCGCCGTCTGTGGGAAAGATTGCATTTCCACGATACCCTAAGGCAGTCTTTCATTACAATTTTCAATTATGGTTTCTTCTAGACGACAGGCCGCAGGAACTCAGCTCAAAGTTTTTGTGGATCCAGGGAAACTCACTGAGTTACGGGCGAATCTCCATGCAGAAACTGAGAAACGCGCTGAACTCGAACTTCAATTAACGAAGGATCGTGAGCTCCGAGAGAAAGAGCTCGATGCGGAACGAGAAGCTCGTTTGACAGCGTTCAAATGATATAAAGATCAGATGACGGCGATGCAGACTGCACTCGAAGCTCTACAAAATACTCAGCAGGCTCCTCCTGTCAGGGGTCATGATCAGCTCCCAGAAGCCTCCCGCATTTCAGCAAGGGAAGGATTAGGACCTCGGGGAGTCACCAGTAAAGCCATTTCCAAGAATCTGCCATACAGACTGCAACCCTCCATCCATCTAGGAGGAGAAGTCCAATCCGAAGTTAGTCGAGGTCACTAGATTCCCATCGGTCAGAAGGAAGACCAGCGACCTCTGCATCAAGTCCTAGCACGAGATCGCATGAGTAAAGAAATGGGAACTCCTCATCCCCTGCCAGCACATCCAGCGATTCAACCAGCACGTCATTACGTCACAAAGGAATACATGGACCAACGAATTAAGGAGTTGATCGAAGCACAAGTTTTGGGTACTACCGGTGATACGACAAAATTACAAGGGAGTCTGATTGCTAAAGAACTATTCGATATGGAAGTACCGAAAGGTTTCCATACTCCCAAAATTCACAAGTACAAAGATACAGACCCGAATGAGCATATCTAGCAATACCGCGATTCATTGGGGTTGTACTCCAATCTCAACCACATTCTCTGCCGTCTATTCGCCACAAGTTTACAGGAAGAGCCACTCCGTTGGTTCTACTCTCTTTCTGAGGAATCGATCTATAAATTTGATCAGCCACAGAAATAGTTCATCAAAACATATGCCCACAATAAAGACAAGGAAGAGAACCTGTATTCTCTTATCGGTCTTAAGTAGTCACAGGGGGAAAAGTTCGTTGACTTCTCGAAGAAATTCATGGATCTTGCGAGAAAAGTGCATAACCTCGACTGAAAGACCGTTGTTACCGCTTTCACCAATGCGTTGTGGCTCGATTGCAAAGCTAAGGAATATCTTTTCCACAACAAGCCTGCGACTTTAGAGGAGATGATCATAAAAGTTAACAGTTACGCCGACTTGGAAAGAACGATGTCTGAGCAGAAAAAATCTATTAAGTTTGTCCTCTCCACCAAAGTCCCATCTAAAGATCGAACCAGCAAGCCCAAGGAAGAACAGGGAGATTAGAAACGCACCAAGGGAGACACTGAGTATCCTCGAAGAAGCGGTCCACAGAACAAACCCATCCTTCCAAAGCTGAATGCTCGAATCTCTACTATTTTTCTACTAATAATGAAAGACATGCTCTACCGCACCTCCCGACCACTGGAACCCATCGAGAATCGGCCATTTTGCCTACACCATAAGGTAAATCATCATTCTAATGACAATTGTTATGCTCTACAACGGATGCTCGAACTCATTTTTAAGGAAGGACGGATGCTCGAATACATTGTACCACGATGACAGCCATAAGAAGCTACTTAAAGTTATTCAGGTCAACAACAAAGCTGAGGAGAAACATCTCTACCATATGCACCTCAGTAATATGATCGAAATCAATCAGATTGCCAATTCCAATCGATTGAAACGCCGACAACTCACAGAATGCTGTGACCTTACACCTCAAGACAAATAAGCCAAACTTCTTCTCGAGTCGAGCAATCGCCGACTCGGGATCTCTTTCGAGGATTGCGATACTAGCCATGTCAAATATCCACATCATGATGTGTTAGTCATAATGCTCAAGATAAAATAGTTTATCATGCACACAATGATGATTGATACTGGAAGCGGTATTGGGATTCTTTTTTAGAGTACGATCGACCAGATGGGCCTGGCCGACCAAGTCATTCAGAGCGATACCGACGTCAGTGGATTTAATGGCTCCAGGGAAATACGAGTAGGCAAGATCATTTTACCTATTACAGCAGGACCAGCCACAATTGACATCGTTTTCTATGTCATCAATGCCAAGTCTCGCTATCTTGGGATCATAGGCCGCTGCTGGATATACAATATGGAAGCAATCGCTTCCACCTATCATCAAGCACTCTTATTCAAGCACGACATCGGTATTTATGAGATCAGAGGTAGTCAAAAACTTTCTCGAGCTTGCCAAAATACTGTTTCTGCCATCCTCGATACTTCAGACAGATTGGCCTCATAGCAATTACAGAAAGTTGATCACTTCAATGATCAATCACCTACGGAGGAACCCACAGAATATGTCAACATTGATGGACCCGGCAGAGGTACATTCATCGGAACCAAGCTGGTTCAATAGGAGAATGATGTTCTCATCCAATTCCTACAACTCAATCGAGACGTTTTTGCCTGGTCTTTTAAAGAAATGCCCAGATTCGACTCGGCCATGGCTTGCCATAAGTTAGTCATCAACATCAACGCCACAGCGGTCAAACAGAAACAGCGACGACTTTCACCTCGCCTTTGAGATGAAGTCAACACCGAGATCGAGAAATTGATCAAGGTAGGATTAATTCGAGAAGCAAAGTATCCACACTGGATATCCAACATTGTCGTTGTCCCAAAGAAGAACAGAAAGGTCCGTGTTTGCGTAGATTTTACAGATCTAAACAAATACACCCCAAATGACAGTTTCCCTCATCCTAACATTTATCAGATCTACGATTCTACTGCAGGCCATGATCGCCAATCAATGATGGACGTTACCTCAGGATATAATCAAATTTTACTTCTGGAAGATGATCAAGAGAAGGCAACATTCATCACCGAAAGTTGACTTTACTGTTACAAAGTCATGTCTTTCGGGCTCAAGAATGCAGGAGCCACATATCAATGATTGATGACTGCTATGTTCAAAGCACACCTGGGAAATATCGTTAAAGTCTACATCGATGATCTCTTGTACAAAAGCATACAGTCAGATAATCGCATCTCCGATCTCAACACAATATTCAATATCCTTCGATCTTACAGAATGTGCCTCAACCCTGATAAGTATCAATTCGCGGTATATTCTGGCAAATTTCTAGGCCACCTCATCAGCAAGAAAGGGATTAAGGCTGATCCAGATCAAATTCGGGCTCTCCTTGACATGCCTTCTCCAAAGATAACAAAGGACGTTCAGAAACTCACCGAAAAGATTGCCGTCATCAACCATTTTGTCTCTAAATCTTCAGACCGTTGCCGTTAGCTATTCTTATTACTCCGAGGCCATACCAAACGAGGAAAGGTCCAGCCAACTCTAAAACTCAAATGAACACCAGAATGCGAAGCAGCTTTTCAGGATCTCAAAATCTATTTGGGGAGGTCTCCCATAATTAGCACCCCAGTAGGTATTGAGGAACTGATAATCTATCTCGCAGTCACAGACACTTCTCTCAGCTCGGTTCTCATTCGCTGGAAGGGAAAATCGAGAAACCAATTTTCTTCATCAGCAAAACACTTACACCAGCAGAAATAAGGTACTTTAAAATTGAAAAACTTCTTCTCACCCTTGCTTACACATCGCAGAAACTCAAACACTACTTCCAAGTACATTCGGTCAAAGTGATGACGAACTACCCACTTTAGGAAGTTTTGTCCAAAAAGGATAAGTCAAGAAGAGTGCAATAATGGTCTGTCTGTTTGGGAGAACATGATATCAAGTTTGAACAACGTCATTCTGAGAAAAGTCGGGCCGTTACAGCTTTTCTCGTGGATTTTTTAGTTTAAGATCACGAGTGGGAGGTCACGACCCAGACATTACCGAATACATGCCAGAAAGTTAAACTCTCAAGTGCTTCGACGAATGGACTGACTGGATCACTACATCAGGGTGGAGGCTTCTCACAAATGGATCAGTGGGACACGCAGGGTTAGGAGTCGAGGTCATTTTGATTACCCCTTCCAATGACAGAATTGAGAAATCAATCCACTCGGATTTTGAGGCCTCAAATAATGTCACCGAGTATGAAGCTCTCATTCATGGACTCAACCTCGCACTCGAGCTCGATATCCCCGAACTCTCAGTTTATACAGATTCATTACTCATCGTCCATCATTATTCCGAGAATTACAAGAAGAACGAGAAGATGCTCAAATACGCAGCCCTCGTTGCAGATAAAATGGGTAAGTCTGCGAAAGTAACTCTCTAATATCTTCCTTGAGGTGAAAACAGACACATTGATTCCTTGGCGTATCTAGCCGAGGTCTTAGGTACAGAAGCTCGATATCTTCAGATCGAAATCATTTCAACCCCCAGCATTGATCGCATCTCTGTATGCACGATCAATATTGGGAACGATAAAAGGGGAGACAACAATTGGCAAAAGCCTTTCTTAGCCTACCTCAGTGTCGACAACATGTACAACGGACCACTCCTAGCAGATCCGAAAGAACGCCAACAACTGATCGGCAACTCGAAGCATTACATTACTCAGAACGGTATGCTTTACCGTCTCTGTTACAGGACCTTACCTCAAATGCCTCTTAAAATTAAAAGCATGCGAGCTGCTCCGCGAATTACACGAAGGAACTTGTAGCTCCCACGCCGCAGGTACATCATTAGCGAACCGAGCAATAACACAAGGAGAATTCTAGCCCGGCATGCTCAAATAAGAAGAAGAGTATTCCCGCAAATGCGACACCTACCAGAGACATAGAAATATGATACGCGCCCCTGTGCTCGAGCTCCATGCAAGTAAGGTTTTCTGGTCATTCAAAAGATGAGCACTAGACCTCGTCGGCAAATTCCCTAATTCTCCAAGTAATCGCCGCTACCTACTTGTAGCTGCCGATTACTTTACAAAATGGGTAAAAGAAATTCCATTATGTCAAACCAGAGAAGAAGAGGTCATCTCTTTTATCTGGAACCACATAATTGCACGATTTGGGTGCCCCCACCTGATTCGTATTGATAACGGCCCCCAATTCGTGAGAGAAAAGTATGTAACCTTCCTAAATCACCACAATATCATCCATTCACCATCAAATCCATACTATCCTCAAGGCAATGGCCAAGCTAAAATCACCAACAAGACCATCGTGGATGGACTCAAAAAGCGGCTTCACACACAGAAAAAAGGAAATTGGGTTCACAAATTAACTCATATCCTGTGGGCATATCGAACCACTCCCTGACAGCCTACAGGGTGTACCCCATTCCTCCTTGCTTATGGTACTGAGGCAGTCATTCCTTCAGAATATCATCATCCAAGTCGTGATCACGAGCTAACTGACGAGAAAAATGAGTTCGAATTGGCTTGAAACCTCAATATGATAGATGAGACCAGGGAATGAGCCATCGCTAACCTAGGTCGATATCATCATATGCTTGCCAGGTCTTACAATAACCGAGTCAGGAGCCATACTTTCCAAATCATAGATCTCGTTCTACGAGAAATCCCTCAACATCATAATGAGCCTCACGCTGGAAAATTAGCCGACAATTGGGAGGGTCCATTCATTATTACAGGTCTCTCAGGCCTGGGATCATATTATCTCATGACAGGAAAGGGAGTCCCCATTTCAAATCCTTGGAGCACTAGGCGACTGAAACGATAATATTGTTAGTAGTCTTACTACTCCATTTTAATGTTTCGATGCTTGTTTTCAATTCCGAAAGTGAGATTCTTATCTCCATCCAATGTAAATTTTGAACTTATCAATAAAAGTTTTTTGTGCATAATGTTATTCTCTTCACAAAATAGTCGTCCACATTCTACAGATTCAAGCATAGATAATGCCAGCTTACAATCAACATTTCCCAAGTTCGATCAAGGAACTTGATTGGCTTCTGTTTCTACATATCTGCGAGGGTGGCAAGTGCGAAAACTTGTTCTACTTCGAAGAGCCAAATAAGAAATAAGACAAAGGTAATACTAGTCTTCATCTTTCACAACTTGTTTGGTCCACTTCAGTAGGCTGGATCGAGGATAACACTTGGTTCAGCTGAATCTATACATATCTGGGAAGGTGGCAAGTGTAAAAACTTGTTCCATTTCAAAGAGCCAAACAAGATATAAGACAAAGGTAATACTAGTCTTCATCTTTTACAACTTGTTTAGTCCACATCAGTAAGCTGAATCGAGGATAACACTTGGTTCAGTTGAATCAGCCAGGCATAAGATAAGGCAAAGATCGTACTAGCTTTCATCTCTTTCAATATGCCTGCGATATTCCTATAGTTCAAATCAAGTTTCAACTTGGTTTAACTTAACCTATTTCTGCGAGTAAAACGAATACAAAAGTTTACTTTATATCAAGGACCCTACCAGACACAAGATAAGGCAATGGTCATACTAGCTTTCTTCTATAACAATGTGTCTACGACAATTCTATTTGTTTTCAGGTCAAAATCACATTATAAAAGATTTTTTTCTGCTGAAGTGTCAGCAATGCTTTCCTCCACATCATCAAGAGGTCTATCTTTTAGTTCACGAGCCACAGCAACCCTACCTCGAGCTATTGATTCAGCAGTTCGAGGGCCCAGTTGGGTCTCCATGGTACCCAGATAGTTACCTCGATCTATCTTAGCTCCGCAGGCGCATCCTTTGTCTGACAGAGTTTTGAGCAAGGTATCTCGCTCTGACTCAAGATTTTTAACTTCCTCTACAAAATATGCAACGATCACCCTCAACAGGTCAGATCGAGACAAACCAGATATTATCCCTGTAGCAAATCTCGCCTTCAACCTCTGGTAGCAAACCTTTAACCTAGCGCAATTATCCTTCCATTAAGTTATTTCCGCATCAGCCCTATCATGATAAATAACATCCACCTCCAACTTGGTAATGTACTTCGATGACTCCGTAAGGTTTATGGCTTCTTAGTCTACTATTTGAATATGAAGCCTCCCGAGCGCAGCGTTCAACTCTTATCTCGCAGGAAGATCTTTCAATAATTCTTCTTTCTTCTTCACCAGCAATTCCTTTGCTTTGATCTCCCCCTCGAGAACTTTCTCCCTAATAAGACTAGTATCCAGCTTATGTTGGCATTCCCTCAAATTCGCATTTCCTTTCAGAATATTCCCCTGAATTTGAGATACATCACTTTCTAGCTCTCTAATGCGACCTAAGAGACTAACAACGTCCCCTTGAACTAGACAAGCCTTAACCACAGTTCTACTTCCCCCAGAACGCTCTCTAGCCTCATCTTTCTTGGCACGAGCAATGACTTGATCCCTTTCGGCTTTAAGTCATCGCACCTGCGCTGCATTTCTCGGATTTCCATATCCTTGGCGGGGAGGGCTGTTTGCAAATATTCACCTGCGGCCTCCGACACCGATAGATTTTCTCGAGCTACTCTCAGCTCGTCATCCTTTCCAATGAATTTATGTCTCATTCGCTCTAGATTGATCCTGCATCTATGGAGTTCATATCGACATAGTTCATCAGTGTGTTCTAGCGCCTGAATACGGTATTGAGCCATGTCGGCCTGCTTACCCTTTACAGCCAATGCATTAACCTGACGTTAAAGATTCTCGGTACGCCCTGTTGCCTTGGATAAATCTTTTAATTCCTTCTTAATCGTAGAATCTTTCTCTTCGACCTGACGAGTCAGGTCGGAAAAGGCCTGATTCAACTTCTTCAGTCTGTAATACGCTTTTACGTATTGATCTTCTCCGTTCTCGTTCACCTCCTTCATCCTATCGAACTGTTCTGCAAATTCCCGATTGCACATGAGTGCGTGGTCCTCACGTGTGAGAGATGCATCCAATTCGACCTGGGACATATAACAAGATTTAGTACAATTTGATTCAGAAAGTATAATTCCTGTATATACGTACTACATTTCAAAGAGACTGTACGATTTCTAAATATCTACTTTTAATTACTTTTTAGCTAGAAGTTTGGACTCCTTTCACGGACGAACGCTACATGAATCTTCTTTCGGCGTACAAGGTACATATTTTCAATGTCTTATTCTGTATTTATAGCGCTAGATTTTTGCTATACATTTCTATCCTATTTACTTAAGCTAACGTTGGTACAACATGAAATTCGAACAACCTATTTTAATCTAACCTGCAACTCCGCTCGTGCAGACAGCAGGGCTTTTGAGGTCTCTCTTTCCCAGTAAGTCCTGATTCTAGGTCATTATCCAAAGACTTATCTCTCTAACTACCTACAAAAGATTTATAAACAGAGTCAACATAGAGAAGTTTCTTCCCCACGCGGAAGTCATACAACTTACAAATACTTGTACAAAACAAATGTCTACCCTACCTTCTCACTACCACCTTCTGGGAGCTCGACGTCGTCCCCTTGAATATCAAGTACCGTTTGGGGGGAGACACCATCCAGCCCATCCAGAACCCCCAGCACTTTTGCTTCCTCCTCTTCTTCCTCAACGTAAGTGTCAGCCTTAATGGCATCCACCTCCTCCTGAGAGTAGCCCTTCAACATCAAGTGACGACCTAGTCTATCACGCTCCTCAGACATCTCGTCTAAATTGGCCTTTGCCTTGACCTGTAACTGGCCGATCGCCACAGCGTGAGCGGCCTTCAGCAGCCTGACTTCTTTCAGGGCTTCTGTCTTGGCTCGAGCCAGGTTTTTCTCCAGCTCGCTCTTCGTCTTATTTAGCACAGCCTCTTACTCTTCTATACTGAGCTAAATCCCTTTAACAAGACGAGCAACCTGCAAAAATTATCTCGACCTCAGTTATTAGCTCGAAATATATTAAACATTTTTATCTGATAATATAAACTTACCATATGGCTCATATCTTCCTTTCCTTGTAGAATCGTTAACCTAGCCCTTTCCTCGACCTTTTTGAGGTCATCCATTGAAGTAGATTGCCCCTCAATGACTTTCTCTCCTGAGTCCCCCAAAGACTCAACCCTCCTCTTCCCTTGCGCGACCCCATAACTTACAGTGGTACCAGAGGCTAGCAAAGCCTTTTTTTTCAATCTCTTCATAAACTTTTGGGCTATTTTGCTTATAGTAAGGTTTGGTTGAGCTGAACTGCCCGACCCAGGAGTCTTAGCCCAAAACTCTTCTCCACTTGTTTGCCTTTTTCTTTCATTGACACCCGTCATCGACCTAGTAAACTGAGCCTTTAAAACCTTTTTCGACCTATATTCAACTCTCTTCTTTCTACTTAGGCCGAGTTCCCCCAATACAAGTTCGAGTTCAGTCTCCTCCTTCGTAACTTTGTCCAGCAAAGACTCTTTCTTTTCCACTATAGACTTCACACCTGTAATAACACATTTTACTATCAACTACACTTGTCAAAGAAACATAACAATAATTATATCTATGCATGTCTATACTTACTTTGCTTTACAGATCTAAATCGAAGGTCCAAAAGTTCTTCGTCATCTCTTTGAAGGCAATTACCCTTCACCCATATGATGTTGTCATTCCAAGTTCGACCTGCTGAATTCAGATCGAAAAAATAACGCCGAGTAACGCTCGCACAGAAATACGACCCCCCACTGGCCTTAAAATTCTTTACCTCATAAAACTATAAAACGTCCTCAGGGGTTATCCTCCTCACTTTTTTCTCCCTTTCCCACCTATCATTCAAATGGTCACATACAGTTATGATCTCCCACATGTTCCCATTCATTTGAACAGGACATGCCCCAATTGCGTTAATTACCCCATTCGCCAAATTGGTAAGGGGAAGGCTCAACCCATACTCTAATTTAGAAAAACCCTCCGTGAGGTCATTCTGAACATCCCCATCAAAATACTCTAACGAGATCGATTCATCTATACCCCTATCTCGTTTTTCTACTTCCAAATCTACCAAAAGATAAAAATATTATTCCCCCTCCGCTACCGTACAACCCCTAAACTGCCTGACGGAAAGCTCTACACATTTACCCCACTTCCCTCCTATAGCCCCCTTGGGTTTACAAAATTCTATGAAGGCATCAGAACCCGGAGGATAAGATACCAACTAACCAGCGAAACCCGGAAATTGCTCCAATCCTCATTCCCCTTTGCTATCAGACTCATTCGTCCTACCAGAGGTCGAAACCTTATTAACAGACAACCTACCCAACTAAAATACAGGTTCTATAAGACTATTTTGACCTACATAGATGCCTCTCACGCTCGACCTACATACAGGTTAAGGTATTTATCATTCTTCTATCTATATATACGTATATATATATATATATATATATATATATTTATATATTCAACATATATCTTTGATCAGTCATTCACGTATAACACATATCTTTAAATTATAGAAAATTAAAGTATATTGCATATATCTTTGCTAACCTTCAGTATCCGAATGAGAATTGGCAGTTGAGTTAAGCTTTCCCCTCACAACGCTGCTGTATTCCCGCCTACGAGATCCCAAACCTTTGCCCTCTTTAACCATTTATCGCCTTCAAATAACTCTTGATTGATTCCCCTGATTTTTTGTCCTTCTCTCTGAGTGCTCTCTAAGTTTTTTATGATAAAATGATTGCTTGAAGACGAAGAAGAGCTATTTATCCTTTCTCTCTCATACAGCTGGCATTTATGGCTCCTCGCACGAACCCTCCTCGATTCCAGAACCGATGCATCCTTTCCACTCTCCATGTTAGACGTCTTGTACCTTTTCGATAAAACCAAATTTCCATCATTACAACTCCCCTTATTTTTTAATATATTTTTCTCCCTCTTTCCATATCTTTTCTTGACCTCCCCTCACTCATGATGACTCACACTGTGAGATGTCAGAGCCATATTTCCTTTTTTCTATAAAACAAAACTAGAAGCTTCTGCATTCACGTATTTTTGTTTCACAATCCTTGTTTATCATACTTATAATGATTGACGTCATTTACAAAATCGTACAAATATTCAAATTTATTCAAAATGTTTTCTGAACAGTCTCAAAACAAATTCTCCCCTACTGAGGATCTGATTGACTTGTATTATTTTTGTCATATTCCAGTATTTATTTTATTTATAAGAATTCACTCTACACAATATTCTTCATAGCCTTGGTAAACTTAAGCAACCAGCATCTGATCACATCATTCGCCGATCCTCATATCTTTAAAATTGATCTCCATTTTAGCGATCAAACCCACCAACCTTTTTTGTTCTGTCAAATCCCTCATAAATACACGAAAGAATGACTCATAAAAGCAATGGGCATACTCAAGTTCTCTACTCTTGGTATATAACTCTTCGAACTGACATGCCCTTATTGGTAATTCAGCATCGTAACCAAGCGAGCCAAAAATTCTCTCCTGTACTTTAGTAGTTTTTATAGCCAATCGACCTTCTCCAGCATGGCGAATCCTCTGAGATCGAGTTCGCACCATCCTAACCTTTTCCCAAATTTTTGTAGGTCATGCTATCAGTATTTATAGGATTTCTCAATCACTTCCTCCTTTCACTCAGTTTTTACCTAGTATCACGCAACAGAAACCCAAAATCTTAGATCCACTCATTATAAATTATCCCCTCACTAATACATGCAATGGTCTATCGACCTGAGACAACTCGAATTTATATATTTCCTACAATTTCTATCACAAATCATTTATATCAGTATGAAGTTCTCAGCTCGTATTCACATAAATTCGAATAGTATTATAGTATTGTTTCAACATTTATCAGAAATTCTTGTACCAACATACGACACAAGTCAGTTCGATATAAAGAAGTTTTTCTATACACAGTTTAATAAATATTAACTTTTATTCATGTCAAAGGATGTTATATACGATTTACAGATAACAAGTTTTCACATAGGAATACAACATAATGTTATCCGTCCAGCACCAGATTCTAGGTACTTTACAGATAATAAGTTTTCCCTATTTGTTAAAAGCTACAGTTCATTCAGGCACGGTGAGGTGTCATGTTTTCCAGTTCTTCTTCTTTCAGTGATTTTGTACCCTGATGCAAAGAAGACATTGGAACAAACAAAGATCTTCCCTCACATGGCTCAGTTGGCATCCACAAAACAAGATGAAAGGTCTTCTGAGCGCAAAACCACGATGGAAATGCTTCAGCAAGATCCCCCTTCCCATTCTCCTCCTTCACTACCACCACCGCTTATTCTATAACCACCACTACTGAAGAGTTGGCAGAGATGAAGTGGGCCCGACATTATAATGGACGGCAGCATGAGAAATCAGTACATCTACCCCGCAGATACATCTTTCCCTGCATATGAACCCCTAACCCTATCTTCCGCAAGGGTGCGAATGCAAGAAATCTCCACTTATAGTAGAAATCTTCCACAACTTTAACCACTTCCTCTCCCGACAAGCCTTGGTATGTCAGAGGAACAGGGGCTGGGAATGCCATCTCCAAGGAACGATCACCAAAGTACTTCAACTTCAATCTTTGCGCTTCAGATGCAATCCTCTCTTCAAGAGCTATACTTCGAGTTTTCACCATCTCAGAGAAAGTTACACATGCAAGAATTATTCTAAAGAGTTGATCAAGGTACTTTTTATATAACCTTAACTTTATTTGTGCAGGTACGTTTTCCCAAGTATTATCATTTATTATGGACGTGACTATTCAACATAAACCGTCATATACATTCACATCATCATTTAATACCCATCACTTCCTAATATCACGTAACTTCCACCCAGTCAAACGCCATCATTGCTCCATTTCAAATTTACAACTTTTTACATATCCTTTCTCAACCAAAGTCATTCATGACTTCGGTTGTGAGGGGGCGATTGTAAGGACTTATCCCTCGTGCTCATTCATAATCGAGCTCACACAGCTTAAATTACCTCTGTCTCAGGCTCACACAATCTCAGCACCTGACACTCCAGTCAAACATTCCAAATATCCCCACGGCCTACTCAAGAACGTGGGTCAGGCTAAACCTGGAAAACATTTTTTAGTCAAAGACACATGTCTCCCAGGAACTCGTCAGCTATACAGTCAACCACAACTAACCACATTATTTAGAAGACGTGCTCCAGCACGACGAAAAGCTATGGAAAACGCCTATAAAAAAGAAAAAATCTAGAAGAGACAGGGACCAGAAAAATTACTCAAACTTCTTATTTACGAGATAAAAATCATTTCAATATTCTAGAGATCACGTGTAATAAAGATATCCACTCCAAGCAATAAAGATACTTTTACAAAAATCCTCCATATGAGGTCGTGGTCTTTTTACCTATTTAAAAGTTTTCCACGATAAAAACACCTGTTTGCATTTCTAACTTTATAATAGAGTATTATTACTGGTTCATTTGGTGTGATAGCTAATTTCTAATCTTATCGAGCTACAAAATTTGGCCATTACACCCTCAAACAAATCCCTTTCCCAAGAAAAAATTAGAAATTTGCGCATATAATACTCTAGGAGCTTGCTTCAAGCCATAAAGAGCCCTTTTTAAGTAGAAAACGCAATCGGGATGATGAGGATCCTCAAAGCCTTTTGGTTGTGCCACATATACTTCTTCCTCAAGGATCCAATTCAAAAAAGTACTCTTCATATCCATTTGATACAGCTTGAACCTTTGATTACAAGCAAGGGCTAAAAGTGTGCGAATAGACTCAAGCCTTGTAGTAGGAGTAAAAGTTGTAGCAACATCAACCCCTTTGACTTGATTATACCCTTGGGCAACCAACCTAGCTTTGTTTTGAATGACATTCCCAAGTTTATCAAACTTGTTCTTATAGATCCATATAGTCCCAATTTAATTCGTACTAGAAGGACGTGGAACCAAATCTCATACATCTTAACGTCAAAATAGACAAAACTTATCCTGTATTGTATGAAACCAATACTCATCTGAGAGAGC
This sequence comes from Kingdonia uniflora, assembly GCA_014058105.1. Taxonomy (NCBI): domain Eukaryota; kingdom Viridiplantae; phylum Streptophyta; class Magnoliopsida; order Ranunculales; family Circaeasteraceae; genus Kingdonia; species Kingdonia uniflora. The sequence goes on along the minus strand of JACGCM010000911.1, from coordinate 1,414,290 downwards.
TTCCTTGATAGTTGTGGGTTCGATAATAGAAACATAGCAAACACAATTCACCATCTCATGAGTTTGGCTTCTAGTTTGAACATAAAAACTAGCATCCCCGATGATATTGGCATGTTAGTGATCCTTGCAAGCTTCATGCCATCCGGGTAGTGGTACACTAGGAACAGGAGGAGATGGGGGAGGAGGGAGTGGTAGATTAGACAAAGGAGAGAGAACTTTGGATGTAGAGGTCGTATCAAGAATACCTTACTAGTTGACGTCGCCAGATTATCTATTGTAACATTATCTACTCCAATATTTGTACAACCAATAGTTCAAGTATCATCCACAACCATATTGCATGACTCTGTCATCGCTTTGGTCCTAGAATTATAGACTCAAAAAGCTCTACTATTTGTTGAATAGCCTAATAAAATACCCTCATCACTTCGAGAGTCAAATTTCTCAATATTTTCTCGATCTCGAAAGATAAAGTTGTAATGGAAAATTTTCTAAGAGGATAATTTTTGCCAATACTTTTAGTAAGGATGATACAATAATAAGCTTAAACAAACAAGATTTAACATAGAAACTCAGTTAATGCTGAGAAAAACTACGACCTTGAGGAGGATTTTGATGTAAAATCTAATTAAGTTGCTAATTATTACAATTTATTGTGTGATATGAATGTAAGGATGAATGAATAGTAAAGTTGTACATTTTAATAACTCATTCTCTGCCTGTATTTTTAGTAGATACAGGCAGTTTTACAAAAAGAAAAATTGTTTCCTATTTTAGAGGTAGTGGGCGAACTTCGCAGATCTCCAATGGCTCTTTTTGACCATGCAGCTACTTTTAATATATCGATAATTGTGGTTGCAGGCATGACATCTTCTCGAATAATAGAATATCTTTGACTAATGTTCGTTGGCCTCTCGCTATCGAATCTTGGTAGAGAACTGTGGTCTTAGACATGACATCTTCTAGAGTAATTGAATGTCTTCGACTGAGGTCCGTTGGCTACTCTTTGTCGAATCTGGGAAATATGCTACTACAATCGCCATATTCTCAATACAAGGACTTATTGTTGTGTCGAGAAGAACATCAAAATGTGAAATGGTTGTCGAACGTCTGTAGAAGTTTGTTATGTTATTTTTGAGGTAGAAGTCAAATGAATCTGGTCACTTTGGTTTCCTGAAGAGCATTTAATGCAGGACATTGGTTTTTATAATTTCAGGAATGTTGGGTTATAAATAGATGGAGAAAGAAAGAGTTATTGTTTGGTAGGTGAATGGTTTGGAAGCCATGATGGTCAAGATGTCGCTTCAGGCATGGCATAGTGAGTGGTTGGAGCTTACAGAGGGGAATTTTGGCGACTATAAAGAAGTAAGCCTTGGTGTTATGTTGTTGTTGTTATTTAATCTTGGACCGGTAGTAATGATGGTTGGGAGAACTGAAGGAGGATGAGGTAGAGAGTGTCGGAACACCATGTGTCCATTGGAGTCAGTATCATTTGTTGCTGCAGAAGGTTTTGGTGTTCTTCAATTATTTGGAGAAGTGGCCATTGCTCATATTGAAGATGATGATGCAAAGGCGGGTAAGGCGTCTTGTATCGCGTGTCGATATAAAAAAACTTCTTGCAATTTTTTGTTGCAGTCTCTCTGCATGGCGCACACGGGCAGCTATTTTTAGAAGTTCCTAACTTTAGATTCATTGAGTTTCTTAGGATATCTTTCCCCTGTGACTGGAGGATATGTCAGATTCTGGTGAAAAGAAGCACATAGCTTTGAGTCTTTTATGTCGAATGGTAGAATGTAAAATATAGCTTGATGTAATGTAATTAAAGGAGTGAATTGTCAAATATAAAATGTAACAGAGTATTTAGTGAATAAACTTTGTTTTGACCTTGTATTGTATTTGTAGATGGTGATCTTGAAGAAATGAAATTTATTAGCCGAATATAAGTAATCGAGTTAGTTGATGTCGAGATAAATTATTCGGAATGTATGTGAATTTTGAGGTTATGTAGTCAAGTTTATTAGAATTTAAATTGGAGTTTGTTGACTTTATGAAGCCGGAAATGGTTTCCTAGGATGATTAATTTGACTTGGATGTGTAGAGTTCCAATGCGTATTGAATGAATGACTTGACTAGCCATGTTTGTTGTATATATAAATACCATGTTTAATCTGGGGTTATTTATAGGAGTGGAGATGGTGAGGACAAGAAAGCAAGTTCAGGAGGATAAGCGTTGGAATCGTGTACGTGTAAAATATTGGGAGTTGCTGGACAAGTATTTTGGTAAGAATTGCATAAATAGGCAACCATTGCTACCAATAGAACCCAAATATGAAGAGTTGAGTGAAGTGGAGGTGAATGAGGCAAAAGAGGAGTATGAATTCCATTGTAACTTGCAATTCCTGAGTCCTCCTGAACGCGTCGGCAAGATAAGGAATTGAGCCAAGGTTTTTGGGAAAAAAGAAGATGATTTGGCTGGTCGAAGTGTTTGAAGAGTGAAATGAGTGTTATTGGAATGTAACAACTGATTTTATATGTAAGGTGTTGTCTGAAATAAATGAATATATTTATTGTCGATGTGTATGATTAAAATGTTTTCGAATATGATTTGACTTGTGTGAATGAATAAAATTTACTGATACAATATTGTATGGGTATATGAATGATGATATTCGAACTTAGGGTAGTTGGTTGTCGAATTAAATTTGAATTTTGAATTGAAGTTTAAGATCTTCCCGAGAATATAGGAGAATTGGAAACAAGAAAAAATGTGCGTAGGTAGATGGAGACAAATGGTTAGGTGTTCTCCTCTAGGTGCCATTTTGGAGTATAAGGAATTGAATGTACAACTTCTTTGTAATAAAATAGGCTATGCTTTTATGAGGATGGATACATCAGAGGAGTTAAAAAGAGATATGAAAGGGTTAAAGCAATAGTGTATGGGCCTGTCGGCTTATAGAAGACGACGGATCAAAGACTTTGAGAATAGGTGAATAAGGTGTTATGCTTGATTACTCGAACGGTCGTGAAGTGGTGAGATGAACAATTGCTTGGGGCCTATAAATAGCCCTGCGGTAGGCGGCTGTTCACATTTTATAAATTTTAAAAAAAGTTTTGAAAGTACAGATTCCTTGTGCTCATCTTTGGCGTCATTATCAATGATTAGGAATGATGAGATAAGTGTGCTGATTGAAAGGGCAAAGCGTGGAAAATAGAAGGATACTGAGGCAGCACGAATCTAAGGTTAGCGGTTTTCTTAGATTCGTGTGATATTCTTTGATTTTGTAGATACCCTTTGTAGATGTAGACACAGTAGTGCTAGTGTTAGAAATAATTTTATTTGGAATTGATGTAGTTGAATTAATTATAAAAATACTGCGGTAGGGTTGTGGTGAAATTGGTCGTGATATGAAGTGAAGATGGTGTGATTGATGGAGGTATTGTTGTCATAAATGTTTAAAAGATATTGTAGAGAGAGAGGTTGTTGGAAATGGGTGGCGATGAGTTGAGAGAGTGATTTGTGGGCGCCGTTCATTTTACGGCGTGACTGTAGAGGAATTCCAAGTTTTGGGAGGGGTTCGGTAATGGATCGCCAGATTATGTGTGATGTGGCCGGGTTTTACGCCGGAGAGGGCAGAGTTTCAATTTTTTGAATTTGGCTAGTTTTAGTGGGAAGCAGGGTACTGCCGAATTATCTTTGAGAAGCTTCGGTACCTGAACTTCGATAAGAAATGTTAGTGACAAAGAAATAGTTATCGATGTTAAAACTTAGGAAAAATAGTAAAGAAATCTTGTATCGAGAACAAAATATAGTAATAGTATATTCAGATAGTAATAAAAGAATGTCTTGCTAGAAAAAAGCTCGACAACGATATGATTACTAGCATATGAACATATATAATGCATTAGATATGAGATAGACTGATTTTGTTAAAAAAAATGGAATCTGATTTCAGGTTTATAAAAATGGTTGAACCTATTCAAATTAATAATAAAGATATTTTCAAGAACCTTGCATATGTAGGGCCCCTACAAATTGATGTGATTGCATGTGTCCAAAAGTTAGATGGTAGGTATAGGGTAGGGTCGAGTAGCATGGATGTGGCAAATGTCGACCAGTTTAAGATGGCACCTAGGGAAGTTGAAGTGTCTGATGAGGAGGTTACCGAGACAGATGTGGATCTTGAGCCATAGGCTAGTGATCGAGAAGGTAGTGGTGGGGGGAGGGGAGATGTTGAGGATGATGATGAGGCTTGTTTTGGAGAGGGTCCAGAAACAAGTGAGATTTTGAGTTTTAAAAAGAAGTACGGTATTCCTCAAGACATTAGGTTAGAAGAATATCAGTACAAAATGACTGATCAAGAAATTCCTTTTGATGGCATTCTTGTCCATCGAAAACAAATCAAAAAGGGTTTAAAGCTTCCTCTTCAAGCTGATAAGAAGAGGTTGTTGGATTTCTGCGATGTGGCACCTGGTCAGTTTAATCCTAATGTTTAAGACCTCTTTCGCATATGTGGGGTGATAAACAATCGTTTAAAGGAAAGAGGGGAAGAGTTGATCACGGTTGATAATCTATGTGTGTACTACACACTCAAACAAAATCCTCAAAAGTTAGGATATCGGTACTTGGTGAGGTTTTTTAAGAGACATCTGTTTTATGGTATGGTATCAATAGGAGGGTAGTATAGAGTTGAACGTCTTCTCATTTTGGGGAACAGCGAGTTTGACAAGAAATATCTGGTGGAGCCCTTGAAAAGAAAGACTTTCCATTTAGGTTTGTAGTTAGGTAACGTAATTGTCGATGTTGTAGATTTGTTTGTAGTTGCTTAAATTGTTGTGTAACTGCTAATTTGTGTTTGTATAACTTTGAAGGAGATTGACAGGAGCTCAACCGTAAAAGAGAAGCTATACAATATCAGAAAGGGCTTTTACGGTAGGATTGACAACCTAGTTATTGATTAAGAGAAAGTGGACACTTTATTTCAAGAAGCAGGGTTAAAGAGATTAAGGGGTAAAGGAGCAGAGGTTCCGGTTGTCGACGGAAAGATGTCCATAAGGAAAAAAAGAGTTGTAGACTTGAGCTTGCCCCACGAGAATCCTGCACTAAGTGGTTATACCACAGATTCTGTAACTACATAAAGGGATGCGATGCTTACGGAACAGTTCGGCAAGAGCAAGAAAAAAAGAGCTGCTAGCCAGGTTGTTGCTCCCATGTTACCCCCAAAGAGGGCTTCTCGAAGATCAACAATCAAGGAGGGGGCAAAAATTTATGAAACCCGAACTGTTGTTCCTGATAGGCGACCTTCAATGGCTTCGACAAGCATGCTGCCGAAGAAGAAGGTATCTTCATAGTTGACAAAGAATAAATTTGCCGAGGAGTCGAAAATCGAGGTCCAAAATACCATGGATGTTTATTTGTCTGGGATGACTATGCTCGAGGAAGAAGTTGACGATTATTTTGTGGGGGCTGAAAGTTTGATGACTTTTCTCAACGAGGGCCACCGAAACATGTCTAATGTGAAAAAAAATTCTACTTTGCTTCGATAAAAGAATTTGGTGCCCCATTAAAATACTCATATTATGAATGTCATGCAAATCAAGAAGTTGTTGACCAAGGTGAAACCTCTCATTGTTGGTGGTGGAACTTTGGCAAATTAGCTACTTGCCTTTAAGAATATTGAGAAAGAGCTGGTGAAGGATAAAGAAGATTTGATCGAGGAGAAGACATTGAAGGCGAGTTAAGCTATGTATAAGCTCGACGTCGGGAAGGCGAAGGGAGTTTCCTTTTGCGAGTCAAAGAAAACTTTTGATAAACAGGTCGAGGAGATAAGGGTCGACTTTGTCTTTGTAGAAAACCAATTTTGAGAATGATGTACGGGAACAGATCAATGCTTCTCGAAGGGCGATGGAGGTAGAGCATGGAAAGATCATGGAGGTGGTTAGGGCTAAACTTATTGGAGAGAATTTGCATGCGTGTAAGAAGATGAAGGCCAATTTTGGGGACAGTTCGACTAGATAGAAAATAGAAAAGTTTTTCACAAGAAGTTAGCTGTTGCGGGTAACAAATTTTTTTCTCGATTCAAACCTAGAGGACGAAGTTCCAGAAAAACCTGAGGTTTCAAGTGGACTCGAGGTTACTAAGGATCCGGTGATTACGATTCCATAAGGTTTTTGTTCCGAGAAAATATTAGTAGAGCTTACTCCAGGTGTACATGTGAAGGTCGATTCTGCCATCTCTTCCCCTGTTGAGTAAATATCTTCTTTTTTTTAAAGATGTATGGAAAAGTTTTTTGTTTGATGAAAGATGTAAAAATGGTCGATGGGACCGAAACAATATTTTGTTATTTTCTTGAATGCGTATGTTGATGTTTTTGAAGAATATTTTGAAAGTAATATATGCATAGTTTTTGTTAACTTTATGCTAAATTTTTTTGTTCGGCAAGATCGATAGTAAAAGATATGATTGTAGATAGTGGCAGAGTGTGGCTTTGAAGCAAGTATTTGAGATGATTAAAAGAGGGCCTTATAATGGAAAGTATCTGAAATGATTACTAGATATTATTTCACGATGGGATATCTGGGTTTTGATTGAACATAACAAAGCATGACATGTTTTGTTTTATAAGTAAGGAATGCAAACGAGATTATCCTGGAATTGGATAGTGTTTGTCGTAGAGATGAATGTTAGATGTGATGCATACTGATTAAGTATGTATCAATACTAAGTAAAAGTAAAGATAGTAAAGATGAATGTGTAACAGATGTAATTGAAAGTAAAGATAGTTTTATTAGAATCAGTTGAAAGCAGTTACAGTTGTTATCGGTAAAACATTTGTTATTGGGCTGTATTCCATGAATATTCAAGTTGTATTTCATCTTCGGTCATTAACCAATAAGTCCCACTATCGGTTTTTTCACTGATAATGTATGGTCCTTCACAGTTTTCTAATAATTTGCCATAATTTTTAGGTCGAGTACAATCCTAGATTCGTTGAAGAACAAGGTCGCCAATGCCAAATTTTAGTTTTGAACCTTTTTGTTGTAAGCTATCTTGAGTGTGTCATGGTACCGTCCTAAGTATGCAATGGCTTTGTCTCCGGTTACTTCGATCCAGTTGAGGTTGCAGAGGAATCCTAGTTCATTGCCTTTTCATCTGTAAGCTTTCTTCGACCACTCGGTAGATCGAGGTCTGAAGGTATGACTGCTTCAGAGGCCATCATAAAAGGAGTACAGCCTGCAAATGTTCGAGGAGTTGTCTAATATGACCATAAGACACTAAGAAGTTCATCTACCCATCTGCCTTTCTTCTAGTCGAGGCATTTTTGTAGTCCTGACTTGATGCTCTTGTTAATGGCTTCAATTTGTCCGTTACCTTGAGGGTAATATGGCATCGAAGTAGATAGATAAATTTTGTATTTGTGGAGGAAACTAAGAACTTTGATGCTAAAGAATTGTTTAACGTTATCAGATCGTATCTTGTATGGGTAGCAAAATCTGGTTATAATGTGTTCCCAAAAAAACTTAATAACTATATGTTTGTCAGTGTGACATAAAGGAACTTTTTGGCCCATTTGGTGAAGTAGTTCGTGGCCACAAGAATGAACTTGCGATTTCTTGATGCAGGGTGGAAAGGTCCAATGATATCGAGCCCCCATCTTTTAAATGGCCATATGACATTGCTTATGTGCAAGTCCAGTGTTGGGCTTTTGATGTCTTGAGCATAGATTTGTCATTTGTAGCACCTACAAACAAAGTCATCGTAGTCTTGTCGCATCTTCGGTCAGTATAACCCTTGAGTGAATGCCCTTCGTGAAATGTGAGCTGTGCAAATTCCTTCGTGAAGTCCTTTGATTTTGATTTAAGCATGTTTCTGAGATATGCATTCAATAAGAGGTCCTCCTCCTGTGATGCGATATAAGACTTTATCTTGAACTATGAATCTGGGGCATTTGGCCAAGAGTGATCGAGACTCTTCTTTGTTACTTGGGAAGATGTTGGAATTGAGGTATGCATAGAATGGTCTTCTCCAATCTTTGGTATCTTTGTCTTCAGTAACATTGATTTGCATTGTATAGCTTATACCAAGACTAGAATGTTCGATAACCTTGATATCCAAAGTTCTCTTTTCACTGTCTTCAAGCATTGCAGGAATGTAGGCTAATGCGTCGGCGTGTCAATTTTCTGCTCGAGGAAGGTAAAAGATTATTGATATCTTGAATTTGCTCATTTTTTCTTCGACCAAGGCTGCATAATCAACCATCATGACAAATGTCTTGAATGTCTTGTTATAATGGTTGGCGATGAGTAAGGAGTCGATGTATACAGCTATTTCTTCCTCCCCAAGTATTATAGCAAGATCCAATCCATAAAGGATAGCTTCATATTCTGTTTAATTGTTGGTGGCATAGAACTTGAGTTTAATAACTTTCTCGATATGATGATTGGAAGGTGTAACAAGGACGATGCCAATTCCTGATACTTGCAGTCCAACAGATCCATTTGTAAAGAGTCTCTATCCTGTACTTCATGACCATGTGTCTGGTTTTACGATTGAGTCATCAGTCAATACTTCTTCGAGTTCTTCCTAATTGGGGTCTTCGATATGAAAATCTGCCAAGAAATCAACAATTGATTGTCCTTTGATAGATATCTGAGGCTCGAAGGGGAAATCATATTCGCCGAGGAATATAGACCATTGTTGAACTCTTCAAGATTTCACTTTTTTAGAGAGTACAAGTTTAAGAGAATATTTGGTAGTGATTTTGATGGGATAAGCTTGAAAATATGGTCAAAGTTTCTGAGAGCTGTAGACCAAGGCGAGTAATTGTTTTTTAGTTGTTGAATATCTTTTCTCAGTAGGCATAAGAGTTTTGTTGATGAAGTAGATTGGTTTTTCCACACCTTCGCCTTCTCGAATAAGGACAGCGCTAATAGAATCATCGGTTGTTGATAAGTACATTGTCAGTGCTTTGCCATCAATTAGAGTACTCATTATATAAGGACGCCCCAAGTATCGTTTAAGATCTTGAAAAGCCAATTCACAGTCAGGGGTCCAAATGATTTCTTTGGGCTATTTTTTGGAAAGTGAAGTTAGATTCCCACGAAGAAGGAGGTAAAGAAGCTTACATCGATCAGATGACTTGGAGATGACCCTGTGAAAAGCTGTAATCTTACCAGCAAATTTATATACATCCTTTATTGTTCAAGGAGATGGCATTGCCATTAGTGATTTGATTTGTATCGGATCGATTTTGATTCCTCTTTTACTAACCAGGTGTCCCATAAATTTACCAGATACGACACCGAATTGGCATTTTTCTGGGTCGAGTTTTATCTGGTAGGTACGAAGGATAACGAAGATGGTTTGGAGGTTGTTGCAATAGTTTTCACGCTTCAAGCTTTTACAGATCATATTATTGATGAAAACCTCCATGATTTTGCCCAAATGATCTTTGAACATTTTAGTGACAAGCCGTTGGTAAGTGGCTTCTGCATTTTTTAATCTAAAAGATATTACTGTATAACAGTAGAGACCTCATTCTGTGACAAAGTTGTTTGGCGAGAGGAACTTGATTATAACCGGAGGCTGCATCCATCATTAAAAGAAGTTTGTAACCTGCTACAGAGTTGAGAAGTTATGGGATCAATGAGTGAGAAAAGTTATCTTTCGATGTGAGCTTGTTGGGTTCTGTAAAATCAACACAAACTCTAATTTTTCCGTTCTTCTTTTGGACTGCCACTATGTTAGAAACACATTTTAGATATTTAGCTTCCCGAATAAATCCTACACGAAGAAGTTTATCAATTTCTTCATTTATGACTTCACGATGGAAGGGAGATTAATTTTGACGCTTCTGTACAATGTCGGACATCTCTTGGAAAGGCCATGCAAAAGATGTCGACATTTTTCTTCAGGAGCTTAATCATGGTATCTTTTTCATCAGATTACTGCTTTGAGCTAATGAAGGTATTACGCCCAGGATCATCGAGTTCAATGGAATCTACTACCTTAGTATCATGTTGTTCAAATGTGGGGGGCATTTCCTGTTATAGTTGTTATGCCTTTAGAAGTTTTTCCATGTGAGAGTTGGTAGTGGTATTATTGCACATACGTGCAACTTCTTGACTCCCTTTGATTTTGTAGACTCCGTGATGTATCAGAAAATGCAAAGCGAGATGATATGCTGAAGGTACTGCCTTGATCGAATGTAACCAACTTTGACCTAATATCCCCAAATATTTTGACTCGACATCTATGACAATAAATTTTGCAAAAGTGGTACCTGATCCTGCTTGAACTGGCAAGGTGATTTTGCTTGTGGTCAATTCTTTGGAATCGCTAAAACCGCTGATGGAGGTTGTCAAAGCTTTCACTGAATCTTTGAGTCTTAGCACATCAATTGGTCTTTTGAACACAACATCTGCTGCACTTTTAATATCGACGAGAAGTGTGTGCAGGTAGTCCTGTCCTACTTTGAGCATAATGACCAAAGGGTCGTCATGAGGGTACTTGACATGACTTGTCTCACAATCCTCGAACAAAATATGGTACGGAAATTTTGATTTGCTGGTGGTGGGGAGAAGTTTTACTGATTTGTCTGAGAATGTCATTTTACAACAAGATATAATTCTATCGTCTTATTTTCTCTTTTTTTCTTTTTCAATTTCAATATGTATAGATGACGAGCCTGCCCTTGTCCTTGCTCTTGGTCAACGTCTTTTCTTTTACTTTCATCTTCGAGGAACTTTTGAACGTCGAGTACATAATTGTGAAGTCGTTCAGCGAGAAGAATGCGATGAAAAATCTAAATTAAAGAGTAACAGTTGTCAGTTTTGTGGCTATGGACGTTGCGATACAAGCACCAGGGTTTGTTGGGTATATCAGGAATTGCTTGTGCTTCTCGATACAACTCGTTTCTTTTATCATAGGTAGGATAGCGGAGAGTGTGGTTATCATAGGAGGCAAGACTGGAATGGGTCAATCTAGCTTTTTGTCTCCTCTCTTAGCATTGTCAGTATTTCTACCGCATTGCATTGTCAGTCCGGTACTGGTTGACTTCTGAGGTGGCGATAAAAATGTTTCATGAGAATGGATGGCAGAGGAGCCCTTCATCTTATCCTTCTTGGATCGTTCTAATTCGATGTAGTTATTAACAACATCAATTATTTTTGCCACCATTCAGGGCTTGTGCAAGGTAAGTTATTTTCGAACTTTGGAGTCGATATGCAGTGCTGAGGTGAATGCTGGAACGACAATCTTGGGATATAAATTCCCAATCTTTTGTGTTTCTTGTAAGAATCACTTGTAAAAACTCACTAATGTTTCTTTCACGCCCTACTCGAAGAAGAACAAAGAATCTACAGTTATTTCTCGCTCTTTAGCATGAACATAATTTGACTCGAAAGGACACTACAACTGGCTGAATATAGTGATAGAGTCTTCGAGGATAGTATGAAACCATCTGAGAAGTTCTTCTTTTAGGCTCATGTTGAATAATCTGCATAGCATGTGATCGAGTTTGGAATACAATCCTACTGCAGCTCTGAAGTGTCGAATGTGGGTGAGACAGTGAGGCCTGCATAATGATTAAATTTTGGCATGTGAAAATTATCCGGAATGGGCATGGCTTCGAGATGATGAGAGATAGGATTTTTTTTATTCTATCGAGAGCAGACCTTCGGCCTGGGATGTCAGAGTTGATGGTTTGGATCCAATTATTTAGGTCATTCAAGGTGATGAATTGTAGTGGTGGATTTGGTACAGCTGTAACATGTGGATCAAAGTCTCCTTATCCTTCAGGTCCCAATCGGTCTCTCACATGCCATTTTGTTAGTGGTGGTGGAGTTTGATGACATGTACAGCGACTTTCGAGAGTTGTCGATGATGAGGATGCAAGTCCAAAATATCGATAAGCCCTGTCTGGATTACTTGATCTGGATCGAGAAGTTTGTACTCGTTCTTCTCTTGGCTGGTTTTCTCTTTGGGTTGCCCTGGAGCGATGATCACTTCGGGTCTGAAGAGGTGACGTCTGACGGCCAGTGAGCCGATCTTGAGTTCTTTGTAAATTCTCTATTTATTTCTGATGTGTCCAGCTCTGTTGGTCTAAGGCTTTTCTCAATTCGTCTCTTTCAACTTGAAGAGCTTGGGCATGGATTCACTTATCTTCAAGCCTTTAGACTCGATTAGATTCCATTTATTTCTTAAGTTCGATCACAGATCAACATTTTTTGGTATCCGGTTGATCTCGTGGTTCCTCAGCGTACTGGAGGCACTTCAGAGATTTATATTTGTCACCGGATTGCCTTTAATTAATAAGTGGTAAAGAAAAATGTGGTATTCCCACAGACGGCATCAATTGTGATGGCGTATTTTTCAGGAGGATAATATTTTGCCAATACTTTTAGTAAGGATGATGCAATAATAAGCTTAAACAAACAAGATTTTACATAGAAACTCAGTAAAGGCTGAGAAAAACCATGACCTCGAGGAGGATTTTGATATAAAATCCAATAAGTTGTTAATTATTACAATTTGTTGTGTGATATGAATATAAGGATAAATGAATAGTAAAGTTGTAAATTTTAATAACTCAGTCTTTGCCAGCATTTATAGTAGATACATACAATTTTATAAAAAAAATCTTATTTTGGAGGTAGTGGGCGAACTTCGCAAATCTCCAACAACTCTTTTTGACCAAACACAATGGTTACTTTTAGTAGATCGAGAACTGTAGTCGCAGGCATGACATCTTCTCGAATGATAGAATGTCTTCGACTAATGTCCATTGGCCTCTCATTGTCTAATCTTGGTCGAGAACTGTGGTCGTAGACATGACAACTTCTGGAGTAATTGAATGTCTTCGACTAAGGTACGTTGGCTTCTCTTTGTCAAATCTGGAAAATATACTACTACAAAAGTAATTACTCCCAAAAACCTGAAAGTAATTAACATTCGGTTTCTTTCCAAACCAAAGTTCATAAGGAGTATTTAATGTAAGTCGATGAAGATATACCTTATTGATAATATAGCACGCGGTATGAATGGCCTCCCTCCAAAAGTGTGTATGAAGATCCTTGCTGCGAAGTAAGACCCGTCCCATTTTGTAAAGAACTCTATTCTTTCATTTTGTGACCTTATTTTGTTGTGGCGTGATTGGAGCAGAGAATTTATGTTTACAGTACTCGATCACTCTAGTATCCTTAAACTCACATCTACGATCACTTTGAATTTTGTTGATAAAGCAATTTTTCTCATTTTGAAATTGAAGCAATATAGTACAGAATTCTTCAAATGTATTAGACTTCTCTCTCAGAAGGGTCATCCAAGTATAACGAGAAAAATCATCCACCATTACTAAAATATATCGTTTACCACCCAAAGATGTAGTTCTCATTGGACCCATCAAATCCACGTGTATTAGCTCAAGAACCCATGTAGTAGCAATATTGTTGGCCTTCTTGTGGGAACTCTTGATTTGCTTGCCAATTTGGCATGGACCACACACAATATTAGTTAATGTTCCCAACTTTGGAACTCCCCAATAAGTTCTTTGCTCATAATCTTGGACAAATCATTAAAGTTAATATGTCCTAACCTTTGATGCCATAAATCCACATCACTTAGTTTAGCTTTGTTACACATTAGAGCTTCTTGTTGAACAGTATAACAGTTGTCAGAAGATCTAGCAGCATACATCACACGTTGTCCTTGGGAATTTAATACATCACAACCTCCTTTAGAAAATGTAACAGTGTGATCTATATCATATAACTAATTAATTGACACTGAGAAGATTTGCTGTCAGCCCCTTAACCAAAATTATATTATCTATCGTCGGAGTACCAAGTCCTTCAGTCTTTCCCTTTCCTACCACAAGAGATATACTCCCATCACCAAAAGTAGCATTACCATCCCTGAATATACTCTAGGTGACTCAGTTTGGACTCATCACCAGTCATATGACAAGAACATTCACTGTTCATATACCACTGAACATACTTAAAGACATTTAAAGCAGTTAGTGCAACATTGCACTTTATCTGAGGTATCAAATCATTCTTTCGTACCCAAATGGTTCGAAGAATCCTTCGAGCTGAGGTTTCCTGTACAAACCATCTTGACAAATTTTTACTTTTTACATTAGTAGAAATCACATTTGAGTTATATTTTTGCTCATTGGATGATCGGGCATATGGTTGATAGGGTCCAAGAAATCTATAATAAGACACAATATGACCCTTTCGACCACTTATTCCACAATAATAAATATGAGAATAAGAAAACTTTTTGGCATGATTATGAGTGGAGGATATTACATTATATTTGGGCAATGATGTAATAGCAATTGCTTTAATGAATTTTATGACTTGAGAAGTCTTGGCATTAGAGAAATGCTCCTCATATCCTAGACCCATTTTATCAGTATCCACGCGCATAACATCTTATCAATATTTTTTGCTCCATGACAAAAAAAATTAAGTTTCTGCTGAGATAAAACTAAATCAAGCTTGGCCTTATGTAGTTCATCCAAAGTTAATTTTATTTTCTCCTTAGCATCATAAACATTTATTTCTAAAATCATAACCTTGTCATGGAGACCTTGTTTCTCATCTTCAAGCATTTCTATCTCATGACTTGTATTCTCAACTTTTTCTTGAAGTTAAAGAGTGAGTGCATTAACTTAATCTTTCAAGACTTTGTTAATTTTACCAAGTTTGACACACTTCGTAAATGTCGAAGCATAAAAAGCTTCAAGATTCAGATCCTCAAACTCATTATTTTTATGATAACTCTAATTTTTAATAGGATTCTCAAGTTCAAAAGCATCGGAGTTATCATTACTATAATGTAGAAAAGCAGGTTATGCACAATATTATCCATTCTCGCCTACTTGGGGATGATCATCATTATTATTATTTTCTTCTTCACTATCATCCCAAGTAACACTAATATTCATAACTTTGTGATTATTTTAATATTTCTTATTGGGACAACTGTGTGCATAATGACTAAACTTGTGACACTTATAGCATTCAACTTAACTTATTGGTCTACCGATTATAGGATTTGACCCGATCATGAGGTCGTGGCTTATAGTTATAACCGATTGCACTTATTTTTAAAATTGACATTTTTTTAAGATTTTTAAATAAATTTGACTAATAAGAGCAATTGCTGAATCTATATTCGAACCCTCATCATCATCTGAGATATATGGGTAATCAACCTCTTTGGTACCCTTAGAAGAAGAAGAGTAAGATGAAAATTTAAAAGTTGCATTCTCGTTCGTCTTAGGGTTTTCTATTTTCATCTCGAGTTCAAATGTTTGTAACTTTCTAGCTAATGTATCTGGTTTTATTTTCTTAAGATCCTGAGCTTCCTCGATAGCATCACGTCTGTATATAAAGCTCTTAAAACTTTACGAGCAATTTGGGCATCGTAATAAGTTGTTCCTAATACAGTACTAATGTTTGCAATATCACTTAGTCTCGCATATAATTTATTGAAGGGTTCATTTTCACTCATTCGAATATTCTTAAATTGCGAAGTAAGTATTTGTAGCTTACTTTTTTAACTGTATCATCGCCATCAAGAGTTTGAACAAGAATGTCCCAAGCTTCTTTTGAAGTGGTACAAACAGAAATATGTCGAAACTCACTTTAACTCACAGCCATAAAGATAGCATTGTGACATTTAAAGTTATAACTGGTAGTATCATTTTCTATATTTGACCATTGGTTTATAGGCTTTAAGGACCTCTATAGTATAACCTGGTGGACCTTGCATCACGGCAGGGTGCTTCCATCCATCCTCAATGGCAATCCATACATCTTCCCCGATTGATTGTAAGAATACAACCATTCGTACTTTCCAGTATGGATAATCTTTTCCATTAAAGAGTGGAGGACGATTTATAGGACCTCTAAACTCCACAGAATCTATAATTCTCAAGCAATCAAGTCAAGATCCACGTTAAGGTTGTTAAACCTCGAAACGTGACAACTCTGGCACCAATTAAAATTTCTGACTACTTAAGATTAATCAATTTCGATTAATTTTGGTCAAAATTAATAGGTCTGTAATCCTTGAATTAATGGTCTAACCCTAGCCTAATTTAAGTTGATTCAATTATCTAGTGACAACAAGCAATAGTAAATCAAACACAGAAAAAGCAATTTTAACCCTGTGGGATACCTTTCTTAGGATAAAAACCCACAGGTCGCTGCCAAGTCGCCCGATAGCTAAAAATCTACTATTGAAACGAAATTACAATAATTCAACTACTTACAGACTCGATAGGTACATCCCGTGGTTACCTCTCTTCTAATCAAGCTTCTTGCAATCAATTCATCACTCTCACAATGTCTTACTTCAATCTCCTGTCAAAGCATCCAAGCTTGAAATTCACAAGTTTTTCAAATCAAGATTAGGTCTTCTAATTCTTCGATTGAATCAATTTGAGTTTTACTTCGCATTGAATTGCTCGTTGAGATCTCTCTTCTCCTAAAAATTTTAAGCCCTAAAAAAGTTAGTTTTGGAAGAGGTGAAGAACATAAAAAGAAAATATGTTTTTTTTAAAAAAATTGAAAACCTGTACTTTGTTTGAACAGAGAAATAGTATATTCAACAAATAGGGGTTTATTCGAATAGAACAAAGATTTTATTCGAATAAACAGTGTTCTGCCTATTTTATTCGAATAGAGGAAAAAAGTCTATTCGAACAGACATGTCTATTCGAACAGAGCAAAGAGTCTATTCGAATAAATAGAGTTTTGCCTGGTTTATTCGAACATAACAAAAAGCCTGTTCGAACAGAAACCTATTTTCTTCAAAAATATAATTTATTTTTGAACTTTTGTAAAATACTAACGAGCTTGTGTTTTTGAGCCAAGTGGTACAAAACCAACGTACCAATTCAGTGTCAGTCCAACTATATTCGCTCCACGTGCACTCTCTGACGACGAATAACCACGAGATAGTGTTAACATCTATTCTAGACACGAAATGAAACCAATAAAAAATATGGATGTTTCAGACACTATGAGTTAAACTCTTCCAAAGCAAGATATCTTGTGAACACACAATAACATTGTTGAGATAATCTCAAATGCCATTGCAATCAACAACCTACTCAATATGTGAATAAACATTAGAGTTCACCATGTATAAGACATAAAAAGTGTTGCTGATGTAAGGAAAACATAGTTGATTCTCATAATCATACCTTTTTTATGGAGAAAAAAGACTGCAAAATAGTGAAAATAGGCCTAAAACATGAAATTTATAATGTATTGTGTTAAGGTGCGGAAACTCACCATAATGAAAGTACAACATCCAAATAAATTGTTGGATAACCTTTACCAAATAGAAACAAGGAAGTACCCAAAGTACTAACCTTATTCCTACAACTCAACAGAAGACACTACAAAAGAAATAAATAAAAGAATTCCCCTTGAATTATTCTTCTAGTCATTATTATTAGAAGACTGGATGGAACGTCATGGGATTCATTTATTGCTTTCTTGATCTTGCTTTAAATGGAGCCAGTGCATAGTTGTTAACCTGGTTTCACAGACATAATGCCACCATCTCACAAACATAATCATTGCAGAATGATAGAGTCGTCATCTACAACAACATGGATGGCATGGGGAGAAGCTTTTGTGAAAGTTGGTAGCTTCTTAGAAATCTCTGTCCAACTCTCCGGATAGAACTTCAAGTATGACGAATGGGAATGAACAACATCCATTTTCTTCAAAACATTGGCATTCTCAATAAATATTCTGATTATATCAATTTGAAACTCACTTCCATCAAACAAGCAAATGCGGACTTGTTCAAGGTTATTAAGCATACCCACCAAATGAGAAAACTTCTTTATATCCCAATTTTCTTCACCCTTGTATGCATATGGGAATGACAAACAATCCCACTAATCAACAATAAATATTGTAAGTTAAGCAATATTCTTTTGAAAAGAAACAAAGTTAATATCTTAAGAAAATTACCGCTGCTTGGTTAATTCTTCTGCTAGGCTTATTCAGTATATCGTTCTTGTCAGAGAGGAGAGAGTAGCTACCTCGATTCTCAATAATTGGTATCAGAGCAAGTGTTAGGTCCTGTGTGGTGAAGAACAATGGCCGATCAGGAGAAGTTGAAAATCATAAAGTTTAATGAATTAAATTTTGGAGTGTGGAAGATGCAGATAGAAGATTACCTCTATCAGAAGGATCTTGATTTACCATTGGGTGGAGTTGAGATGATGCCAGCAGAATACGATATTGTTAAGTGGGCGTGATTGGATCGCAAGGCACTTGGAACTGTTAGGTTAGCACTGTCATCTCATATTCTGCACATGATCTTCAAAGTTACAACAACGAAGGGTTTGATGGAGACGTTGTCCGCTATATACTCTGAACCGTTCAGGGCAAACAAGGTACACCTTGTTTACTTTGAAGATGAAGGATAATGGTAGTGTGCAAGCTCATATCAGTGAGTTCAATACCATATATGCTCAACTGGAATCCATTAAAATTGTTTTTATCGAGGAGATGAGAGCGTGGGCTCTTTTAAGGTAGATGCCTGAGAGTTGAGAAGGGTACATTACAGCTGTGAGCAACTCATCGGGGAAGGAAGAAATCAAATTTGACATTATAGTATCATTGATTATGAGTAAAGATAATATACATAAAACATCTTAACCCTCTTCGAGTTCAAATGGCAGTATGTTGAACGTTGAGGAAAGAGAGAGGTCTTACAGAAAAGGGCCAAAATTTAAAAGGGGTCGAACATAATCATAGGAAGGACTAAGCCGCCTGGTACGTATTAGACTTGTGGAAAGAAGGGTCACCTCAGGCGAGATTGTAACTCTTCTTCTTTTAAGAAGATTGATTACGAAAAGAAAGATACAATGATCCTTACTGAGGAGCTTAGTTTTGACGAGGCTCTATTACTTTCGTGTGAGGATGTTAACGAATCTTAGATATTGTTGATTTGAGGGCTTCTTTCCATGCAACTACGAAGGTAGGTTTTCTAACTAATATTGTTAAAGGCGACTTCGGTACGGTCTTTCTTGTAGATAAGAGTGCACGCAATATTACTGAAAAGGGAAACGTTTGGTTATTGTTGCCTTCAAGGGGAACATTGGTTTTACAAAATGTGCGACTTGTACCTAAATTGGGGCATAACCTTATATCGGTTAGCAAATTGGCGAATGATGGCAGTTATGTGAGTACCTTTGGTATAACCTTCTGGAAGGTTACAAAGAGAGCTATGCTAGTAGCTCAAGGCTTGCGACAAGGAACGTTGTATACAATGTAAAGCACAATTTCTACTATTTGAGCAGCCACTCCAGGGATTGATACAAGTACGTGGCACAAACGGCTCGGTCACATGAGTAAAAAGGGGATGAAGAAAATGGAAACAAAGGGAAAGCTAGAGGGTCTTGCTGAGATTGATCTCAAGTTTGTGAAAAGTGTATTCTTGCGAAATTAAAGAATGTCAGTTTCAAATTATCTGGAAGATCAAGGAAACATGGAAAGCTGGATCTTGTACACATGGATGTTTAGGGGCCAACCAAGGTATCTTCTCTTGGTGGTTCTCATTATTATTTTACTTTTATTGATGATATTACTCGTAAACTGTAGGTCTACTTTGTGAAGAATAAATCAGATGTGTTCGGTAAATTCAAAAAGTGGAGGGCTCTAGTTGAAAATAAAACTGGTTTAAAATTGAAGTGTCTCAGGTCGGATAACAAGGGCGAATACTGCAGTGACGAGTTTGAAGACTTTTGTATATCAAATAGGATTAGAAGACAGAAGACCATTCCTAGAACACCGCAACAAAATGGTGTTGTAGAACGTATGAACTGAATAATAAATGAAAGAGTGAGGAGTATGAGACTCTACGCTAGATTGCCAAAGTTTTTTTAAGTGGATGCGATTAGTACAGTGGCATACTTTATTAACAGAGGGCCTTCAACAGCTTTGGATTTTGGACTTCTTGAAGAAGCATGGACCAGTAAAGAGGTAAACCTTAATCACTTGAATATTTTCGGTTGTACCTTATATGTGCTTGATAATTCAGATACAGGGACCAAGTTAGATGCAAAGTCAACAAAGTACATTTTCATTGGATACGGTGGTGATGAGTTTGGATACCAGTTTTGGGATGCGAATAATCAGAAAGTTATTTGGAGCCATAATGTTATATTCAATGAGGAAGTCTTGTATAGAAATTTCAAAGTACCTATAAAAAAGAATCGAAGTGAAGCAGCGGAAAGTGTCGACATTGAAGATGATGAACCCTCTCGAGAGGATGATGAAAAATTCGTTGTTGAGTCCGATGCACTGAATCAAAATGAGGAACCTAATAATCTAGACATTCTAATAGCACTTCGAAAGGAACCGAGAGTTACAAAAATTCTGGCTAGGTGCGTTAACTCATTAAATCACATGTTAGTTACAGATGGTGGTGAACCTGAAAGTTACAAGGAGGCTTTAGATGTGGAAGCCAAGAGCAAGTAGAAGCTTGCTATGGATGATGAGATGCAGTCATTATCAGTTAATCGAACTTGGGATTTAGTTTGATTATCGAAAGGGAAGAGAGCATTGCACAACAAGTGGGTATACAGACTAAAGTACGAATCTGATTGTTCAAGGAAATTCAAGGCTAGACTTGTGGTGATGGGTTTTTAACATAAAGAAGGCATTGATTTCGGTGAGATCTTTGCTCATGTTGTAAAGATGTCTACAATTTGGGTTGTGATGAATATAGTTGCAGTTGAAGATTTACATCTTGAGCATCTAGATGTCAAGACAACATTTCTTCACAACAACCTCGATGAAGAAATTTATATGAAGCAGCCAAAATGGTACTCTTGAAAAGAAAAGAAGATCTTGTGTGTAGGCTCACGAAGAGCTTATATGGTTTGAAACAAGCGTCGAGACAGTGGTATTTGAAGTTCGAACAATTCATGTCCAGAAATGGTTATTCGAAGAGCAATGTGGATCACTGTTATTTTATCAAGAATACGAGGAACTCATATATTATTTTACTTTTGAATGTAGATGATATGTTGGTAGCAAGTGCCGACATGGGAGAAATTGTTAAGTTGAAGGAACAGTTATCCCAAGAGTTTTCTATGAAGGACTTGGGTGTGGCAAAACAAGTTTTTGGTATGCGTGTTACAAGGGATAGAAAGCGACGAGAATTAAAGTTATCTCAAGCTGAGTACATCGGCAAAGTACTTAAGCGGTTTAACATGGATGGTGCTAAGGTTATTAGTACACCATTGGGAGGTCACTTCAAATTATCAAAGGTTTGTTATTTGAAGACGTAGAAGGATCGCGATGAGATGCGGAAGGTTCATTATCAATCCACGGTTGGTTGCCTAATGCACGCTATAATTTGTACGAGACCAGATATTTCCCAAGCAGTGGGAGTTGTTAGTAGGTATATGATTAATCCAGGCCAAGAGCATTGGAGAGTTGTGAAATGGATACTGATGTATCTAAAGGGGACTCAACATATGACATTATGTTATGGGGGTTCTTAGATATGCTTGTAGGGTTTCGTTGATTCTGATATGGAAGGTGACATGGATAGGCGGAAGAGCACTAGTGGTTTCATTTTTATATTGGGAAGCGGTGCGGTTACATAGGTTTCTAGGCTACAAAAGATTGTAGCTTTGTCTACGACGGAGGTGGAATATGTTGCAGCTACTGAAGCGTGCAAGGATATGGTTTGGCTGAAAGGGTTAATGAAAGAGCTTAGTAGAGAACAATTTTCTCCTAAGTTGTATAGTGATTGTCAAAGCGTTATTCACTTAGAGAAGAATTCAACTTTTTACTCTAGAACCAAACCATTGGTTTCTAGCAGTTAGCTCAAACACTGTTGCTTGGTGATTAAAGCAAGCTTGTTTTGCTCAAGTACCATCACTTTTCTAGTGTTTCAAAAGTGATCATGAATCTGTGATAAATTATTTGCAGGATTTGGATTGTTTAAGAAAACAAAAAGATTGTAATCCCCGTTCTATTAGCCCGGCAGGCCAAGTGAATAATTGTGAGTTTGGCAAAGTTTCTTCTGGGAAATCTAAAGGCTCCACACTTGCAAAGAGGATTTCTCTCAAAGAGCACCCCATTTCCGAGACGAAGCTGATAAGGTGAAAGATAGTCTGCTATTGCTATTAGAGCATCTATATTATTGTACCCATTTTGCTTTATAATCAAATTTGAAGATGCTTAAAGCCATATTGAGTACCTATATTTGATGACCTTATTTAATAGCCAAAGCTAAAACTCTAGGAAGCTTTATTTCATTATGGCTATTCTAATGAACCTACAAAATTTGACTTTAAGGACTAAGCAGATAGACTTTGGCTAGCAAAATTTGATGAAACTAATACAGATGCTCTTAGGGATGTAATATCTGATCTGCTATACTTTTACTAATGTTTTACTACATGTGGTAAGCTAGTTATGAATAGCTTCTTAATCTGAAGTCGTCTGTTGTTGTTCTCTGCATCTCAAGGAACCTCTTTTAATTTTCTCAGTTTTAGGACCTGGTCTCTTAATTGCAGCTTAATTTCAAATCAAAGTATTTTTGCTAGTAATATGGGTGAAGCATCAAAATATGTTATCTAACGGGTATAATGGTGCTTGAATTTTTTTTATGTTCTCAGAAGCGGGTGCTCTTTTTATAAATGTAATGTAGTTTGTCTGGATGGAACTCTACCTGGTTATCACTTGCATCATGGATATGGGTCGGGGCAAAGCAGTTGGCTCATTAAGTTGGAGGTATAAGACTTGAGACTCTAATGTACTAAGTTGCGTCCTTATTTCATATGATTATGCTCTTGTTATTTGTTTTTTGTTTTTTTGCTCCCTGGAAGATAGTATTGCTGTAAGCAACATATTTATATTAGGAAATGATTATATTTTTGTAACCCCCAAGTTAAGTTTCTCTTAAACAGATCCTATCAAGTTTTTTTCCCTGATCGGAGTTTCCCGTCTGTTCTAAAAAAACCCAAGGTTACAGTTAATGCAAAATGTGATATGTTTTTTTAATGAAAAACATATAAGGTTGTAGCTATACTATTTGGACTTTGTTTAGTGATGATAAATTAAAGAAAGTGTTGCAAGTGTCTGTCCTACTTCTTGCTAATTGTTTATCTGATTTTGAACAAACAAATTCCTTTCCATGAACTTGATTTCGTTAGGGGGTTTTTTGACAGGGAGGAGAGTGGTGTCATACCATTAGAAATTGTATATACCACAAAACATTAACATACATGGAAAAGCATATACCATTTACAAGAATATTGAGCAATAAAGCAGAAGAAAATCCTGATTTGCTTCCAAACTACTTTCTATATACTTCATGATATAAATTGGCCTTTCGTCTAACTATTTTCTTATGGCATTTGTTGTGAATTCCCTTTTTTGGAATGCTCTGCTACAGATTTCTACAATTGGAACAGTGTAAAGCTGCGTTATTGTGATGGGGCATCATTTGCTGCTGATAGTCGAGACAAGGTTCGTGTAAATACTGTCCATTTAGTCCTTCCTAAACAGTAATGCTAAAAGGGTTCTAGTGGCATTATTCTAAAGAAATGATTGCATTTGTTGATTTACTATGAAGATAAATACTTCTGTTACGGAAGTTGTTAAACCTTTCTAGTAAATCTATATTAATAAACAATGTATGTCTTAACTTCCCTTTATTCTAAACTTAATTTTGATTCAAGCTTTCATATTATGTTGTAGCCTAGGTAACAACGACATGGATACGGGTGTCGGTGTCTGGCACGGGTACGGAGTGTCGGAAACGGCAGAAAATTGTTAAGAGTGTCCCAGGGTCGAGGTGTCAGACACATTTTATTTTTTTAAAGTGAAGTGTCGTTGTTACCTAGGTTGTAGCATGGTTGGCCAAATCAAGTGTTTGGTGAATTAATGGCACATCAGTATTAGGACTAAAACCAAGCTCCATGGTTACATTTGGCCCTATGATTGGCAAGAACCCAAGGCCTAAATTTTTCTACCAAAACACAAATAATCAAACAAATGAAAAGAAAACACACCAGAAATAGTTACCACAGATTTGGATTTTCTGTTGTATCTAAGAATGGTAGGAAATGTTCAAAAGCCTCTGACCCAACTTTTAGGCAAATTCTCTTTATTTTTTTCGGCATATTCGAAATTCTCTAACAGGGAAACCTCTGTGGTTGCTCATAATTGTCTGGGTTAACTGCTTGAACGTGAGCCCTGCCTAAATGATGGATTGGATTTTATTTTTCTTTAACTAGCTCCACCATCCGCTGACCCACATGGATATTGGCGTGAATGTAGATTAAACCATGCACATTGCTCAGCATCACATCTCCAATATCTGCAAGGTTGTTTTTCTTGATTTTATCTTCTATTTATGAGTTCGACTCCTTTTTGAGGCCTTCATATTACCTTGAAGTTAATCTTTTTTTTTCGTTTCTTTCTGAAGCAGGATTCAGGAATCAAATGCTCAATGCCATCAAAGGCTTCTCAATGTCTAAGCAAAATGGTTTATTCATAAATTCGTGTTTCGTTCATTGCCAGAGCAAGAGACAAGATACTGGTTCTCTGGCAACTCTCCCCGTATTCATAACAAGGTATTTACTTATTTTAAAAGTTGTAAAAAGGTACGTATAATCAAAAGCCTCTAACGTCAAGAAGAGTAAAACTGTAAAAGGTACAAAATACTAATTAAATTATTTTATTTTCCATTTTTATTCTATTTCAAGATATAAATCCATATTTATTTTCCTGGATTTCTTTTGCCATTTTTTACGTAATGATCTGTTTCTTCTGCGGTTTGAGTTTACTCCTTTGGGGTCTCCTTAAATCTGAGAGAGAGAGATCTTCTCAACGCCATTGTCCCGAAAGTTTGGATTTTGTAGAACAAGCTTGAGCGGCGGGTGGTACAGCGATTCTATCGGTGATACTTGCTAACCATCTTAATGTTGCTAAGGTAATTTGTTTTTCTAGTTTTTTTTCTCCTAAGTTTATGTTTAATTGTTTGGTTGATTAGGAGATGCCTCATTTGTTATCTGTTAGCCTAATTTGGTTTAGTGGGGTTGTAAGGCATTATGGCAGTAGAATTGCAATATGGAGTTCACTTGATTATATGTTTTATTTAGAGGGGATTTCCAGTGTATAAGTTGGGTGTTTAGTTGTTATTTTTCCATCATCGGCATTTTCGGGCATTTTGCAAATTATTTTGTGGACAAGATAACCAACACAAATTATTTGTGTAGCGCTTTTGAATGCACCCAGAATCTGCTATATACATATATCTTGACAAATTGGATTTATAACATGAATTCAAGTTTTTAATACGAATTCTATATTGATTATCTAAAGCATGCTAACATTTAGTTTCCATCTTTTCTGTAGAGAAGGTTACAAGCACGGGCTGCCGGAGATCCTTACTCACCGCCACAGCAGCAGCATCTTTCGGTCTAGTATGCTATGCACTACTAAATATCTATTGGGTCTTTAAAGAGATTAAGAAAAATTTAGAGTGTGCTATGAACAATTGTTGCCTTTATGTACCAATTCATGTGTATCAATATTGTGATATGAAATATCCGCTTCTTTGGTGAATACCTGCATATTTTGGAGTTTAGATATGCTATTTTGGCTTTGACATGAATTGCTCACTGTAATCGACTATTGATATTGAGATTTTTTTTCTTATAACAAGTTTTCAAGTCTTAAATGCTCTCCATTGTGCACTTGTGTTGGATCTATTGCTACAATAGCAGTTTGTCCCCCAACTGTTTTTTAGTACAAAGGAACACTTGATGTTTTTTCCAAAATCACGCGAGAGGTTTGAGCATTGATCATGCCTTTGGCAAGCGCGAAATTGCCTCTCAGGTATGGAGTTTTTTCAGTGCAGCGCGTGGTGTAGGCAATTGTAACTTTGAAATAACTATGATCTATTGCAAACAACCCCAAATGTGAACCCAACCAATGTTGCTCTCCAATAAACCATGTTCATTATGAGAGGTGCTCTGCAATAATCTAATTAATATATGCTCCCAATTTTGTTTGCAATTCAAAACTCATGTTTATGAAGATAGCTCAAGACTTGAATTGATTTTGGTTGTCATTTTCAACATTGGTACTAAAATATATGTTTTATACATCAAATTTAAATAAAACAAAACCAGTCTTATCCAACATGCGCCAAGATAAACATAGTACGAGATTAAAAAAAAACAATTTTCTTCAAATTAACAAAAGAATAGAAATAACATTAAGCTTCAAACTACCACTTCATCAAGTTCTCCCATAATCTCAAACCAATATTTAGACTCCGTCTTATAGAGGCGTTTGATCCTATAATCCATTTCCTTGTAAAATTTCTCTTCATCAAATAAATAATCCATCAAAGTTATAAGAATGTCCATTGCTTCTACTCTGCAAATGTGTCCTTGTTACTGCACTAGATAACCCAAGATGATTATCCAAATTTTATGAGATTACAAAAATTAAAATGTGTCATATACATAAAATAAACCCATATGTTTATATATTATTATAAATTATAATCCAACGTGCTTCTATCTCTTACAATTAATAGCCATGTAACCATCCCCATCAATGATTATATGATTTAAACATTAATGGGCCACAAAAAAAGTTTTGCATTATTATCTAGAAGAGACCTGTGTAATTCATTAAGTTTATAATTCAAAAATATTATAAAACCCCAACTTATTCCCCATAATAACGTGTTTGTGCATGCATAATTGCTCGTAATAAATAAATTAATAATATTTCTTCCATATTTCAATGTTAATCAGGTATTTCCGTATTAAGTTCATTACCGAATCAAATATTAAAAAGATGAAACTGATGAATAAAATGACAAATGACAATATATAGGAGTTGCGCAAGTTATCTTGATCAAATTAAGCCGAAAAAACCTGGCACGCATCAAAACTAAACCATGCCACTTTTGTGGAAGATAATTGTGATCGACATAAGCCTAAATTCCTTCTCAAAACAGTGGATCAACAATATTGATCATGATTGTTCCAAAATTTCATCGAAGTAGGGAGTGAATTCTCACAATTTGTTGTAAAAGAAAATTCAGTGTTTACGAAAGTATTCGTCAGACTAGAAATGTAAAGATTGCTTTTCTTATCCAGTGAACTTCTAGCAACAACTTCTCCATCTACTAACAATTCCTATATGCCAACTCCTTGACTACTTCAGCAAGGGATTTCTCTTCCTGAACGTTTTTGACCCAATTCGCATTGATGTGTACCCGCTCGAGGCTTTGTTTCAAAGTCCTCATGATTGAAGGGTTTGAACGGCTCACGAAGAACTCCTCTACCTCAACGGCCTTCTCATATGAAGAGAACTGAAACAAAAGGATGGCAAAATTGGTATCGAGTTCAAGCAAAAAATACCTATATAAATTTAAGCTACTGCCTTATTGTATGAAGCAAACTGAAACAAGGGTAAATCTGCTATCGAGTTTAAGAAAAATAGACCTAAATATATCTTAAACTAACAAACAACCTCCTCCCTCCTCTATCCTTGTATTCCAGGAGCAACACATACACTCAATGCTGAGTTGCAAAATTTGGAAGCCTTTTTGGATAGCGGATAAGGAGTTGGCTAGAGTTCATATTTTTCAAATCACTAGCCAAAAGGACTGAAGTCAATAAGAGTTGCTCCAAACAAAGCCATAAGAGTTACTCTAATGCAGCAAATAATAGTACAAGCAGGAAAATTGATAGGTATCAATGACGAACCGGTGAGACAACTGCGCTGATGAAACGGGTTATTAAGTACCCAGAACCATATGTCTTCATGAGATGATCCCAATTATCCTGCATTTGAAGAGTCAGACAATATTACACAATGTGATAGCTTTCTACCCAAATTTGTATTTCAATATACAGGGACGATTAGGAAAGGACACCTTCAGACAAATTCCATAAAGTAGGGCAAGATATGGATGCAAATAAAACACAACAAATTTAGATAAAAACCAACAAAATCAGTACCTTTAGCCATCTCCATGCAGTTTCACGACCCTCACTGCTTACAGCAAGTCCAAAAACTGCATCTTGACTTCGAACCTATAATGAGTTAAAGTTAAGTGTCATCATTAAAACGAAGTATTTGGTAAGACTTGTGAGGAACTTCTGATTGAAAAATTAATCAAGGTACCTCAGAAGATATCATAAAGTTCAAAGTTTCGAGAACAATATCAGGATCTGGACAAGACGCTAGTGAACCTACAAAACGTAAAATTATTGCCAGACAAAAAAAATCCCATGGTTAAATAACTAATACTGGCTTGCTTATAAAGTCACCATACCTAGAACACGTGTTTTTTCCTGGCTTAGATCACTCTCTCTATAAATTTTCAAAAGAGATTCATAACCGGATCTGTCTGATGAACTGACAGACTGCATTACAGCAACATATGCTGCCTACAAAAACATATGGTAAATAACAATGTACCAATAAAGAAACGGAATTGGGAAAAATAATATCCTAGTAGAAAATAAGTTTGATAGATCCACCTTTCTTGTGTCGGGAGGGAGAAGCAGAGTATTTTTATCATCGACAAATGCATGAAAACGCCTAATTGCTTCACTTTTTGTTAAATCATGCCCAAAAACAGTAAGAGCAGTCAAAATCTCCCCTTTCAACATTGCATCCAAGTGGCTCTCACCTGCCTTTGATTCCCAGCCTAGTTTCCTATATAGTAAAAATCCCATAAGAAACCATTAAAATACAAAGGGTGGAAGGAAACATGGAGTAATAGAACTCTCCATCATTATCACCTGCAAATATATCAAGAATTATATGCAGGAAGAAAAGTCGCTTTACTTACCATTACTCTTGTGAAAAAAAAAATAATTGCTATATTAACAACAATAGCAATAACAATAGAGGGTATACAAGCGGTACAAATGGTTTTTGAACCCAGGACCTACGCTAGTTGATAAACTAAATAATAAACTTAATTTACTTCCAACTGCTGTTCATTACCTACCAGTATCCACTTGGTCACTTGGTAATAAAATTGTTTGTGTACTGTGAATAAATCGTATTGCAGCCTAAGAAATGAATCAACATGAGGAAATATACAGAACCAGAAAAAATAGTTTCCCGTCTTCTGATTCTTCCCTATGTTTCAAAAATCATGCAGAGTAACAAACATCATGCCTTCTGATTAACTCGCAATAATTTTGTTACTTAAGAATATGAACTTTCGTTTAAAGATATATAAAGCAGTGCCTCCGCTTATTTCTGGCTACACTTCCATCCATGTTCTTAGAAGAGATAATTTTACTTCTATGGGTATCTGCAATAGTTTTAATTTTACAAAACATAACCTACAAATCCATTTCCGGAAATAAAACTAAGCACGCAAAATATGTAGTCTCTGCTCTGAATAGACTTTAATAAATAAACATACAGGATCGAAGTTGATCATCAACAAGTAAATAAAAATATTGTGAAGTGCATTATCTATCAATGATCTTACTCAGCAGAATACTGAAAAAGATTAATGAAGAACATTTTGATTTCACCCAATAATTCAGGAGTAGCATCAGCCGCGATCTTTGCAACATTGGTACTTACCTGTAAAGTTAGGAAACCAAAAAAAGGGTGATGATGTGGGGCATGAACACAAGGTACAAAATTAAAATATATAAAAAATCTTACACTAATCAAATGTGACAACACGGTATATTCAAGTTCCTCCCTGTAAGCACTCATCAAGCTCAACAATGAGGACAATGACTGCTTGCAGGCCATGGATAGAGCAAAAGAATCATCCAAAACTCCTGGATAAAATTAAGAAATGAGGTTATTTCTAGCTATTATAAAATCCGAGATAAAAATATAAAGAAATAGGCCATATCCAATCGTAACCCAATAAATTCCAAATGATTTTTCAAAAAAAATGAGAAAAAAATTAGAATAGGTAGTCATTATTTTAACACATGGAAGATCGAGTGTATCTGAATTTTGAAAACTTGTGTTAGAGAAGGGACCCATTAGGAATGTGTCCCATTGGCAGTTAACTCTTTGCTATCTTGTCATTTGCCAAAACACTGCTGAGCAATTGTTTGCGCCATTTTCTTTCCTTAGCTAAAAAAACTCCTAAGTTTTCCCCCTTTCACACCATTTTGCAATTTGTGAGAGCACCATTAGAAGAAAACGTTGATTTGTAAAGTTTTTGGAACTTGATAAACAAACAATTGGAGATGCTCTTAGCAAATAAGTAATCTTTTTCATATTTACCAAATCTATCTGTCGCAGACAAGCTATTAGCCTGGATTGCATATCTAAGTCTTGCTGCAAGATTGTCGTCATATTTTACTCTATAGAAACCTGCTTGGTCAACATTAATTTTAATCCATTCCCTGTGGTCCTCTTTTATCGAAGAACCCAACAGGTCAGATACATCCAAAGATTCTGATTCTGGTCGCAAAAGAAAATTCTTGCAAGCGTTATATGAACCACAACACAATGTTATTGGTACAATCCATTTTCCGTCGCCACTAGCTCCACTTGACAAAAACTGTGTCTACAGTAAATCACAACAAATCACCAGGCTTCATCAGATTCCCCAATAAGCTATATTCTAATGCAGATATGGGATAGTACAAGACGATAAGAATATATGCATGTATTAACGGTCAAGAAGCCAGAGCAGCAACTCTGAACCATGCATCAACTTACAAATTTTAGCTATGCATAATTAATATGTTCTGAAAGAACTGAAAATTACCTACAAATATAAAATTTTACAGATATAAGCAAATACACACAATCAAAAAACCCTAACCGTGCTCAACTATGGTATACATTCTTATCTGAACTTGTTGGACACCCACTTAAAAAAGAAGGTAATATGTGTCCCATATATTCATGATTTTGTCATGGAAACATCTAGACAGGTCTTGGACATCGCAAAAAAGAAAGGAGCTCATAAATTTTGTGACACTGAAAAGTGAAAACTAAGGGTCCACTAAAATATAGTGTGCAGATAAAAAGAAGAAATTGAGTGGAAAGTATACATATGACAGTGCAACATTTTAAGGCCATCATGGGAAAAGGGGACAGATTAGTGGACAGTGAGGCTATCGTTAACCTTGAATTCAGAAAGAAGGTTAACACTAGGACTATTAAGAGCTTGTGCAAGGGGTCAGTGATGAGGAAATTGAGGGTGCTCTCATGGCTATAGATGATAACAAGGCTCCAGGTCCCGATGGCCTGAACTCCCACTTCTACAAGCAATGTTGGGGAACAAAAGATTTTTGTAAGGGGCTTATGAACTTCTTTAGAGGCAACATACTCCTCACCCAAGTGAAAGCAACTTCAATTGCACCAGTGCCTAAATGTGGCAACCTTTCTTCTTTGGATGAGTACAAACCAATATCTTACTGCAATGTGACTTATAAGGTAGTCTATAAAATCTTGACTTCAAGGCTAAAGAAGGTAATATCACACTTGTTAGTATAAATAAATCTGCTTTTATTGAAGGACGAAATATTGCAGACAACTTGTTTATAGCGCATGAACTTCTTCGAGATTATCCCAGAAACATCAAGTCTCAAAAGAAGTGTACAGCTAAGATAGACATTTAGAAGCCATATGACTTTCTGCAGTGGGATACTATTCTCAAAGTTCTCCAAGGTTTAAACTTTCCGCCAGAGTTTATGAAGTGGATTGAAGTGTGCATCACTACACCAACATACTCAGTTTTATGAATGGGGCTTTAGAAGGGTACTTTAAAAGCAAGAGAGCTCAGGTAGGGAGACCCAATCTCACCATACCTTTTTGTCTTAGTAATGGAATGTAAGGGAATTTTACTAGAACAGAAAGTACAAGAGAAGACTTTGGAGCTGCATAATGCATGCACGAAGCCTATGCTGACCCATCTGCCATTTTGTTTTGTTTTTTTATAGGGGAGATCATGTCTGCAAATCCTATGAGACAATGCTTGGGTACTTTCAGCTCAATCTCTGGGCTGTATGTACACTCTAACAAGTCTACGCTCCATGTTTCAGGTATTGATGATGAAACTAAAAATATTATAAGTGTTATTATCAGACTTGAGACAGCTATTTTGCCTTTCAAATATCTTAGACTGCCTATTACAGATCAGAACCAAGGTCAAGAAGGAACGCTCACAGATGCCTCAACCAATCTAACCAGGAAAGTAGGGCCAATCAGAGAGAAGATGATACAAAATAGAAAAGATGGACATGTCTGTCAGTGAAAATAGAAGGCAAGGACAAGCATCTCTCATAACGCGAGTTGAGCGCAAGCTATTGAATCGTTGAATCAAATCTCCCTTCCAGCCGAACCAAGAGTGAAAAGAAAAAAAAAAAAAGGCTTCCGCGCTTGAGTCGGGATGTATGGCCGCGCTTCGCTAAGAAAATTGCTACTATTTTCAAACACACTACGGAAACAAAATTGTCTTTCTTTTTAGCACATGGAGCACTACAAAGCAAAACGCACCTTCACAAAACATCTCCTTCTTTGTTACTCATATGGGACGAGTCCTTCCGGGTCCTTCTACTATGGTCCTTGATCTCACATACGTGCTCATCTGTCTTCTCTCTGCTCCGCTTGGAGTTGCTTTCTTGCTTCTTTCTTGCTAACCAGAATTGAAGTTAAAGACTGTCAACCACTTCTTGAGAAAATGACCAAGAGAATCCACTCATGGTAGAATCATACTCTCTAATATGCAGGTAGATGCCAGCTCATCAAAGAAGTACTCTACAAAATGCAGACTTATTGGATACAACCTGTTCATTCCACCCCAGAGTGTAATCAAACTTGTAGAAAATTTTCTCTCAAAGTTCTAATGACATGGGTGTGAAAAGAACCAACTAGTTGCTCTTGGGTTTGGCTCAACATCATGAAATCCAGAGATATTGCTAAGAGGTGTGTCAAACATCAAGTGGCAATGGTATGAAAACTTGGATTTGGCAGGACCCATAGCATGAGGATGGTAACTCCTGATAAGTTTGTTCAAAAACTCAGATATAATTCCTATCCTACAACTCTAGACTGAGCATCATAATCAGAAACAATCAGTGGGCTATACCTTCTCACCTAATGCAGAACATTCAACCCAACACTGAAGACAAAGTCATATGGATTCCATCTATAGAAGGGAAGTATACAGCAGCTTCAACTGTCCAGTTCTTGCGAGATAAAAGACCCAGAGTCCCTTGAGCAAAGATATATTGGGATCCAACTGTAATGCCTAAGCAAGGGTTGACAACTTGGAAAGCCTTAAAGGGTAACCTTTATACACAAGATAAGTTACAACAGAGAAGGGTTCTGAGCACTTCAAATTGCATATCCTGTAACAACTTTAATGGAAGTGCGAATCACCTGTTTATTGAATGTGCATTCTCAAGTGACATATAGGGTTGTCTGCTCAACAAATGCATTATAGCTAGACAGCTTACAAACTTCAATGAAGAAATTGCTTGGCTTTCTAACTTGAGTAGTGCTGAACCTGTTTCAAATATTATATGGACTGCCTTTTGCTCACATGTCTACCATTTATTGAAAGAGAGGAATCACAGAATATTCAGAAATGAAGCAAGTCCACAAACAAAAGTGATACACAACATTATCATAGATACTCGGATTAGATGCAACTGGATATCAAGAAGGTGAAATCTCTTTGTGAGAACTGGAAGCTGGCTCCTCCTGCAAGTGGGAACCACCTCCTGTTGACACTTGGATGCTGAGTACGGAGGGATCCTATGAAGAAAGTGGGGTGTGGGTTGGGGTTTATATTTGAACCATGAAGGCAAGAGCCTATTGGAGTATGCAGGTCAGAGTAAAGACATCTCAGTTGCTTCTTCTTCTTCTTTTTTTGATGAATGTAAAATTTATGATGAAAGAACACTTTTTTTTTCTTTTTTTTTCTTTTTTTCGTAGGAGTGTGCCAGCCTTTGCAGTAGTGCAACACAAAGGCGACACTCGAAAGTCCCAATAACAAGCTATTGTGGTGGACTCTCCCCCAATGAAAAATTAATTTAATATCGTGTGAGCCATTGGCCCACGTATCAGATATTAAACTGATAAGAACACAAATATACCCTTAAAAAGAACAAGAACAAGGGAGAAAAACCGCCTCTCCGAGGGGAGAAAAAGAAAAAGGGAAAAAAATACCACCAATACCCATTAACTGAAGCCCATCATAGTCTCCCTCCACTTAATCATAAGAGACTCAAAAGATGTCCCCGACATATCTGAAGCGGCCTTACTCCACTAAAAGAAGAAAGCTTTAATTGACACAAATACCAAAGATCTCGACTTCTCCTTCCCTTCGAACTTTCTTGCACTACGTTCGAGTCATAATGCCCATATCGCCGCAAAAGGAAGAAAGTGTCATAACAACTTACCATGATACACAACGCTCCTCGTCTTTCAATTTGTTAAGAGCTCTTTAACGCTCTTAAAATATAGCCACGGAATGCCAATTTCAATAAATAATTCAATCCAAATACTCTTAGCAAATGGGCAAAGAATAAAAAGATTATCAATGGATTCCCCATCTCTTTTACACTGAACAAAAATTGACAATTAGAATTTTGCGTTTACGAAGATTGTTAGTATGAGTTTTATTCAATACCAACGTTCAAGCGAAAAAAAACCACCTTAGAAGGCAACTTGGGAATCCAAATTTTCTTCTTAGAAAAGGTAAAATGAGTATTATGAGTTGGGTTATCCAAAGCCTTGAAAAATGTCTTAGCAGAGAACACACACTTAGCACAATCAATCCAAACCATCCTATCATCTTCCCCTCTTCCCCTGGACAATGATGAAAACTAGTAAGTTTGTCCAAAATAGAAGAAACGATTCACAATTATTCAAGTTTCGATGGAATCCAAGATTCCAGGAAATACATATACGATCCAAGTTCAATGTCTCTTGAACTGAGCACACATGCTTATCTGATCAGGGCCAGCCCTGAGGGTGTGCGAGGTGTGTGACCGCACAGGGCCCAAGGACAAAAGGGCCCAAAAAAATTTGCCCAAGGGTTAGAAGAAAAATTAATAAAAAAATTGTGAATAGCATATATGATGAAGACTTAGCTTAGTTGGTTGGTGTTTTGTCTCTTGAGTAAGAGGCCAAGTGTTCAAGCCCCTAGCAAAACAAAAAAAAATTTAGGCCCTTTTTGTATTTTCGCACAGGGCCTTAAGGGTACTTGGGCCGACCCTATATCTGATAAGGAGAAAAGTAACGGATACAAGTCTCTAAGTGACGAGTTAAGAAGCCAACAATCCTCCCAAACTCTCACCTTATTACCAACACCAAATTTAATCCTAACTCCTCTACCAAAACTCTCGCTAAACTTCATCACTCCCCTCCACACCCAGAGGTCTCAGGAACCTCCTTACTACTCCACCCAAACTATGTCACACCCAGCCTAGAAATAATATCTCAACCTCCTTACTACTCCACCCAAACTATGTCACACCAAGCCTAGAAATAATATCTCAGTTGCTTATCATGAACTGCAAAGCTATATGGAAAGGTATCAAGATTGGGATGAAACAAGAATTATGGCACATATGGGTGGGGCTATTGACTCCAAACAAATGGTGACTTGTATAATTAAGAAGAAAGCCCCACCATGGCAATGGGTGGCTACTGACTCTAAGCAAATGGTGACTTAATGTACTCGCATGATTGAAAAAATATGGCACATGATGGAGTCTTTAACTATTTTTGAAAATTCTTCATTATTTAAAAGACAAATAGAGGGCCAGTTTTTTCTTGCTTCTTTTGTAACAGATGATGGTGAAATATTGTTGGCCCCTAGCTAATTTCCTACTAAATGAAAACCATTACAGAGGAGGATGCTAGGGATAAAACATACTCTAGATTGTAATTTCATTTATATATCATAGTCTATAGGGTTCCTACCACAGCTTGCTTAGCAAAGAAAAAACTCTTTGTTTTCAGGAGATTATATGAGTGATTAATTGGGGTAATCCAGCAAGGGGTCAAGTCTCTCTAAGGAATTGCAAGTGTATGGGCCTATAAAGAGATGGGGGTGCTCTTCTTCGCATCATTAACAATGACAAGAATTTCCAATTTGTCTATCTCCCTTCTGCTCTTTGTTGCAACATCTTTCGCCGTATGTCACGGTCTAACAATACCGATTGATACTAAAATCTCAAAAATGAGTGTTAGTGGCCTCATAGCTTGTACATTCACCGGTAATCCGATCATTGGCACTCTAACCACAGGCGTTTTTTGGTCTAAAGGCAACTCTTCAAACTTCAACAACAATACTTGCAATGGCAGTCAACAAATCCGCTTGAATATCATTCGTTAGAATAGTTATGAGAGGGAAGTCTAGATCAACAAATCTTTTGACATTTACGGTTCCTATTGTTGGAGTTTGGAGATACACTAGTGGTGCAACACCTCTGGACACTGCCAAGATCTGGATTACCCGTGGGTGTGTCAATTTAATTTGAGTACCATTGTACCACTGCGTATAATTTGTCCATGACGCAATGAAAAAAAAAGGGAGATAACGGAAAGATTTGCCATTGTTTTTGCCATAAATGATATTTTTCCCTAACTTTTTAGTTGTAAAGAGTTCAACTTGGAAGATCTAACTCCATAATTCTTCTCTCTTGCTCGTGAAAAATAAATGGCTAACCCACCGGGGACATAGCTAACTCCCCCGCTTATTTGTATTGGTCCACGTGTCTCAAGAAACTGGGAGACCACTCCTACCGGTTTCACTATTTTCGCCTCTTTTATTCTGGATAAAAATATCACTTAGTTACGGGATTTGCATGAAGAATAGAATTTTGAACCCTTATCCTTCTAACAATCTCTCCCATAGAAAAAGAGTTTCTGTTTTATTTCTTACTTCCTCTTGATCAATCTTATTTCTAAGAGTCTCACCATCAACCCAAACTCTTTACCCCTTTAATCTCTCTCTAACTTGAGTAAAACTTGAGCTCCAATGTTTGAGTTCGATGTAGTCATTACTTAGATATCTGACCCGTACTCCAAGGTAGTTTTCCCATAACTTAGTACTCATCTTGAGTTGAATCTATGTATTTCTGAATTGATATTTAGTTTTTGGTGCGTGATGAGCACAAATTTTTACAAGGATTTGAATTTGTGATTTCATATATTCCATGAGCTTACTATGTGGAAGCTTTTTAATGACTAATCTATGATACTTCTTTTGAGGAGGAAGAAGTACATTGGTCCATTAAAAGTCCTCAATTTAGTTCAGGTTAATTTTATTTGCTCAAAGGAGGAGAGAGATGGTAACCTGCTGAACTGGTAGCCCATTTAGATTAAGATTAGGTGGCGCTCTCCTATGGGTGGGGTAGCTATCTAGTTCCACCATGGGTTAGCTAATCAGGACTCCTTGCTCATATAACATTTTTTCCAGTTTTTACATACTATATACTGATTATTTCAGACATGCAAATAAAATCATGCATACAATAGTTAAATGATATTATACGTCTAAGCATCACTAATTTCCAGTAACACTATAAATACATCTTAGATAATGCCAAAACTGGAAAATTAATGAGAATAGGTAAGAAATGTATATAACAAACAAACCTGCTCAAACTCCAACTTCTGATCTTTAAATTTAACTGAAACAACTGGGTAACCTTTTTGCTTAGTCCATGAATTCATTAACGTGTTCACTGGTTCACCAGATTCTTCCTCAAGAGCAGCCCATAAGTCTTCTGTCTTCGCGTTTGAACAGGCATATCTTTTTACATATGAGGCCAGTGATCTCTAATTGCATGAATGAGTCATAAAACAAATTATATTCAGTGTCACGGAAGAATTCTGAACTTAATACACCAAGAGAATACAATAAATACACAAAAGAAAACCCCACTTAGATGGTCATCAAAACATAGTTCCTATTACTTTCATGTTGACTATTACACCAATTACATACTCTTAAAATTTAAGGGATATTGCTATTTTAATAGCCTACACCTAAATTATGCCAATACGCTCATGCACGAAATCAACTGACATGAACAATGAAAAAGTGACCAGTGTACAAGAAATTCAAGCATAAAAAGTAGAAGATTGATCTTACTTGAAAACAATCAGGGCCGAGATAGCTTTGCAGCATTCGAATAAGAGAAGCACCTTTTCTGTAACTTATTGCATCAAATATTTCATCAATCTCCCTAGCATGGTTTACATCCACCTGAAATATATATTTTGCTCAGGGAGGTACAATGATCAGCTATATCAAGGCAGATGCATTCTATTCTGCTACAAAGGAAGAAGTATGATAAATAAAATACCTCAATAGGGTGTGATTCTGCAAGTCCGTCCATTCTAAGACCATCAGTACTTTGGTCAAGAAATTGAGTCCAGATTTTCCAGTCAGGAAATATGCTATCAGCTGCTAGATAACTCACCTGAAACACGAATCATTCAGTAAATGTTTTAGGAGCTCGTGATATAGTTACAGAACATCAATGAGGATACTAGATACAGATGAGAGACTCGTGAATCAATACCCATGTCGCAAAACCCTCATTAAGCCATAAGTGTGTCCACCACTCCATTGTAACAAGATTTCCAAACCATTGATGAGCTAGTTCATGAGCTACAACAATTGCAACCTGAAGAGAAGCATGGAAAGCATAAATATGTTTAGAAAAATATAAGATTCTTGATAAAAGAACCAAAAAGAATAAAATCTAATCCTAGAGTGTTGCTTACTCTTTGTTTGTTAGCAGCCGCAGAGTGTTGGTCATCATAAAGCAGAGCTGTTTCACGGTATGTAACCAAACCATAGTTTTCCATTGCCCCGGCAGCAAAATCGGGAATGGCAACCATATCTAGTTTAGGCAGTGAATATGGAGTGGCAAAGTATCTGTGAAAGTTCGTACAATATGTTAGATGATGACCAACAATGACGGCCATACCAAGCACCTTATTTCTACAAAAGAGGAGCATAATCTAGTAACAGAATACAGTATAGTCTGTTGCCATAAAATAAGAGTTATACAAAAACGCTCGCCAATGCTGTTGCAACAACTTATATCAGTCTATTAACCCGGAAAAAAATAACTAAGGTTTTATCAAAATTGAGAGCTGAAGTGCAATTCAGTTAGCAAAAGTTAAGTTTTAGAGGCAGGAACCACTCAAATAATTCCCGCACGGACGATGTTCCACCATTTTATTTCTGTAGTTTATCCCCAAAAAAATCTACTTTAATTCATTTTTGATGTTCTTACGCCTGATTGCATCTACAGAAAAAACATTTGTTTGAGCAAAATGCTGAAAAAGTAAGCATCTTCAAGTTATTACGACTCTGCAAGGAACACGCTTTCTTAGAAACAATCAGTACGTGTACCAGTAGATAAAAATAAAACATACTCTTTATAGAGTTCAAGTGACTTTACAGCAACATCCAAAGCGAACTTCCCTTGGTTTCTCTTACCCACTTGACAGTATACTCGAACAATAATCCCTGAATGCATGCACAAAATTAGAGCAAAATCAAAAATAGTTACCTATAAAAAGAAACAAATCAAACAGTATATCACCATACCATCAGATGTACGGTCTTCTACGTAATCAAACAAACCGACAACGACAGCCACCAAATAAGTAGACATAATTGGCGACCCCTGAAAAGAAACTGTCTTAACATCCCCATCGCGCTTTTCTTCAATGACTGGCATATTTGACAGCGCCATCAATCCAGATGGCACTTCCAATGTTATCTTGAACGTAGCCTAAATATACATTATGTTAGATAAAAGCCATACAAGATAAGTAAGAGTGACTTTGTTAATAATTGCGAAAAATACATAAAAGTAACTTCTATCAATACATGGGTCCGTCAACCTAGAATCTTACGCATCCCTGACACATCACAATATCTCCCGATACACGTTCTGGGTCCAAAATCGCAAATATTACGCAATTGATTGCTAATATACCACAGTATCCTCCAGTAGAGTTACTAAAACACATTTTGTGAGTAACAAGTAGAATGAGTACTGTAATGGTTTTCCTTATTGACAAAACGTAAAGCCTCTATTCTTTAAACACAATCGAAAAATTCTGAAAAAAAAAAAAACACAAAATAAATTATACAATTATTATACTACCTTTGCAGCAGGTTCGTCCCAGCATGGAAAACATCGCCTGGCATCGGCCGGCTCAAATTGTGTAACAGCCATGTTCTTCTTCTCGCTGTTATGCTCGTAAGTACTACACATAATCACAATTATCCACAAAACCTAGATTACCATTACAAGAACTAGAGAAATAAAATTACACATATCGCTATATTGTGATATGTAAAAGTTGATAGTGAGCAAAAAAAAAAAAGGAATTCACCTTCTGTAAAAGCCTTTCATCCTATCATTTAGGATTCCACTAAACCCAATCACCAAAGTCCCATCTCCAATCGGCACGGCCTCGTTAAACGCAAACACCGCAATCTCATCTTCTTCCACCATTTCCACCACACCAGGTCGCAACTCCTGAAATAGAAACAATCAAAATCACTCATTTCTACTTCAATCAAACCATCTAAATCATCAAATTCGACGAAATCAAACACAGATGTTACCAAAGAATAGATGCGGTTCTTGAACAAGATCGAATCGCGATCGAAGACTAGTTCAGCTGCATTGAGAACGATGAACTTGGTTTCCTCGACGATTTTGACATCGATTTCGACTGTGCCCTTGAATGTACACGCGATTAGGTCTGGTTTGAGATTCAAATCGTAGCGTTTTGGGATCACTGATTTGGGGAGCCTTGGTTGGTGTTTGAACTGTTCGTACTTCATCTCTCTCTCTCTCTTGGTTTCTCTGGCTCCGTGGAGTTGTGAAAATAGAGTGAGAGCACCTCCAATATGCTGTTACGGTTTTCACATACTCTCATAGCAACCCCACAACCCCGGGGTATGAGTTCAGTATAAGCAAAGCACCTCCAACAGAATCGTATGCGATTCCTATAAGGGATTAATTTCGTAGCTCGAATGGCTCTTACACCAAATGTACCTGTGACACAATTAGTATAACAAATAATATAAACTGACACGTGTATTTAAACGTAGAAACATTTGAATTGGTAAAAACTATGACATCGGCTAGAGGATTTAGTAACTGTATCTTTATTGTTTGAGACTGATATTTTGATTACAATTGATTATCTTATTAGCTAGAAAAACTTCGTCATCTTCTCTTCTATATCTTAATCTTTTTATAGACCTCACTGTAAGTTAGTTTTCATGTGTAAGCACGTTCTCCTGAAATGGGGTAAAGTGGAAGTTACTTCTGTAACTGCCCGTTCGTGGGAGACATGTGTCATTGACTCGTTCTGCTTCATCTGGAGTGTTTGAGCCACATTCTTCTTCAGTTCATGGTCAAGGTGTTATTATTAACCAGGGTGTATGTCACCTGTATGTTGCATGAGTTTGGCATGGTACTAGTTCGATGATAGCCGAGCTCGAGGGATAGGTCCGTACAATTGCCCCCTCTCAATTGAAGGCACGGGTGTTTTGAGTTGAGAAGATTTAATGATAGGTTGCCTGGTATAGGTATTGATAGGTTTTGCTGATGGAGATATCTTCTTATTGGAATCTGTAAAGTATTGTTGGAAACTCAATTGTTATATTAATGCGACTGCTGCAATGACTGTTGGTTTTCCCATAAAATATGTCTTTCAATGATGATTGCGTTGGAAATCCTTTTTTGCATTGATTGTAATATTGTTATAAGTATTGTTGATGTTGTATTGACGGTTATTATTCTTCAAGTACTTCTGTCTTTTTCTTTTTTTCTAAATCTTTGGCAACTTGCCTTCTTCATTTTCTTTGTAATTAAAAAATAGTGGCCACTAAAAGTCAAGAGAAGGAGGCTAGAGTTCTTGCCAAAGTGCAAGAGCTTCATTTGGGTTACTTTGGGACCAGTATCTTCCATATCCTATCCCTGTCCGTTCTACCTATCAAGATATAACTATCGCTGAGGTGGAAGAGGCAGATGAGGACTTTTATCAAATGGTCCGTTTTTGTTTTTATGTTACAACGGGGCAGCAGCGCAGGGTTGGTCTTCGTTTGTTAGCATAAGAGGCCATTGATAATGAAGACAAGGTTATGGGCGTCCGAGCAAGGAAGTCGCGTTGTTGTTATTGTTGTGCATGTAAGTGGTTTTCTTAAAAACCATTATATATCTGTTTACTTTGTTGTCAGTTTTTTTTTTAGATAAATAAATAGACTTTCTTGAATTGAAAATGTTAAATCCTATTAACTGAATATGCGTGTGTATATTGTGAAGCACTGTGTATGGAACTTATGAAAACAGTAAGTATGTATGATAGTAATAATTATGCATTGCTCGAAGTGATTGTGATAGAATAGTTGCAAAAAGTTGATGAATAAGTAGGTATTTATTGAGTTGAGTTTGATAGATAAGATCTTTGTTTGTTAGGGTGGATAACTATGTCATCATGGAGTGTTATAAGTTAGTATCTTCATAACATAACATAACATAACATAACATAACATATAGATTTGGTGTTATCGTAATCGTACTATAAATAGGTTGGGGTTTATATAAAAATATTGAATAAGAGATTATGGTGAGGACTCATTCTCAGAGAGATCGTCACACAAGTGAGGGGCGTTTGGCAATAAAAGTAGCTAAAGTTCATGAACGGCTATTTGGTCGTCTTGGGTATAACGCCGAGCTGCCTGTATTTGTGTTGCAGCTTGAATGTTTGACTGTAAGGGAAAAAGATATCAAGCTGGATCAACATTTTTGGTGTGATATTTTTTGTGATATGATTACTGACCCTGAAGCTCGAAAGATTGTTGTAAGAGAGATATGCTCTGGATGAGATAGTTAATGAGGATGAGATTATTGTTGGTGGCGAGGTAAGTAGATGTGGAGTTGTAGGTCATTTAGGATGTTTTAGATGTAATTATTTTTTAGGGGCTTGTTGGTATTGTAAGTCAAAATAATGTAATGCGATTTATATGGAAATAAAAACTATTTTTTGACTTTGTGTATCTTTTTTCTTTTTATTTAGGTTTTGGTTGGATATTTTGAAATTTGAATTGTGAGCATCGGTAGTTGTAATGGCCTAATTCTGGGATTCAGACTTAGCTTACACCAAATGTGTTTAGAGCGCTCAAGAATAGTAAACAATAATTAACAGGATAATTTAGCGTGGAAAACCTTTGAATATGTTAAAAACCACGACCTCTCTTAAGAATTTTGAGAAATAGAAGATGATCTTATTGAAGTTGCTAACTTATTACAATGAGCATTCTGAGTATATGGAGTTTCAGAGTAGAGATTCTTTTATATATAATTGTCTGTCCCTAATTTGTAGCTCTCTGATTCTATTTATAGGTCTTATAATATGACTATTTGATGACCATTAAGATTCTTAATGGTGGACGTTACAAAGTAGATGTAAGATATTATTTGACCAGATGGTGTAACGTTCTGACCTTTGTTATTGTACAACGGCTCTATTAATGACTGTACACTTGCGTAAATCAAACTGCTGATGTAGAGGTCGAAAGTGATGACTCAAACTGAGGAATACTGAATATGATTTTAGTAGTGTTTTATGTATACTGATGAGGTCGAGGATGGGACTTTGAATTCGAGATACAAAATAAGATATTACAAGATGGTTCTCAAGTAATAACACGAGTAGCATCAGGGATGAGTGGTGTTGGTTAAGAAACTCGTGTTGTATGTGTTTCCTGACATTGTTGTCTTATTTCTGATTATTCCACGTACTCTGTTGTTGAGGTCGAAAGCTCATATGTAGTTCGAAGATGAAGTATAAGTTCGAGATGCAGAATAAGCCACTACAACCTCCCCCTCTCAGCCAGCAGTACTTGAAATATAGTGGGCGAGTGGTGTTAGTTGAGAAGTGTCATTAATACTGTAGTTAATATCTGGGAATCATCTCCAATGTAAATTCATAAGTATCTTGTTTTTGCCTTTTGGGTTTCCCATAACCAATGGTTCTAGTCAATGTTTATTGGCATGGGAAATCCTTCTGACATTGGGTATCTGAAGAGTTTATTTTAAATGCTTATCATAGTATAAAAGGCATTCAGAAGTAAGAGTGAGGAACCAAGTCTTCGTCTCTAACTCTCTTCTTCTCCATTCTTGACTATTGTGAAGAACGTGGTTGTTGAGAGTATGGGAACTACCAAGAACCAATCTCGGGACTCTAGGATTCGTAGAAAGATAGAGGAATTACGCATCAGGTATTTTGGATACCAATCGTTACATCTGCCAACGTCAATTCCTGTATCCCCCACCTACCATCATATGTCATATGAGGAAGTTATGGAGGCGGGGGATGACTATTATCAGATAGTATGTTTCCACTATCTGTTGACATCTGAGGTAGAGTGCCAAAATGGCCTTCGGTTGCTAGTAGAGGAGGCTGTGACAACTGAAGATGAAGCGGCAGGC
Organism: Kingdonia uniflora; assembly: GCA_014058105.1. NCBI lineage: Eukaryota > Viridiplantae > Streptophyta > Magnoliopsida > Ranunculales > Circaeasteraceae > Kingdonia > Kingdonia uniflora. The sequence goes on along the minus strand of JACGCM010000911.1, from coordinate 1,369,747 downwards.
GTTCGCCCGAGGGAGTCTCGTCGATACGCTTCTAATGAGTGCATCTTGTCAAAGAAATGAGGCATTCCATTTGTTTCTAGCATGTGAGGAGGTGGGGGTTATGGTGGAAGAGGTGGGAGAATGCAGATGATCATTTTCTTCCATGGACCATAGATTTTGGCCATGAAGAAGATCTTTCATTTGTGATTTCCAGTTCTGACTGTTTCCCGGATCTTACAACATGGGATCAGGGTTTGGAAGTTGTTTCAGTTTTTTATCATCTTTTTTGCTGATTCCTGAAAAGCAATTCAAAATGTAATTTTGTGATGTAATTTGTTGTAATTATTGGGGACATTTTGTTATCTATAAAGTATCCTGTAAAGAAAATTTCAAATTAATGAAATAACTTTGTTCTGAGGTCATGATTCTTTATCACGAACTTGTCTTTATAGTTTGCTATTTGTAAAATAGAAGTTAGTTATCATGGGGTAAGATAGGGAAAATCAATCTGGAAGGAGTTTTGTGTGCATGAGAGTAAATGGTAGTTATAGCTGGGGTTGAAGATAGAGGAGTTTGAGGAAGTAGTTAGATATTGTTGTCTGCGATCTATGTACTCGAATTGGATGAAAAATTTTCCAAACTGTGAGAAAGGGTGGGCATTTATCTGTAGGTGCTACTGCTGGATTTGTGTGATCTTGTATGTTACTCTTTTTATATTTACTTGTACAAAATCGAAGGAGATATTTCATACTATGGAAAGAATGACCTGTCACAATATTCTGTATTTGATATTGATATTCTGCTGTTTCGTGAACTTTCTTTGAAGAATATATCCTTCGGCCAAATCAGTGGGGTGATATTTGCAAAGATCTTCCTAGCGGCTATAAGATCATGAATCTTGGCTGTTTTGATTTACATCTTCTGCAGGGATAATTTTGTTGTGGAGGTGGTGTGATTATCCATGGTGAGGACTCGTGCTCAGCATACTCATTAGGCAGTAGATGGTCGCTTTCAAATCAAAGTTATTGAACTTCGTGAGCGGTATTTTCACCGACTCCCTTACGATGCCGTGCTTCCGGAATGGCCGTTAAATCTGAGTGGACTAGATGAAGAAGGGAAACGTGTAGAGTATGACTGATTTTTTTGGTACGACATGTTTCGGAGGTCATTGTTGAGTGCCACGGTGCGGGAGCTGACTGTTCGACAGCTCGCATGTGACAAGATCGTTGAAGTGGATGTCATGGCAGCAAGAGGGGAATCATTCTGTGCGGGGAGGTATATCATCGAGGTTGTTTTAGATGTAACTAGAGAACTCGGTAAGCTCGAAGCATGAGAACTCGTAATAAGTAATCTATTATTTAGTATTATATGGTTGGGTTTGAATAATGTAAGATGAGGGATCTTGAGAGGATAAATGAATGTGATGTCTTGATTTGAGAAGAATAAAATATTATATTTTACTCTTTGTGTTCGGATATTGTGGGATACAGCTGTAGGATTTTAACAACTGTATTAATATCTTTAAAATTTGAATATTGATATGTTTTAGGAAAGTTGTACGATCTTGGCAGGGTAAAAAAGTAAGGTGATTGGTCATTTGTACTGTGTTTAAGGAAGAGGTACAAAATTGTGTAATGGCAGACAATAGGGACAGACGTAATGACGGTAGACGTTATCGCAGAAGTCATGATGATGCCTTCAACCAAAAAGATGTGCCTGCAGAGACAGTAGGGATGGCTGACGCGTGTAAGAAGGAGCCATCATTTTATAAACCGATGGAGAGTATAAAAACGTGCCTCTCTCTCTCTCCCTCATAAATTATCTACAGTTTCAGAGAGATTTTTTTTGTGTCAATCTTATTTCCAAGGAAAGGAAACATTTGAGCGTTGAGTGTGATTTGAGAAAAAAATCTTCATCAGGTGATAAAAAACTGTCTAAGAAGTGACGGGAGCGTTCATTCTCGAAAAGATATTCGGGTAAAGCAGAGGATTGTTGTTCTTCAAGTACAGGTTGGTAATATAAAGCTTTGTCTGGTTGATTTGTTTAGTAATCCGGATGATATCTGTAGTAATTTGTTTAATATGTACGTAGTAACCTGTTTGATATGTGTATTCATGTAGGGGTTTTGGGATGTTTGAATAAAAATGGGGGATATGAGTTTAGGTATATGAATAGACTATTAGAGAGAAAAAATATGTATTTGGGGAAGAAGGGAGAAATTTGAAATAATTGATTTTTGCTTTTGTTTTGGGAATTTGTAAAATAGATGTATTGACTTGGTAGAAGGTGAGTTTATTTTGTCTGTATGTAATGTAGAGAAAATGAAAAAAAATTATTTATGTATATTGTAGGTTTGATATGCGGTCTAAACCTAGTATTCCCACCAGTAAATTTGTAGTATCGTCCAGTTCCGAGGAAACATCATCGTCAAGGAGAGGGGGGACAAGTGTAGTGTGATGGAGGAAATTATAAATACTATAAAGAGAAGCATAGAGGGTAGGGAAGCCAGTAACGTTGAGGAGGTGATAAAAAGGGGGGATAGATCAGAGAAGGAGAAAATCCTTGTGATATACCCATAGGGGGTAGATGTAGGGAAAGAATACTTGAAATAAATAAAAAATTGCAAGGAGAATGTGGAAGTTATGTAGAGGATCAAGGTTTATGGTTTAGGGCCTATATCCCAGTAAAGGGGAAAAGGCTGTCTACTACTAAGTCTCATGCTTGGCGAAGAAGTGGAAGAAGTTTAGAGGGATTGGTGAGGGGGTTAATCTCTCATATTATAATAGTCTCGGGCTATCAGGCTTGAGGGATGGGTTTTTGTGTTTTTTGAATCAGGTCGTATATAGCCTTAGAATTCCTCAGAACTTCTTTCAAAAAGGGGTTATGAATGTGTTACAGTGTTACCCTGTCCAGTTAAATGGGAATGTTTATGAAATGATGAGGATATGTGAGGTACTGAATGAAAAATAGAGGAAGGAAGGGACTGCGAAGCAGTTCGAAGCTGAAAATGTGATGAAGTTTTATAAATGGAAATATGTCGAAGGTCAAAGTAATGGTTACCTGTATAGTGATTCAGCTAGGACGAAATTTTTTGATTTCGAATCTGCGGGTAGACAATGGAATGACCACCTTGTGTGGGTAGAGGGTAACGTTATGCAGTTTCCAGATGAGCCGACGCTCGAACTAAACCATAGATATTATAATCCGAGTAAGTAATGTTGACCAATCTTCAAATAAACTATACTTGTCTTTGATATGTTACTTAAGCCTTTATCCGTTCGACTGTGTTGCTCGAGATCCGAATGAGCTAAAACAGGTATTCAGTGAGTTGGGTATCCGTAGAAATAAAAGGGTAGATTCTGCAGCCCCCAAAGTTTAGCAAGCTCAGGAGAAATGAGCTATGGCTGAGGGAAAAGCTATCTTTACTATTGTTGATGTTCTTAGTGTTCTACCTCCTGTATCTCAGAGCACCAAGCGGAATGCTCGGCGGCCCGTGAGGCCAGCTCGGCAGAGTACTTCTGTCACCGGGGGGACGGCCACAGCACAAGAGATCGTAAAGTCTATTTTTAGCGATGTGGCTGAGAAACTTGAAGTTGTTCATGTTAAGGTCGAGAAGTCTTCGCTAAAAAGAAAAAGGAATGAGGAATAGGGTAGTTCTCGAACTAATCATCATGCCTCAGCTAAGATGGTAGAGCTAGAACTGAAATACTGCTCGATGGCTGGGACGGATTCAGAGCAGCTCGATGTGGAGTATTACGAGCATACTTTTGCAGTACTTTTTTTTAAGTCCTTAATTGTTGTTGCATTCGGACTAAAAATTGTTGTGCTAACTTTGACTTTGTATGCTTGTACTAGCAGCTCTCAATGTTGCTGAAGGGGGCAAAAAAGTATTTGGAAAAGAGGAGCCAGGAGTTTGGGGCTCTTACAGCGAAGTTCAAAGTTCAAGGTGCTCGCATGAAGGAGTTTGAAGATCAATCTGCTCATATAAAGGAGCTCGAAGCTGAGCTCAAGCTGGAGAAGGAAAACAGAGCTGAAGAGGCTAAAGCGGCTGCAAAGCTCGCAAAAAAGTATTCAGATCTGGTGGAGCATCATGATGTGATCTCAAAATTGGTGAAGGTCCTTAAAGTGGAATGAAATCATTTCATCCAATCCTAATTCTAGGATTCAGACTTAGCCTTTACACCAAATGTGTCTAGAACACTCAAGAACAGTAAACAATAATCAACAAGATAATTTAGCGTGGAAAATCTTTGAATAGGTTAAAAACCATGAGCTCTCTTAAGGATTTTGAGAAAGAGAAGATGGTCTTATTGAAGTTGCTAACTTATTACAAACAACACTCTGAGTATATGGAGTTTCGGAGTAGGGATTCTTTTGTATAGAATTGCCTATCCCTAATCTGTCGTTTTCTGGTCCTATTTATAGGTCTTATAATATGACCATTTGATGACCATTAAGATTCTTAATAGTGAACGTTACAAGTAGATGCAAGATATTCTTTAACCAGATGGTGTAACGTCCTGACCTCTTTTACTGTACAACGACTCTATTGATGATTGTACACTTGCGTAAATCAAACTGCTGATGTGGAGGTCGAAAGCGATGACTCGAACTGAGGAATACTGAATATGATTTTAGTAGTGTTTCCTGTATGCTGATGAGGTTGAGGATGAGGCTTTGAGTCTGAGATATGAAATAAGTTATTACAAGACGGCTCTCAGGCAATAACACGAGTAACATCAAGGATAAGTGGTGTGGTTGAGAAACTTGTTATTATCTTATTTCTAATTGTGCCACATGCTCTGTTGTTGAGGTCGAAAGCTCTTATGTAGTTCGAAGATGAAACATAAGTTTGAGATGTGGAATAAGCCACTACAATAGTGTCATTGAGGCTAGTATAAATAAGTTTAGTATTATTGAGATTTTGGTATTTTGTAATTCTAGAGGAAGGATTGTAATTGTTGTTCAAGTATATTGTGTAGTGAATATGTTGAACTTGGAGAGGTCAGAGAGGATGATGATTAGAAAAGAAAGATAGATGCATTTAATAATAGGCGTGGTGGTAATGATAAAAGAGTGTATCTCCTCAAAAGGTATGAGTGGACTGACAAGAGCAATGGAAGGGACGCCTTGGTTGAAAAACTGAGGGCAGCTTACACGAGTCCCCATAACTGCCAGCAGTTTGAAAAAAAAATCCTATAAATAACCCCTCCCTCTCTTCGACAAAATTTTTACAGAACACAAAAATACAAATATTGAGAGAGAGGAAAATAAATTGTATCGCAGAGTCTTAGTTGAGAAAAGTCCAGAGTTGAATTAAAAATTTTAGAGGGTAGGGGAGATTGTAATCTTTAAGGAAGAGGAGAATCCTTTGTTATCGGTTGCTGTGGTGAAGGAGGAAACATTTGGTGTGCCTTATTCATCTTCGGTTGTTGAAGATTAGTATTTTGTGTATGAATTTCTTACTTCTGTATGGATTTTTGTGTTCTACATTTTTTATGATTCCCTCTTTTTCTTTTTTGAATTTTGAATGTTTACTATATCGGGAAAGTGTGTGTTATGTACTTGTTTGTACAAAAAAGTGGTTTTGTGAAATTTGTTGTTTTGTTTATTATATGGATAAGTACTGTATAGATATGAAAATAATATATGTATATCTTTTGTTTTATTTGAAAATTAATAATCAAGGAAAAATATAGAAATTGACTTAAATACCTGGACCTTTATGTAAGTGTAGATGTATGTCAAAGAACTTAGAAATAAACCTCCTTCTTTTTCAAGCTCAACGTTTGAGATGGATCCTTCTTCCTCGGGTCGTTTGATTACTAAGGAAAATGATCAAATGATGGCATCCTCTCAACAGATAGAATGTGAGGATGCCATCTCTGTTGGGGGGGGGGGGGCGAGCTTATAAATAATATATCAAATAATATCATTTTATCTGTTGAGAGGGAGGTTAACTCAGAGAGGAGTTAAGGGGAAGAACAACTCGAGTTTCTAGATTTCCCTGGTAATCACCATCGCTATTCTGTAGGGTCAGATGTGTTGAAAGAATTTTGTAACTATAAAAGTAGTATAATTGGTGTATGGGGAGGCGTGATGGAATATAGTGGGAGATATTTTAGGGAGTTTTCTGATGGGAAGGGGATAATAACACATTTTTCTTCCTGTCAGACTTGGAGTATGAGAAAACTCGTAGAAAGATTCTAGAATCCGTTGCCTTTGAATATTTTAATGGGAACTTGGGAGGTGATTTAGATGAAGGTTTTTTATGTTATCTTGCCCAGTTAGAATATAGGTTAGTAGTTTCTTTAAGCAACCTTGCTAAAGGTATCATGAATGAGATCAAGGTCTATCATGTCCAGCTTAATGGTAACATATGGGAGGTGATCAATGTCTGTGAGAATTTAAATAGGAAGTGGACCAGTGAGGGGAATGAGAGAAGATTAACTTCTTAAGATGTTTTGAAGTATTATAATGTAAAATACTTCACATCTACTAAGGGTGCTTACTTCTCTTCCAGCTCGACCCCACCCCAATCTTTTAACCTAAATTATGCGGGAAGGGTATGGAATGATTGTTTGGTTTGGTTAAAAAGCGAGTGTCTCCAGCGAGTTGACGGCGACTCCTTGGCTCTTACATATAAATCGTTTAAAAAAGTAAGTAAATCTTATGAACTTTGAACTGTATCTATTTATGGTGCTCTGTTTGTTCTTGACAATTATTGTGGTGTATGTAAATCCTCATTCTTCTGTTAAGAGAAAAGAATCCTTGATTGATATAGTAGCTCGAGAGGGAGTCGAGCTGAAAACTGCGTTAGGCGAGCTTGAGATTAGCAGGAACAAAAGAGTGAATAACAATTTTGTTAAAGTTCAGAAGTCTAAAGTGAAAAGGAAGATGGTTGGAGAAAAGTCATCCTCTGGAGTGAAACTTACCGAGGTGGCAGTGCCCGATTTCTCTGTAATTTAACCATTGGGTTTGAGGCCATGGCCTGCAGGGAGTAACGCAGGTCGTGGATCGGTGGAAATAGCTCACAGACCACCTAAGAGGAGGTATGTGAAAAAGGACGCTTCAACCTCCGGAGTAGAAGGTGCGGAGGAAGAGGCTAACTCTAATAAGATGAGATTGGGGGAAAGTCCCCCCACTTCCTATTGCTAAGGAGGCGTAGACTGCCATTGTGGAAATGAGCGTGAGTAATGATATGCTCGAGCTGGAGGGGAAGCTCAAGGCCTTGGCATTGGCTAACCCTACTGAAGTTCAATCTGTAATAGAGCTCAAAATTTATAGGGTAAGTTAAAATATTGGTAATAGATGTGCGATCATTTACTAGTTTATAATTTTGACCTTATAACTTATGTTTAAAGGTCTCTCATGCCTTAAGGGGCCTCTGTCTTAGTGTTGGTGAAGGGAGGGAAAAGTTGGAGAAGGATCTGGCCAAGGAAAGAACTAAGTTGGAAAAGGAGAAGGTTAAGCTGGAAGAGGAGAAATCCCGCTCGATTTATGAGGTTGCAGATCTAAAGATATATTTTCAAGAAGTTGTTGAAAGCTCGAGAATAACTCTGTGGCAACTATCAAGGCATTGACTATTGCCTGAGACAATTTGGCATAAAGGCTTCAAGATGATGGCTACTCCTATTCAGAGGTGATTGCTATCATGGAAGGACGATTTGCGGACGTCGCTGGGTACGGAGAAAAAGATACGGAGGTAGGGAGGACTTTGCTTGAAGAAGTTGTGTCGGGTTTAAATACTGTGTCTCCTTCTATGCAGAAAGAAAACCAAGGAGCTGAGGAGTCAGAGAAGGTAGAGTAAGATATATGTGTAATGTTTGTTAAAGATTCAATTATTGGTGTTGGCAAACATTTGTATTGGAATAGTTTTGAGTAGCAAATCTTTTGAGTTGTTGATGTTGTTTGATATGGAAATTGCTATGTGTAGGAACTTAACAAGCTGCGCGCCATAATATAGGCCTTAAATAAAGAACTCGCTAAGGAGAGAAATGCTTCATATGTAGCAGCTTTAATTACGGTAAACACAGAGTCTCAAGTTAGATAATATAAAGAATTTAGTAAAGATCATTGGAGAGATTTATCTGCAGCTCATTTAGGATGGGCCAAAGATTAAATATAGAAGGATGAGGTAGTAAGGAAAGATAGGAGTAGGTACCTAAAAATTTTAACTTTTCCTTATGGTGAAATTGGAGAAAATACTCTAGAAGTAGCGAAAGATCTTGTAGTAGACTACTCGCAGCCTTCTACCCCAGTCAAACACTCAAAGGCTACTTCGAAGCCTACTCGAATATCTTGAAGCCCATCCAATCCTTAAACAATGCTCCCAAAGATCACCCGAAGACGAAGCCTCGACTCTGAATAAGCCCCGAAGAAGAACTCTACTTCAACATCAAAAGCACTTCGACCATATCCGTACATGGTCGAAGTGTGATAAGACAGACAATCAGCTCACTAGACAGGACGACGGAGTTGTTGGTCCTTGCAGCTACAGTGACAGAGCATGGTGGCAGATCCTACATTTCCAGCTTCAACACCAACTTCGGGATATCCGCTCGATATACAGATTGTACACTTGTAATCTAACCTAACCTTACTGACTCAGCTCATCCTATGTTCTATAAATAAGAGAGATGGGGAACCAAAGAGAGGTTAGAAAATCTCCCCCCGGACCCCATAGAGTTTACCTTCGATCGCCTTGTAAAACCCAGCACTCGAACCTTCGACCACTCGACTGAAATAAAAAAACTCTTAAAAATCCTCATCAGAGATCGTGGAGAGTGGCATTCCAGGCCTCCACATAAGTACATTGTCTATAGATTATTCACATTCTAGATTACGTACTTGAATCCCTATGTTTGAAGATTAAACCCCATGGTGTAAGAGCCGATTTCCCCTCCGCAAGAAGTTAGGCCCCTATATTTGGCGCCATTTGTGCCTCTCACCCTATCTATCTCCCTTTCTTATTTCCCTCCCTTTGTTCTCAACTTCAACAAATTATTCTCAATGGCACTCACTCTCTGTTCCAGTTCAACCCATGCCGACATATCCGTCGACGGAGTGGCGGCCCCAATAGCCTTACTTTCTCAACAGTTTGTTCAAGCCGAGGAACGCCATCATGCACAACTTCACCAAGAACATTAAAAGTACCAGTTGGAGTTTGAGGCAGAATGGAACCGCTGCCTGGATGATGTCGACAAGCAGAATCGGGTAATTGACCAGTTACGTAACACCGTCCGAGAGTTGCAGAGACTACAACCTCTGGAAGCTGTACGACCATCCCAAGCATCAGACCCGTTGCGCATGTCTGTCCGCGCCCGTCTGGGATCCCTACCCAATTTCGAAGTACCCCTAGTCTATATCGGTGTCGAGGGTGCTCCCCACACTATTCCCCCTACTGGCTCCAACCATCTCGATATTCACCCCATAAAAAAACCTCTGACTCCACCCTCCGATCCTCTAGACACCCCAAACGCCGCCTTGATCAAGAACGTCTCGGGGAGCGCAGTGCCAAAAACATTGAACTCACTCGACCTCACCATCCTCGAATCCCTCGATCTCCCCCTTACCCTGCCTATGTTGTACAGCAGGACTTCGACCACAAAATCCAACCTTTTATTCGCGTCAGCGCGAGCCCAACTCCCAACTCCTGGAGTCGACTGAATAGCCCCCTTTGCCCCAAAATTTTCACTATTGAGATACACCCCAATTTCCGTGCTCTCAAACACAGCAAATACCGCAATATAGACCCCCAATCGTACATTCTCAAATTCCAAAATGCTCTGAGCTTCTATTCCACAGCCGACTACCTGCTATGCCACCTTTTTCTCACCAGCCCTACTGACTGCCCCCTTCGATGGTATTACAATCTCCCCAATGGCTCGATCCAGAGCTTCGAGCAACTATCGCACCTTTTCATCGCCCAGTTTTCCTTTAATAAAGACAGAGAAGTCAGAGTTGATGCCCTGTTCAATTTTAGAAAATCCAGCAGTGAAATACTCGAAGCCTTCACCAAGAGGTTTCTCGATGAATCACAAAAAGTTGAGAACCTTGACTGCGCGAATGTTATGTTCACGTACTCAAATGCCTTACCAGATCATAGCCGTGTAAAAGAGTATCTAGTCCTCCACAAACCTCGAACCCTCGAGGAGATGCTCTAGAAAGTAAGTGGTTATATCGACCTTGAGCGCCTCCACGAATCTCGTAAACAGGGACAACCTTCAACTGCCAACTTCAATAAACTACGACAAGGCCCACCTTCTACTCCAATACCCCTTATCACTCCCGTCTCATAGGAGATTGAGAGTCGCAAATGCCCTCATAATGACAACAATGTTGAAGCCCGCAGAAAGAGACCGAAGCCGGTCCTACCCATGCTAATTGCTTCTCTCAGCACCATTTTACCACATATACAGGCAGACCCCATCTGGCGTATCCCTTTCCTTATCAAAGTCAAACCAGGCAAACCCTACTATGCCAATCACAAGTATAATTGTCACCACACCAATAAATGTTTTGCCTTGTAGCACTCCCTCGAAATCATTCTCAAAATAGGTCGCCTACATCAGTATGTTGTCGACCTTCCCAGTTACCTTGACGGGTCATATCTCAAACCTCAACCTACCCCCGCTGCCGGCCCGGCCGAGGTGTATATCTACCAAATACACTTCATCAAAATCAACAACATAGATAGTGGCCGTTCCAAGAGAAAACGCAAGCATGTTGCAGAATGCTACAAACTCACCTACCAGGTGAAGCTGCCCGCTCTCCTACCAGGAGCAAGCCTTTCCCCTCAACCCGAAAGAATCTCTTTCATCGACTGTAACACATCCCATGTCCGTTTTACTCATTCTGATTCATTAGTCATCATGATTAAGATCGAAAACCTCGTTCTCCACACAATGCTCATAGACACAGGAAGTGCAGCTGATGTCCTTTCCCTTCAAATTGTCCAAACCATGAAGAAAACCGACCTCATAACCGCTGCCAATGTCAAATTGAAAAGATTCAATGGGGCCACATAAGTTGTCGTTGGTCGAATAAGCCTCCCCGTCACCACAGGCCCCGTCACCCTTCAAACCAGTTTTTTTGTCATCGACAAGAAGTCAGAATACCTCGGTATCCTCAGGCGCGATTGGCTCCATGCCATGCATGCTATACCCTCATCCTATCATCAAACCCTTTGTTTTACCACCCCCGAGGGTATGTGGAACTTGAAAGGCTCTCAACGCCTCGCCCGTTCCTACGAGCACCTAAAAATCAATTAGACCCGGAGGCTCGTCAGTCGCCCATAACAACCACTGTCTTTTTCTCTCCCTATGCCTTCAACAGATACCACCCCACCCATCGAACCCACTGTTTATATCGAACTCGACGGTCCTGGCCAAGGTACATTTATTGGAACTTTTCTAGACAATGCAGAACGCCTCGAGCTCTCAGACTTCCTTCGAGCAAACAAAGACGTCTTTGCATGGACATTCCAGGAGATGCCCGGTGTCGACCCCAGTTTGGCATGCCACCGCCTCGATCTCATTCCCCATTCTGTAGCAGTCAAACAGAAAATGCGTACCTTGGCACCATGCCTTCGAGAAGCAGTAAACCTTGAAGTAGACAAGTTTATAGCCGTGGCTTTTATCAGAGAAGTGAGGTATACTGATTGGATATCAAATATTATTATAGTTCCCATAAAGAACGGCAAGATCAGAATCTGTGTCGACTTCACAGACCTCAACAAGCATACCCCAAATGACAGTTTTCCCCTCCCGGTCATCTCAGTCCTCCTCGCTGCTACTACTGGACATTAGCGTCCGTCTATGATGGACGCGGTTTCGAGTTACTATCACGTTCCTCTTCTCCCCGAAGATCAACTTAAAACTTCTTTCATTACTTAGCAAGGCCTTTACTATTTTAACGTCAAGCCTTTCGGCCTTAAAAATGCGGGTGCCACTTACCAATGCCTTGTCACCACCATGTTCAAACCCTTGTTTGGCAAGTCGGTCGAGGCTTATATCGACGACATGTTATACAAGAGCCTCCAAAAGCAGACCCACATCCAGGACCTCACCGACGTTTTTCAATACTTTGAATATACAACATGAAACTTAATCCAGACAAATGCCAATTTAGTGTTTCGTCTGGCAAATTTTTAGGCCATCTTATCAGTAAACGAGGTATCGAGATCGACCCCACACATATTCGAGCCCTCATCAACATGCCTTCACCCCGAACCAAAAAAGATGTCCAAAAGGTGGTTGGTAAGATAGCAACCCTTAATCGTTTCATTGCCAAATCCTCAAACCTTTGTGCTTGGCTCTTTTCCCTCTTACGCGACTAAGGCGTCCACAAAGCAAAAAAGAAAAACAACCCTAAGATTAACTGGACACCCGATTGTGAGCATGCATTCCTCGAACTTAAAACTTATCTCAGTCGACCCCCCATTGTCAGCACCCCTATCGAAGGTGAGACACTTTCTTTATACCTCACTGTTACAAACATATCTATCAGTTCAGTACTTATTCGACTCGATTCAAACGTTGAGAAGCCTGTATATATTATCAGCAAAACTTTAATACCCGCAAAAACTCAATATTCGAAACTTAAGCGTTTACTCCTCACCCTTGTCTTATCAGCCCGCAAACTCAAACCATATTTTCAAGCTCACCCCATCCGTGTTATAACAAGCTACCCACTTTGAGAAGTACTCAGCAAAAAAGAAAAATCCAGACGAGTACAACAGTGGTCTGTGTATCTTGGTAAACATGACATTACATTCGAGATACAGATATCCCAGAGAGGCCAAGCAGTAGGAGATTTCCTTGCTGATTTCCTGATTAAAGATGTCGATTGGGAGGAACATGAAGATGACGTAACAGATCCATGGAACCCCAACACTGGATGACGTCTATTCACGGATGGATCTGCTGGGCCTAACAGTTCAGGGATCGGTATAGTCCTGGTCACACCTACCAATGATCACATAAAAAAAGCAGTCAAACTCAACTTCGAATGCTCCAATAATAAAGCCGAGTATAAAGCGTTGATCCATAGCCTCGACTTTGCCCTCGAACTCGGCGTTCCTAAACTTGCAGTTTTCGCAGATTCTCAAATTGTTCAGAGACATTACACTGGTGAAAATCAAGCTAACGGTCGCATGGCTGAATATGCTACTCTCTTTTGACATCGCATGGACCATTTTCCCAAAAATCTTCCATCAATTACCCCCGAGGAGAAAACTGACATGCAGATACCCTCGCCTATATAACAGCTATGTTAGGCCAATCAGAATCCTGAACCCTCCACATCAAAGTACTCGAACGCCCAAGTATCGACCAGATGGAAATTAATGCTATCAATACTGGGGGTGAGAATCTTGATCCAGATTACTGGCGAACACCATTCCTCCATTACTTCAACAATACAACCCTCCCAGATGATCTCAAAGCCAAAGGATCGTTGTTAGAGAATTGCCACATATACACTATCCACAAATATGAGTTACATCACAAATCCCCAAATGACATCCTCCTTTGATGCATTTCTCAAGTCGAAGCCTCTACAATTCTTGCCGAACTCCACCAAGGTACATGTGGTGCTTACACTGCTGGTCATTCTATGGCCCTTCGAGCCGTCTATCAAGGCTTATTCTAGCCGAATATGAAAAAAATAAGTCGAAGAGTACGCCAAACACTGCAACAAAGGCCAATGTCATGCTCACGACATCCACAGCCCCTCGCAAGACCTCCATTTCAGGTATGTCTCCTGGCCATTCAAAAGATGGGCCATCGATCTCATGGGTCCTTTTCCTAAAGCCTCAGACAACTGAGATAATATCCTTGTTGCAACAGACTATTTTACCAAATGGGTTGAAGTCATACCTTTGTGTCGATCCAGAGAAGAAGAAGTCATCAAATTTCTATGGGAAAACATTATCACATGCTTGGGATGTCCCCATATGATTTAATGTGATAATGGTCCGTAGTTCGTCGGGAGCAGAATCAGAAGCTTCCTTTAAAAGCATAACATCATCCTCTCACCCTCAACACCCTATTACCCTCTAGGAAATGGTCAAGTTGAAGCAATCAACAAATTCATAATCGACGGTTTCAAGAAACGTGTCGATGCAAAGAAAGGACGATGAGTTCAAGAGTTACAACATGTCATTTGGGCCTATCGAACAACACCAAGAAAATCCATAGGTTGTACCCCTTTCCTTCAAGCATACGATACCAAAGTTGTGCTCTCTACTCAATTCGAAGTACCCACACGAGTTCCCAACATCCCAGACGAAGAAAATTAGTTTGAGCTCTTATACAACTTGTTATGGATCGACGAAACCAGAGACCGAACCATCGCCAACCTTGGTTGTTATCATCTGTCCATCCAAAAGTGATATAACAAGAGAGTTCGACCACGAAGTTTCAACATCGGAGATCTGGTACTTTGACGTGTCAACCGATCCTCAAAGCCTCAAAATGCCAGCAAGTTAGCCAAATCCTGGGAAGGACCCTATGTCGCATACGATAAAATCGACAAAGGCTCATACTACTTAATGACAGAAGACGGAGAACCTTTTCCAAATCCGGGGAACACAATGCAGCTGGTTTCATGCAATAGGCCACGACCTCTACCTTGTGTAACTGATGTAAATACAGCATAATCAATAAACAGTTTTTCCACCCCTGCTTCGTCTCCTATTTTCAGTGAATTTCTTGGTTTAACTTAAGTATCATGTCAACCCTTCGACCCGACTGATACTCGGGGGTGACCTTGAGATTTTTCAAACCTCCAATTTTGAGCAAACTCGAGGGGCAATGATGGTTGAAAGACCGGACCCTCAGGAATGTATTGGGGGCGAACAGTTATGCTTCGCAGTGACTTAGGCCTTCGATGTCCAATCAATTTCTTGGTTCTCTCTAAGTATTATGTCAATCCTCGACCCGACTGATACTTGGGGGCGACCTTGAAAATTTCAAGCTTCCAACTTTTGAGCAAACTCAAGGAGCACAAATGGTCAAAAGATCAGACCCTCGGGAATGCATTGGGGGTGAATAGCTATGCTTCGCTGTGGCTTAGGCCTTCGAAGTCCAGTCAATTTCTTGGTTCCCTCTAAGTATCATGTCAACCCTCGACCCAACTGATATTTTGGGGCGACCTTGAAATTCTCAAGCTTCCAACTTTTGAGCAAACTCGAGGGACACGGATTGTCGAAAGACTGGACCCTCGAGAATGCGTTGGCGGTGAACAAGTCTTGCTTTGCTGTGGCTTAGGCCTTCGAAGTCCAGTAAATTTATGGGTTTCTCCTAAGTGTCATGTCAACCTCGGCCAGACTGATATTCGGGGGCGACCTTGAAATTTTTTGAACTCCCAACATTTGAGCAGACCCGAGGGGCACGAATGGTTGACCGACCAAACCCTCGGGAATGTGTTGGGGGCGACCACGTCTTACATCGTTGTGGCTTAGGCCTTCGATGTCTAGCAGATCCCTTGTTTTCAAAAGAGGTATCAAAACCATCTCGAAGCTCTCACAGGTTCGATCACTCTACATTCATTCGACAGATTCAACACATGCAAACACTCTTATACAGAAATATCTACAACTCTACCACATGCAAGAAGTTTTAGAACATCATATATCAGAGAGCTATTTCAACACAGCTCAATTTAAATTAGTTCAGAACATTACATCAAATTTAGTTTAGAATATACATCAAGTATGAAGCGCATACAAGTTAATCAAATCAAAGTTCACACAAATCAGTTTTTACACAACAGTTCAAATCAGTTCGCACAAAGCAAGTTCTAAGATCAACCCCAAAGAAAAATAAAGTTGGTTCAAATATTACGACTCAACAGCAAATCAGAAGTAACAGGCATGGTACTCCAGTACAAATACCTCAGACCAGCGTGGCTGCATCTTCTCCCTCAATAGGCCCTGGAACATCAACACCTTCAACACCCATAGTCAAAGACCTCGTCCTTGCATCATCTGCAATCATGTTAGTTGCAGCCCCAGTAGTAATACCTTCAATCATAAGAGTTTCCATGCCCCTTCTAACACCTTCAACAACAACTTCCACCTCTCCTTCATTCGTCTGCAAGGAGTCCTCAGCAACAGGATCTTCGGTAACTGGGAGCCATTCTAAAGTTTCAGGATCAATCCCCATATCCTCTATGAACTCCTTAAGCCTGACAGTCACTCTACATTTACCATCAACTGCGCCTGATAATGCTTTTTCTGGTCTACTTTCTCTTTATTCTTCACAGCAATCGTCAACTTTAACACCTGGTCATGATTAAAACATTGACCCTTCATCCTCTTCTCGACTGCATCATTGATAGCCTCCAGATCCCACTTCAACTTATTATTATCAGACAACAACGACGCTTCTTTTCCCCGAGCAAGTTCTAGACTGTCAAGCGCCTCCTAAAACTTCCTCTTTCCCACTTTCACTGCCTTGGTGAATGACTGTGCCCAACCACCCATCTGCTAGAGTATTTAAGCCATCAACATTTCTCAAAGCATGAAGCACTTAAGAATATTTCAGAAGCTCACAAACAATAATAGATAGTTACTTGAAACATAGTCTTCTTCATCTGCTTTGAAGCTTCATCTGGGTCAGCGTCGCAGAGTTCACCATCGAAGCAAACTTGGCTAGAGCTTGATCTTGTTGCTTAGCTTCCGTCATCTCTTCGTCCTCATCCTCCACATCATCTTCCCCCAGTGCCCTACGCTGTTTGCGCTGAATAACCTTCGTCTGCGGTACCTTCAGAGACTCGGGAACAGCCCTGCCTTTGCCTTTCTCAGCCTGTGTTAGTACTTGCCTCAGCCTCAGTCTCGAAGCATCACAACCCCTTTGTGCACTGGCGCTGCTTGCTTCGATGCCCTTTTCGACTTTAGAACATACTGAACTGTCCTTGCCAAATCTTCACCCACCCATTTCTTTGGATACTTTCGGACCACCTTCGCCCCTCCTCTTCTTTGATGGCTTCGGCGTAACGGGTACGTTTCGAAGTAGGGAATTTTTCTTCTTCTTTCTCTTCCTCTTGATACATAGACTCGTGAATACAGAATTAACCCACTCCTCATCCGAATTGAGTACACCGTCAATATAATCCCTTGGATTCTCCCAAGACCGGTTAATCGGACCTACAGAAAAATAAAAGTATAATCACAGCCTATTCGAGCAACATATTAAAATAAAACCTTCGACAAAAAATGTACTCAGGTTATAGATTCTATGATGCAACCTATAAGAGCCTTCCCCTTCGACATTCTCAAAATTACTTTGTACCATAATTAAATCCTTATTCCAGCCTCGACACATCGAACACATATCAAACAACCAGGGCTTCTCTGGGTAACACTGGATATAGTACGTCCCTACATTATGATTTGCTTTCTTCCAATAAAATGATACAGCGTCGTACCACTCAATTAAACCCCTCTTCTCACTTCTCAATTTTACTTTCATGCCTTCTATTACCCTCATCATCTCGTAAAAATTTCTA
The DNA here is from genome assembly GCA_014058105.1 of Kingdonia uniflora. NCBI lineage: Eukaryota > Viridiplantae > Streptophyta > Magnoliopsida > Ranunculales > Circaeasteraceae > Kingdonia > Kingdonia uniflora. Next base: position 1,352,254 of record JACGCM010000911.1, on the reverse strand, counting down.
TTCATTTGAACCGGGGTAACCTCCTAAAAATTCAGCACCTCCTTCACTAGCCTTTGGAGAGGAAGTTGCATTCCCAATTGAATATGGCCTCTATATGCCATTATACCCTCTCGCGGGTTCGACTTAAAAGTCCACCCCACTCCTGCTACATGTAATGTTACCTCCACCTTCAATAGCTCCAACTGGGCAGCAAATCGATCCAGTCTCTTTTTATCCCTCGCCGAAATAGAGCCCTCGGCCTTATCAAACTCATTCAAATCTTTACTGTGATCACTTTACTCCCCTCCTCCCTTTTCACCAGCAGAAATCCCAGCTTTACCCTCACCCCTCTCCTCCCTTCCTATCTTCTCCTCCTCACTATCCTCAGTCACCACCGTCTTACGACGTCTAGTAATCGGAACCCCACTCGCCAGAACTACTACGACTAAAGGGGCATCAGTTACAACATCTAATACTTCTAAGTCGCTACCCTCATCCATCGGAGCACGACCAGAAATACTAGCCTCGTGTTATTCGATTTCCTCGTCTATCAGCCTCTCTCTTGAAGCTCTACAGGTATGCATCTTATCCTACAGAAGAAGAGGCACACAATTAAATCGATACATTTGATAATCAAGTGTCAATAACCCATTTCCCATCTGCCCTCTCCAACATATACAAACACTATCAAAAGCTCGACCCCAAACCCGGTCTCTCCGTCAAAGCCCTTGGAATCCTAAATACAGCCGAAACAACAATTCAGTCGGTACTCAACAACAACTTCAGCAACCCCTATCAACAGTAGATTCCCGTAATAATGGTGTATATTCTCTTCCTCTCACGCTCTGCTCTTTCTCTATGAACAGTACTGTGGTTATTTACTTCACATTTATATACCTTCTCGGAATACCAAAACAGCCTCAATTTCTAAACCATTATCATTACCACGCCCCCACTACCCCGATTTTTCGGTTGTAATGTGTTGACTTATTTACCCCTCATTTCCCTCACGTGCGAACCGTACACTCACTCTCAACCAGTTGTAAACTCAAAGCCTCTCGAACCTTTTAACCCTTATTCGAAGCCGCCCAGTCAAATCCTAACATCTAATCACACTTTTTCTGCAAAACGAGCAAAATGATGATTACCTGCATGATACACTATCCTAGGAGCACGTACTATTTTAACAGACCAGTTGTCTGAACTGTCAGTCGTCCTGTCAAATCCAACAAAACCTTCGGCACACCTATGTCTCGTCCATGACTAATCGACTATGCCATATATCAAACATTCGATCCATGGTACCTTCGACAAATCAGCCTTCTACTTCGACAAATTACATTTTTTACTTCGATAGTTTAGAATTCCACTTATACATAAATCATAATTTTCTTTCGACAGATCAAACTTCTACTTCGACAGATTGCAATCTTTTTACTTCGACAGTTCAATCATCTTACTTTAGTAATTTAAAATTCTACCTCGAGCATTCACAGTCCTACTTACATACAGTACTTAAATATAATTCAACAGTCGTATTACCAAACCCCAATTTCATTTCATATAAATTAACAAAGTACAATTAAAATAAAAATTATAAAACCATCATACACCCATCCAAACCACCCAATATAACAGCATGAGGTCCCTATTTATCATCAGGACGTTCATCCTCACCCCTAGCCTCAGCAGCAGAATCCTACTGCTCTACCATCTCCTCTGCAAAGGATTCCGGCAAAGATAACTGATGGCCTGGAATTGGACCCATCATCTGAAGAATCCCCCACCAATATGCAAAGGACATTCCAGCAATTGGTTCTCCAGGTTCCGCTTCAAGCAGGTCCGGCATCTTTGCTTGCATTGATGTCCTTATCGATAAGGACCCTTCGTCGCAGTTCCAACATCTTTTCCCACACTCGAATAACCTTTGCCACAATTTGGTCCGCCTGCATTGTTGTATAAGAACTGCCGTTGTTCAGCGATGAAGAGGAAGAAGTTCTGATCAGAAGAAGAAAGAAGAAAGGAGAAAGAATAAAGAAGAAGAATTCTCCTCGTAACACCCTATTTTATACATGAGGAGCATTTAAAACATTCATTACTCCCAAGTTACATTCATTACAGTCCTCAAGTCCTCTCCTTGAAAACTCAACAGTGTGACATTTTTAACTTCCTAGACATAACCGATTCATCTGTATCCGCATTCAAACCACATTCCTGATAATTTACAATCAAACATATCCCCGGCATCGAACCATCGACCCTTTTTACACTTCGTCTCAAACCCCTTTCACCGAGTCTCGACTAACACAGAGTCAATTCTCTTCGACCATATCATTATACTTCGACGCCAATATTTTCCAACAGTAATCATTGCTACCTATTAACGTTCGACGAGATACATTTGTAACCCTGCCTATAAGTATATTCGTCTACATTGCCTACCAGATAAAAAAATATATATATACAAAATTACAGCAAAACATTGTTCCCATTTCATTCCACAAAACTACAACAATAACAGAAACCTTCAAAATACAGTCCCACAAAAAAAATACCCTATCACCAACACCTTAAGATGAAGGCGCCCTATTTCCAGATGGGCCAGTTTTACTCGCTGAGCCTTGTTCCTCCATCTCCTCTTTTGTACAAACGAGGTACTCGGCCAAAGCCGACAGAAAGAGGTAGCATTTCTCTGTAGTCGTAAAGTTGTACTTCTACTGGCCCCAAAGGTAAGCATAATACTCACCGTTGATGAGTTCCCCAGCTCCTACCTCTACAAGGTCAGGCATGTCCCAGTCCAGATCATGCTGACCAAAGAACTTCAAGTGCAACTCAGCAGTCTTCCGCCTTATGCGACTTGGGCGAATCCTATCCTTTTTTTTATAGCGCGTATTGGGAGTGGTATCCATAAAGATTTTCAAAATTTGCAGAAGAAAGTGAAGAGAATGAAACAAAAGAAGAATACACAGTATCCCTACCCCCATAACCCATACTTATAGCCTCATCTCATTTATTACTCCCTAACCACCAATATTTCTTTATTACACTCTTTTATTACTTCCCTCGAAAAACCAACAGTCAACTGTTTCACTTCTGATTACAAACAGTTTTCTTAGCAAACACCTATACACTTGTTTTTGAGCCCTTTACTAAGAGGGGGCAAATGTAGTAGCCTACTCGCAGTCTTCTACCCTAGTCAAACACTCAAAGGCTACTTCGAACCCTACTTGAATATTTCGAAGCCCATCCAATCCTTAAACAACTCTCCCAAAGATCATCCAAAGACGAAGCCTTGACTCTGAATAAGCCTCGATGAAGAACTCCACTTCAACTTCAAAAACACTTTGACCATATTCGTACATGGTCGAAGTATGACAAGAGAGACAACCAATTCACTAGACAGGACGGCAGAGTTGTTGGTCCTTGTAGCTACAGTAACAGAACATGGTTGCAGATCCTACATTTCCAGCTTCAACGCCAACTCTGAGATATCCGTTCGATATCCAAAGGATATCCGGATTGTACACTTGTAATCTGATCTAACCTTAGTAACTCAGCTCATTCTATGTTCTATAAATAGGAGAGATGAGGAACCAAAGAGAGGTTAGAAAATCTCCCCCCGGACCCCATATGGTTTACCTTCGATCACCTTATAAAATCCAACACTCGAACCTTCGACCACTCGACAGAAATAAAAATACTCTTAAAAATCCTCATCAGAGGTCGTGGAGAGTCACATTTCAGGCCTCCAAGCAAGTACATTGTCTATAGATTATTCACATTCTTGATTACGTACTTGAATCCCTTTGTTTAAAGATTAAACTCTGTGGTGTAAGAGCCGACTTCCCCTCTATAAGAATTTAGGCCCTTATAGATTTGATGAAGTTAACCCTCTTTTTAGAAGATGAAATAGGCAGTAGGAGTGGGTTAAAAGAGGAATATCTTAAAATATTAGAAGATCGACATATTTATTTAGATTTATCGATTGTAGAAGAATTTGCCACCAGAGCGAGAAAACTGCATAGCTTAAAAGCTAAAAAAGTATTAGCTCGTGCTGGCGTGTCAATAATACATATGACTAGATTGGAAGTTCTGTAATCGATTACTAGGTGAAGTATTGATATATACGGACTGTTTTTGTATGAGATACATATATACATCGCATAACTTTCAAGGTTTGCAATAAGTTATCTTACTGTTGTGCAGGTCGAGAGAGAAACTGTCCGAGGTCAATACAAGACCATTAATTTGTTGTCTGAACTCGTAAAAAAATTGAACTTTAATTTGTACCAGAGTCGTGAGTCTTTGGAAAATATTGCTGAGCTGAATATGAAAATTGTGGTTAAAATAGTTTAGTTACAAGAACTTGTGGTGAAAAATGAGACTAAGTTGGTTAGTGCTCAAGGTGAGTTGGTGAATGCTCAAAGTGATGTAGAAAAATTGAGCAGCACTGTAAAGAGAAGGAAGGAAAGTATTACGAGTGCGCAAAGATATTGTGATAAGCTCGTTGAACGAGTAAAGAAATTGGAGGTAGTAGTATTAAGTACTCGAAATAGTCAGACGGAGGTGGCGTAGAAATTAAAGAAGAAACATAGTGATGTTAACGATCTTAAGGGATGATTAAGGAAGAAAGATCTCAAAGTAAAATCTATTATGGAACATATAGTTACGTTAGAGGCCGATTTGGCATATGTTCGAGCGAAAGTACAGAATTCAAATTAGAAAATAAGAAGCATGGAGGCCGAGCAGGCTGATTCCCAGACTAGGGAGGTTGGTATCTATAAAAAGATTCAAAAATTGGAGGCAGATTTTTTATATTCGAAAGGGAATTTAAGGAAGAGGTCTATCAAAAAATATACAATTAGGTTAGAATGGATGAATTGACTGGTATGCTGGGATAGATGAACGAGTTTATAACGTTGATGGAGGCACGTCAAGCTAATGCAGTATACGAAACTACTGAAGCAAGAAGTCGTTGTAGTGATTTGGAAAATTTGCTAAGGGATGAAAAGGCAAGGATATTTGAGCTTGCCATTCCTAGTAAAAATATGCTCGTGGCCATTGTGGTGCATGAGAAAGATATGGCTGTAGTCCTTGCATTTTTTTTGTACAAGATTGAGAGAATTGAAAAAGAGAAAGAGATACATTACATGATAGGATGGTTGCAAAGGGCGTGAAATGTGAGATGAATCCAATACGTTCTGAATATGTGGAGGACTTTGTGTCCAAAATTGGTGCGCTTACTCAAAATAGGGTTGATCAAGTTAGAGATATTGTTGCTGCTAGAGCACCAGAATTTAGAGTTTCTGAAGTTGGTGAAAGTCTGTCTGATGCATCAAAAAATCAACCTGTTTAAAAGAATTCTTGAACTGTTTGGCTTCTGTATGGTAGATGTTTAGATAGAGTAAATCTTGTTTGCCATATGCATCCCTGTATGAGTATGCATAAAGGATACATAATTAAGAAAATTAGAATTTTCTTAAAGAAAGCAAGTATTTTTTCTTATTACTCTAGCGTGCTTACTTACAGTTTTTTTAGGGCAGCATGTTTTCTATATGATTTAATCAATGCTTCCATAATAACTACCAAATACGCAATCACCTCTTCTTTCCTGACATCATCAGAAGGAATATACACAACAACATCAATACCTTGATTCAAATCGTCCTCAACCTGTACAAAGTAAGAGAACCTTCTAGCATTCAATAGTTTAAGCCCTTTTTTTTATAGACCAATACAAGAAATAACTTGCTCGCCTATGAACTTTAACTGATAAGAGGTAACATAGAATTGACTCTAGCGCATCCACTTTCTTACAGTTTAGAACTCTGAATGAACATGCATAAAAAACAAAACATAAACTTTGAGCAGGCGTGCATGCTTCACATGTCTATTAGGAGTACCCCTCTAAGCCAAGTTCAACTTGGAATCAGGTTAAAGGTATTCTTAATAATGCAGCCCACTACAACATTTTTTCTTCCTCTTTTGGCGACAATAATAAAGGGATATATAACGGCTAAACCATATACTAACATTATCCTACTTGGTTAGCTAACCACAGGCCAAAATCTGTATATTTGTATATTCTCTTAGTGTATTTCTCTTTGTTTTAAGTCTCTCATTGTGAACAAAATAAGTAGTCTAATAAGTATAGCTTGATGTAGTTCTGACTACTATCTCCACTTCATTAGCATAAAAACAAGACTATTTATAAATAAATTAAATATTTTTGTATAAGCTATTTATCTATATAATGAAAGTTAATAGTAAGGGATAACTTACGTAAGGAGTTAGTAAATTTGCCCTATATATATGTTGGTGTCGTCAGATTTTACCGGAGACCACAAACTAGATCTATGAACAAAATGTGAGCATCAATATTCTAGAATATGAAATTAGTGAAAGTTGAGTATCAACTGAAGAATGTAATAGTTGCTTAGCGAATACAAGAACTCCTCACTTACTATAATAGTCTAATTCTGGGATTCAGACTTAGTCTTTGCACCAGATATAATCAGAACGTTTAAGCACAATAGATAACAAAGAACAAGATGGTTTAACGTGGAAAACCTTTGAATAGTTTAAAAGTTACAACCTCTCTTGAGGATTTTGAGAAAGTGATGGTGATCTTATTGAGATCGCTAATCTATTACAATGAGTATTCTTAGAATGTAAGATAGTGGAGTATGAACTTTTCTATATCGAATTTTCCATCCCTCATCTGCAGTTCTCCAGGTCTTTTTATAGGTTCTCTAATATGACCGTTTGATAACCATAAAGTTCCTTAATAATTAACGTTGCAAAGTGAGTGTGAGATATTCTTTGACCAGGTTGTGTAATGTTCTAATTTTTACTGTTGTTCAATGGCTCTATTATTGACTGTGTACTGAGGTTGAAAGTGATGTCTCAAACTGAGTAGAGTTAGTTACATCTTTGGTCGTACTTCCTATATACTGATGAGATTGAGGACAAAGTCTGAGTCTGAGATACAAAATAAGCTATTACAAGACGACTCTCAACCAATAGCATGAGGGTTGTTTGGGGTGAGTGGTGTTGGTTGAAAAGTTCTTGCTGTATACGCCACGTGCTCTGTTTGTTGGGGTCAAAAGTTCATCTGTAGTTCAAAAATGAAGCATGAACTCGAGATGTAGCGGCAGGCATTTGGCCGAGGGAGTCTCGATGATGTCCTACTAATGAGTGGTCTTGTTGAAGAAATGAGGCCTTATTTCTGTCTCTAGCATTCGGGGAGGTAAGGAGGATGCAGAGGATCACTTTCTTCCATAGACCATAGTTCTTTGGCTATGAAAAAGATCTTTTATCTATGAAAATGCCCTTCTCTCTGTTTCTAGCATGCGAGGAGGAGAGGAGGATGCAGATGATCATTTTCTTTCATGGACCATTTTCACAGATGAAAGATCTTCTTCATAGCCAAAGGGCTATGAAGAAGATCTTTCATCTGTGAAAATGGTCTTCTGATATACTTGTGTCTTGTAGCATGAGATCAAAGTTTGGGGTCTTCTGCGTTTGTGAACTGTTTATCCCAGGAAAAGGGTTTCGAGCTGATACTTGAAATAAATTGAAGTAATCTGTAAAGTCTCTGTTGTAAATTATTATGTAATAGTAATTTTTGGACTGAATAAAATATAAAATTTTATGTTTTGATGATAATGTATCTTCGAGCTCTATTATTTTTCCGTTCTACTTGTACCATATGAGTTTAGAGAAATAGATGTTTATGGGTGTGAAGGAAAAATTGGTTTTGAGAGTTGAGGAAAAATTTAAAGCAGGTCGAGTTGTTGGTGCGAACTTGATGTCTCATATTTATGCGAGCTGTATGACAGGGTTGAGATGAAATGGTGTGTGTGACTGTTTGGCTAGGTATCATCATGGCTATTGTCATGTACACGTCTGAGGGGATATTTTGTGCTATGAAGGAAATGAGTTGTCATGATATTCTGCATATATATTCTGTCATTCGCATAAATATTTTATAAGGAAAATCTATAGGGTGATTGATTCTGCGGAGATCTCCCTTTGTCCATAAGTAAGGCTTTCTTGCTGTTGTTATTTGTATTGTTTTGGAGTGGTTGCATTCGAGCATGGTGAGGACTCGCTCTCATCGTAAGCAGCAGATGGTGGATGGCAGGTTTCATATCAAGGTTGTAGAACTCCGTGAATGTTATTTTTGTCACTTGCCGTATGATGCTATGCTTCCAGAATGGCCATTAAATATAGTTGGTTTGGATGATGAGGGCAGGCGTGCCGAGCATGATCTCTTCGTTTCGTGTAACATATTTTGCAAATATTTGTTGGATCCCCGTGTGCGAGAGCTGACAGTGCGACAGCTCGCGTGTGATAAGATTATGGAAGAGGTTGCAAGGGCAGCGAATGGGGAGTTAATTATGTGCAGGCAACCCAACCATCGGGGTTTTTTTAGATACACCAAGGGAGCTCGGTGAGTTCAAAGTCATGAGACTTTGTTGAGAGTAATCCATTTTATGGTAGTATTCCGTGGTTGAATTTTGAATAAATATAAGATAAGAGATTGAGAGAAAATAAAGTATGTGATGTTTCGATCTAATTGAATAAAGTATTATGTTATATTTATTGTGTACGGATATTGTGTATGACAGTTATAAGATTTTAACAACTGTAGAAATATCTTCAAAATTTAAAATTTAAGCTATTTTAGGAATGGTTGTACGATCTCTGTAGAGCATATGTAAGATGATTGGTTGTTTTTGGTAGTGGGCATAGAAAAGGTGTAGGATTGATAATGGTAGATAATAGAGATAAACGTGATGGTAGCAAACGTTATCATATAAGTCATGTTGATGTTGTGAAATAAAAAAATGTGTCTGTGGCAACATTGGGGATGACCGACAGGTATTAGAAGGAGCCATCATTTCAAAAATTGAGAGAGAGTATAAAAACTCGTCTTTCTTTCCCTTATAAATTATTTACAGTTGCAGAGAGAGAAAAAAGTGGTACTCATATCACTGTTAAGGAGAGGAGGCATTTGAGTGTTGATTGCGTTTTGAGAAGAAAATCTTCATCGAGTGATAGGAGGTTATCGAAGAAATGACAGGAACACTCTTTTTCGAAAAGACGTCCGAGTAAAGTGGAGGATTGATGTTCAGTAAGTACAGGTTAGTGATACAAAACTTTTGCCTGTTTGATTTTGAAGCATTCTGCGTTATGTAGTAATCTATATAGTCAGTTTTAGAAACTGGGGTTTTTAGGGGATTTTGAAAATAATAAGAATGAGAGAAAGTCTGCAATGTAAGATTTGTGGTATATATTGTTTTAAGAGAGAGAAAGTATGTTTGTTGGAGAAGAAGAGGAAAATTTTGAAATGTTTTGATTTTGGCTTTTTGTTATGGGATTCAGGGAAATAGACGTGTTGACTGGGAAATGGACGTGCTATATTGACAGCTGTCTACGATACTGAAGGGGGCCAGGCATTGTTTGGATAAGAGAGGCCAAGAATTTGAGGCTCTGACTTTGAAGTTTGAGATTCAGTCAGCTCGTGTGAAGGAGCTCAAGGTTGACCTTCAGTTTGAGAGAAAAAGAAGAGCTGTGGATATTACCGCAGCTATAAAAAAGTATAGTGAGCTTTCAAAGCATGATAAGCTCATGTCTGAAGCAGTTACGGCAGCCTTAGTGGAAAAGGATCACTTCATCAGTTCGTACTATTGTTTTGGGTTAAGTGTGGATGATGTGGCTTTGGCTGGGAGTGGTAGGTATATGGAGATCGAGCACCCTGCTGAGGAAGAACAAATGGGTGGTGATGCCATTGGTGTGGCTGAGATAGTTTGTGGCCTTTCTCCAGGCAATGCGGAGGTAGTCCATACTATTGAGCAGACAATGGACCCTCTGTTGGAACGTGCTGAAACAGTTTTCTCTCCAGGGAAAATATTGAAATCCCCTTCCGAGGTAAACATTAGCAGGCCTCTTTAAACATTTTGTGGTACCTTATCTTCTATTTTTCAGTTCGCATGACTTAGATTGCGATAGTATTATGTATAATCATACACTATTTTTCTTTTAAGTGATATTTCAAAATATATTGTTCATGAATGTTGGTATTAAAATAAGATATCAGTAATCTGTGTAGAAGGTAGAGCGTTTGAGAAAAATGAACTCTGTGTTGGAAAAGTTGCTGAGTAAAGCGAGGGACTCTGTGGCCTATATTCAATAGGTACTTAACAAAACTAAATACGAGAGAAGGCAATTTAAGTTAAATTCAGAGAAAACTTTTAAAGAGTTAGATGATCTGTAATGTAAATATGCTAAGATAAAAGTAGAAAGAGATGAAGTGTTAAGAAAGGAAGAGGAAAGGGGAGGATTAGTTCACAAACCGAGAGAGTTGGTCTATTTTAACGACCCAACTTATAAGGCGAGGTGCCAGAGCATGCTATTAGCTCAGACCCTGTACATTGAGGTTGAAATAGATAGTGAACGAGGGTTAAAAGAGGCTTATGTAGAGCTGTTGAGGGAGAGAGGTGTAGTTTCAGACCCAGCTCGAGTTATGTTTTTAGCTCAAGAAGCACGCAATCATCATAGTTTAGAAGCAAAAAAATGTTTTGCTCGGGCTGGTATATCTGTTGTTTGGGGTGATGTAGAACCTTTAACTGATGTCTTTGGCTTTATGTTGGATTGGAGGGCCATGAGGATTGTGCTTTTCAGGATAAGGAAAAAGCAAATAGAGGCTCAATCACAATTAGAGGGTAAGGTGATGGGGTTATAGAATGAGCTATCGTAGTACGTAGAGCAAAAAATATCTTTAGCAATGCGGCTGTTGAAGGAAGTGGCTGCTCGAATGAAGGTAAAAGAGGAACTGAGGGCTTTAGGTGTGTAAATGATATTAAAGGAACATCTGCACCCATCGCGAGCAAAGGTCACTGCTCGAACGAAGTATAAGCGTCACATAGACAGTGTTATAGAGTTTTATGGAGGAGAATTGTCTAGGGTAGAGAACATTTTTAGGAAGTTTGTAGAGGAATGTGGGAAGGATTTTAAAGTGGAGAATGCCAAAGTAGAAAACTTGTAGTTTATTCGAGGTGAAGAAGGAATTACTGGTGACCACCCCCTTCCTAGGTCACAGGGGGTGGGGTTCGTCAATAGAGGAAGAAATCGAGTGTCTGATACCCTGAACGCGGCGCAAATCACTCTAACAGGAGGTTTTGACCTTTATCACGCCGGTAGATGAGCAGGTATTGTATGGGAAGGCAGTGAGAGGCAAGTTACGGCCGTCTCCAGTCCGGAAGAGTCGTAAATAGAGTAGTTTTATCTTCTTGTGACTAGTCCTTTGTACTGTTTGATGATAAATGTAATATGTGTTTTATGAGAACATAATGGTGTATCTAACTTGTGCAGATACTATGTTCTTTATGTAGTTTTGGTAACTGTTATATGTGCTCCGTTGTTATGAAAAAAAAACCATTGTAAATGTGATCTATTATGCATAGGTAGACCTGTCTGCTATACAAGGTCAGTACGACACATTACGTGTCGAGAATAAACGGATGCGTGCTGAGCTAAGATCAAGTCAGTGTATCATAAAAGGTGCAATTAAAGCAGAAGAAAAGTTGAGGGCAGAAATGACTGAAAAGCAGCACGAGAAAGAAACAGTATAGTCTGCTAGTTTGAGAAGAATAAAGAAGTTAGAAGAAGAGATAAGAGGAAAGTGTGTCGAGGTTGGAAGTGGCTTGGGACGAGCTAGTCTGGAAAGTGTTGAATTGATGTCCGTGCGAACGCAAATTGCAGAACTACTAGTTGCATTAGAGGATGACGGAACTAATGTGATGGAGTTATAGTTTCAAGTGAATATGCATGGAGCAGAGTTAAACGATGCTAGAGCTCGTGCTGGCAAATACGAAGCATTGTGGTTGGTTTACTAGGTTACAGGAAAGAAGATGGAGGAGGTTTTTGCCCAATTTAATGAAGCCATAAAGGAGGACTGGAACAAAATATGCAATCTGGAGCAGCTTTTGCAAGTGCAGCACTTAGATATCTTGGAATATCAGTCCAAAAATGACAGACTTCGAAGCGCGAATATGAAGCTTGAGGAGGATTTGTTGCGGTTAGAGATAAGTTATGATACGAAGAGGGTAGAGTGTGCAGGTTATGAAAATTTGGTGCCCTAATTTACCATATGGATGATTTCGTGACAGTACTGGAAGCTCGGAATTCAGATGTGGGTCGTGCAAAACAACAAGTAGACGATCGTTGAAAGCAACTGGAAGATGCTCTGAAGGAAGTACAACATAAGTTGAGCAAACTTCTTCTTAGTAAGCAGGAAAAAAATAAGGCGGGTGGAAGTCAAGAGAGGTAGATGGTCACAGTAGTATCGTTCTTCGCAGCAGAATTGAAGAGACTGGAAGCAGAGAGTCAGAGAGTATATGATGGTTTGACATCTCAAGGTGTTGAATGTGAGATGGATGTAATTCGAATTGCATTTTTAGAACCCATGATCTCCCGTATTGGATCGTTTAAGCAGAGAATGATTAGAAAGGGAAAGAAGATTGTTATGGGGAGGATACCCAAATTCATGTGTCAGAGCTTACATAAATGCGATGTAAAGGTCGTGGCAGAACCTTCCAATGTGGGTAATTAGTTTAAGTGATAGCTCTATGAAGAATGAGCGATGAGTTGTATGTGCACACACAATGGATAAAAAGAGATATGTATGTGTAAAGAAATAGTTAAAGATAATCAGTGAACTGTACTAACCGTGTGTGATACCAATGATAATGTATGTAAAGCAGTGCGATATGTGATCGGGTCAGTCAAAGTGGCAAACGATCTGTGATACATGAGATGATCTATTTGGCCATAGCGACGAATGATCCGTGATGTAGTTTAGGTTATTGATTTGGCCAAAACAACAAATGACCGGTAATGCAGGTTAAATGGTCGATTCAGCCGAAGCCATGAATGACCTGATATCAGCGTATAAAATTTTTGTAGGGCGATCGAACACAAGAATTTTATTGGTGTAAGAATGACGTACGGTGCATGTGTTAGATAGATCAGTTTGGCCGAAGCAACAAATGGCCTATAATGTAGTTTAGATGGTCGATTTGGCCGAAGCAGCAAATGACCTGTAACCTGTATATAGAAATTGTGTAAGGCAATCAAACACAAGTATTTAATTGGTGTAAGATTGACGTACAATGAATGTATTAGATAGATCAGTTTGGCTGAAGCAACAAACGATCTGTAATGTATTAGATAGATCGGTTTGGCCGAAGCAACAAATGATCTGTAATGTATTAGATGATCAATTTAGCCGAAGCAATAAATGATCTGTAATATGTATATAGAAGTTTTGTAGGGCAATCGAACACAAGTATTTCATTGGTGTAAGATTGACGTACATCGAATGTATTAGATAGATCGATTCGGCCGAAGCAACCAGTGATCTGTAATGATTTAGATGATCAATTTGGCCGGAGCAACAAATGCTCTGTAATATGTGTATCAAAGTTTTTGTATGGCATAATAGAAAGTACTCAGTTGAAGTGATCAAACAGTAATCTTTATTGATGTGAGCTCGTCATATGAAATGACAGACTGATTTGAGGTAAAGTATACTGTGACGGATGTGTTATATACGATACAACTTAAGTCTCCTGGTGTTTCAAGGATTAGGTATGTGCTCGCCATGTTCAGTAATGAGGTCGTAAGAGCAGAGGCCACTTTTCCCGACGGCGATAAAAAAACCTTCCCAATTTTCGGATAATTTCCCTGCGTTGAGCTCTTTGCGATGTTTGGGAATCTCCCGGAGGACTAGTTCTTTGATTTTAAACTCTCTATGCCGAACAATTTTGTTATAAGATCAGGCTAATGTTTGGCAATATCTTCCCAAATTCATGATTACTTTGTCCTGAGTCTCCTCGTTCCAGTTCATATTGCACGCTAACTGGAATTCATTTTCTACATCAGTCATGGTATGGTCGCGAATTGGGTGATGATACTGAGTAGGGATGATTACATCGGTAGCGTAATCCAGAAGGAACGGTGTCCATCAAGTTAAAACATGGGGCGTAGTTCGATAAGCCCATAACACATGCGATAACTCTATGACCCAATTTCCTTTCTTGTCTGCTAAGCACCTTTTGATTTTATCGATAATAGTGCGATTAGTGATCTCGGACTGGCCATTCCCTTACAGGTAATACAGATTTGAAGGGGAATGTATGATGTTGTGTTGATTTAGAAATTCGACGACCTTAGAGCCAATGAACTGAGGTCCATTGCTGATCCTGATGAGATAGGGGCAGCCAAAAGGAATGATGATGCTTTCCCAAATGAATCTGATGACTTCATCTTCTCGTGTGCGACACAGGGGAATGGCTTTTACCCACTTAGTAAAGTAATCTATTACGAATAAAAGGTGTTTCCATTTTCCTGGTGCGGTAGGAAACTCGCTGACAAGGTCGAGGGCCCATCTTTTAAATGGCCAAACGACGTTGCTGAAATGTAGTTCTAAAGTTGGGGCTCGAATTTGGGGACCATGACGTTGACAGGCATCGCATTTGCTTGCGAGCTTGATTGCTTGAGCTTTTATTTTTTGCCAGAAGACGCCTTGGGTAAGAACTCGGTTAGCTAGAGATCTTCCTGCTGCGTGGGAACTACAAGTGCCTTTATGTAGTTCGTGTAGGAATTTTTGAGCTTCTTTGTAAGATAAGCATTCAAGATACGGCTCTGTGACCGATATCTTATATAAGAGACCATTTTCGACGATGTAGCGTTTGGCGTTATCAAGCACGCATCTTTTTTTGGTGGGGTCTTGAGAGAGTTCGCCATCGAGTGTGTTCTTGTCATCGATATACTTGAGGAAAGGTCACCTCTAATCGTCCTCATCCTCTTTACCGCCCCCAGTATTAACATAATTCAAACTTATGATGTTAATGCTGGGGGTTGATATTACTTTGATCTTGAGATAGCGAGCTCCTGAACCAAGGACTCTTGCGAGATATACGAGGGAATCAGAATGTCTGTTATCTCATCGCAATAAATGTTCGATAATTTTTTTTTAATCTACTTATTTTGTTGGCTACTGCGACTGCGTAATCGACCATTTTCCCATTCTTCTGGAATTTTTCTATGTAGTGGTTGACGATGAGCAAAGAGTCTGTATATACGGGCAGTTCGGACACTCCGATCTCTA
This sequence comes from Kingdonia uniflora, assembly GCA_014058105.1. Taxonomy (NCBI): domain Eukaryota; kingdom Viridiplantae; phylum Streptophyta; class Magnoliopsida; order Ranunculales; family Circaeasteraceae; genus Kingdonia; species Kingdonia uniflora. The sequence goes on along the minus strand of JACGCM010000911.1, from coordinate 1,337,097 downwards.
AAGCCATATCTAAACCATGAATCATTGCCTCATATTTTATTGCATTACTGGTAGCTTCAAAATTTAATTAGACTGCTTTCTAAATTCTGTCATTAGAAGGTATGATCAGCACGATTCCGTTGCCTGATCCTGCGGGTCCAGAGGATCCATCAGTTAGGAGACGTCAACCCCTTTGTGTTATCTAGTCTACTTTTTCCTCAAGCTATTCTTCATGAATATCCACACTATCTTCTTCCCAGTCAGGATCTTCCACAGGGAAGTCCGTAAGAAAATCTGCAACAGCCTGGCCTTTTTTTGAATGTCTGGGATCAAATCGGATGTTGTGCTCACCAAAAGTAACTGACCATTGTTGGATTCGTCTAGATTTTTCTCGATTAGATAACATTTCACGCAGAGAGTAGTTGGTCGCTATTCGTACTGAATGGGCCTGGAAGTATTGTTTCAATTTTTGTGAGGTGTATACGAGAGTCAAAAATAGTTTTTCGACCTTGCTGTATCAGTATTCTGTCAGAGTGAGAGTTTTACTGATAAAGTAGACTGGTTTCTCAATCTTCTCATCAAGCCGAATGAGAACAAAATATAATAATTTTTTAGTAACCGCAAGATAGATGGTGAGTTCTTCTCCTTCGCTAGGTGTACTCATCACCGGTGGTAAACCCAAGTAAAGTTTTAGCTACTAGAAAGCTGCTTCGCATTCTGGCGTCCAGTTAATCTCATGGTCTTTCTTAGGTTTCTATTTTGTTATCCCCTCATGCAATAAGTTGAACAGCCATCAACCATGATCAGACAATTTTGAAAAAAAGTGGTTTATCACGACAATCATCCCAGCTAACTTCTGGACGTCTTTCTTCATTCTGGGGGACGACATAGATAATTGTGTGCGAATGTGATCTGGATCAGCTTCTATACTGCGATTGCTAATTAAGTGGCCCAAGAATTTCCCTGATTGAACTCCGAACTAGTATTTGTCAGGGTTGAGCCTCATCCTGTGGAGGGGGAGGATATCAAAGGCCGTGTGTAAATCTGTGATATGGCTTTCTTTCTTAAGACTTTTGCATAGCATATCGTCGATATAAACCTCCATTGTTTTCCCGAAGTGATCCTTTAACATCTGGGTCATCAATCGCTGGTAAGTAGCTTCAGCATTCTTGAAGCCGAATGGCATGACTTTGTAGCAGTATAGGTCGTGCTCTGTAATGAAGATTGTTTTATCTTGGTCGTCAAGTAGTATAGGTATCTGGTTGTAGCTTGACGTGATATCCATCTTAGACAGGAGCTCGTTCCCCGATGTAGAGTCGAGCAGGTTATTTATGATAGGGAATAGGAAACTGTCTTTCAGAGTATGCCTGTTCAGGTTGGAATAATTCACGCACACCCTGATCTCCCCGTTCTTCTTAGGTATCATTGTGATATTCTATATCCACGCTGGATAATTGGCCTTGCGGATAAAACTGGTTCGATGATTTTTTCAATTTCCTTGTTGACTTTATCACGAAGTCTAGGTGTTAAAGTCCTCTGCCTCCGTTTGATAGCTACAACTTTTTCCTTTATGTTGAGCTTCTGACAGGCCAGGTTCGGATCGATACCCGGTATGTCGTAAAACGTCCAGGCGAAGACGTCATTGTTTTCTTTAAGGAACTGGATGAAACTGTCATGCTCTGCTAGGAGTAAATGGGTGTCAATATATGTCCCACGCTTGGGTCCATTGATTTCAACGCATTCTATGGTCTCCGCGGTGGGCAGATGTTGCCCTGCAGTATTGATTGTATAGTTCTATGTAATGTATCCTGTTGTCTTCTGCAATTGCTATGCGAGTTGATGTTCGAAAGGTTCTAGTACAATGACGATAGAATTTTTGTATGCTCGTGCAAATTTTTGGCTTCCTTTTATCTCGTAAATGTTATCCTCCCACTCAAAACATAATGCCAAGTGGTAGGATGATGGAATAGCGTGCATATTATGCAACCAACAACGTCCCATGATCCCCAGATAACAAGACTTGGTATTAATGACGTAAAAGATGGCGTCGAGTATTACTGGCCCTGCAGTGATAGGAAGCACGATCTTTCCTATACGTTCCTCCTTGGACCCATTAAAACCACAGATATCAACATCTGTGGGTTAGACCTTATTGGCCAGACCCATCTGGTCAATCGTGCTTTGGAAAAGGAGTTCCGATAGTACTGCCAGTGTCTACCATCATTGTATGAAGCACCACGTTCCACATTTTCAACATGATCAATAAGGCGTCATGGTGGGGGTAGTTGACATGCCGAACGTCGCAACCGTCGAAAGAGATCTCAGTTCGCTGAGAGATGGATACCGGGATTAAACGAGCTTCTTTATCTTGCATAGATAATTTGGGATATTGGGCGACACGCCTTCGCTTGCTTATGTTTGACTCTTTGATGACCTGGGTCTCCACGAGATGGCAGAGCAAAATATGGTACAAATGCTTCTTGGCTGTAGGATCTTTGACAGATACATCTATTTGTCGCAGTTAAAGCCTGCGTTAAAGTTTCCATAGTCAATGTCATTGGCAAATCATAAATCAGACCATGCTAAATTTATGATTTTAGTGTAGTTCTTGTTGGAGATTTTAATCTTCCTTTTGGAATGTAAAGAACAATAGTAAATGCATCATGTTCTTGGAAAAATTAGGGATTTCGCGATAGTATCGCGTCAACCTCCTAGTATTCTAAGGGCTAGGTATCCTGATGCCGTCCTTTGTCATGTGGTAGTAGGATCCAGGACAAGTTCGTTCCACAACCAGAAATGGACCTTCCCAATTCTCTGCGAGCTTCCCAGCATTTAACTTTTTTCTATTCCTGGGGATTTTTCAGAGGATGAGGTCATTGATTTTGAGCCAGTGACTACGAACCCTTATGTTGTATGAGTAGGCTAGCATATGATGATATCAACCCAAGTTGGCAGCAGCTCGAGTTCATATTTTATCGATCCAGTTCATATTGCAGGCTAACTCGAACTCATTTTCTTCATTAGTCAGCTAGTGATCTTTGACGGGGTGGTGATATTCTGTTAGGATTATGGCTTCGGTTCCATAAGCAAGTAGGAATGGGGAATATCTTGTTGGCTATATCGATATTGTGCGGTAGGCCTACAAGACATGTGATAGTTATCTTATCCAATTACCCTCCTTTTTGGATTTGAGTATCTTCTTAATTTCATCCACTATGGTCTTATTCGTGATTTCGGCTTGCCCATTTTCTTAGAGGTAGTATGGATTGGAGGGTGAATGAATGGTGTTGTATTTGTTTAGAAATACCACTACCATCTTTCCAAAGAATTGAGGTTTGTTATCGATCCAAATCTGGTGGGGGCAACCAAATCGTGTGATGATATGTTCCCAAAGAAATGAAATGACTTCTTCTTGAAATTGACAAAGGGGAACTACTTCTACCTACTTTGTAAAATAATCTATTACTGTGAGTAAGAACTTTCGGTTACCCGGTATGTTTGAAAATTTTCCCACAAAATCAAGTGCCCACCTCTTAAAATGCCAGAATACTTTACTAGTATGGAGCTCAAGTACAGGCGCTCGTATTTTGTTACTCTGTCACTAACATGCATCGTATTTGCATAAGTATTCTTATGCCTATTTTCTTATTCCTTGCCAAAATACTCCTTGTGCAATTGCTCTATTTGCAAGAGATCGACCTGCGGCATGGAAGCCACAAGTCCCTTTATGTAAATCTTTTAACATTCCATCAGTATCTTTGTTGGAGAGGCACTTGTGGTACGGTTTGGTGGCCGACCTTCTATATAAACTGCCTTTATAAATTGTATAATGCTTGAAGTTTTCAATCAATTGTCTGTGCACCTTTGGATCATCTGGAAGTGGCCCATCACATTTAATCTTTGGGCCGATATATGAGAGGCAAGGCTTCCTCCAATCATCGTCGTCTTCTTCATTGCCCCCAGTTTTGATAGCGCATATTATCAGGAGATCAATGCTGGGGGTTGATATTATTTCAATTTGGAGGTACCTTGCTTTTGTACCTAAGACCGCAGCTAAGTAAGTCAAGGAATTGGCGTGTCGATTCTCTCTACGAGGTAAATAATCGAGTGTAGCTTTTTTAAATTTGCTCATCCTCTCAGCAACTAGGATCGTATAATCCGTCATTTTGTCATTCTTCTTGTATTGCAAAGAGTAGTGAGGGACTATCAGCAATGAGTCTGTATAGACCGATAGTTTAGGAACTTTGATCTCCAATGCCATATCTAGGCCATATATTAATGCTTCGTACTCTGAGACATTGTTTGATACTTTATTGTTTAATCAAATTGACTTCTCGATTCTATCATTTGAGGGTATAATTAGTACGATTCCAATCCTTGACCCTGCAGGTCCTACTGATCCATCTATAAGAAGTCTCTAACCCTTTTATGGGACCCACTCAGCTCATTCTTTGAGGGGCTTTGAAGGTGGATCGTCTTTGACTTCTTATGTTAGATCAAGATCGTGCCCCTCCCAATCTAGATCTTCTTCTGGGAACTTTGCTAAAAAATTAGCCACTGCTTGACCATTTTTTGATGTTCTCTGTTCAAATTTGATATCATGCTCCCCCAAACTTACTGACCACTATTGTACCCTGCGCAATTTTTTTTTTTTTTTATAGTACCTCCCGAAGGGAATAGTTGGTCATGACTTTTACCCAATGAGCTTAAAAATAGTACTTGAGCTTCTAGAAAATGTAGACGAGTGTGAGGAGGAGTCGTTCTATCTTAGAATATCTTATTTCTGTTGGTTTAAGAGTTTTGCTTATAAAATACACTGGCTTCTCAATTTTTCCTTCTAGTCGTATGAGGACTGGGCTTAGAAAGTTTTTTATAACAGCGAGATAGATGATTAAATCCTCGTTCTTGATCGGAGTGCTCATTATAGGAGACTTTTTGAGATATACATGTTTTAAGTTCTTGGAAAGCTGCCTCACATTATTTTGTCCATTCGATCTCCTCGTTTTATCGACCTTTGCCTCTTATGGTGGATCCACGAAACAACTTGAACAATCATCGACATTGATCTAAAGGCTTAAAGACAAATATGTTGATAGCTATAATATTATCAGTGAGCTTCTGCTCATATTTCTCTATTTGTAGAGATGACATGTTGATTAATGCTCAAATCTGATCTGGATTAGCTTCGATCCCCTTCTTGCTGATGAAGTATCTTAGAAACTTGCCAGAGTGTACTCCGAATTGGCATTTATTTGGGTTGAACTTTATTCTATATGACCACAAAGTGTTGAAAACTTCAATGAGATATGCAATATGGTCTTCCTTCTTTAAGCTTTTGTTGAGCATATCATCGATGTCTACGTCAACTATTTTCCCCAAATGTTCCTTGAACATACATGTTACGAGCCTTTGATAGATTTCTCTAGCATTATTGAGACTGAATGATATTACTTTGTAACAATAAAGGCCCATTTCAGTGATGAAGGTGGTTTTTTCTTGATCTTTGTCTAAGAAAGGCATTTTGTTATATCCTGAAGTAGCGTTTATCATAAATACTAGCTCATACCCTAGTGTGGAGTCCAAAATTTGATGAATTATGAGAAAGAGGGAAACTATCATTCAACGTGTATTTGTTAAGTTATGTGAAATCTACATAAACATGGACTTTCTCATTATTCTTTAGAACTACTATAATATTCGAGACAATCCGGGTATTTGGCTTCTTAGATGAATTTGACCTCAATTAATTTATCAATTTCTTTGTTAGTCTCATCTCTAAGATGAGGTGAGAGTCTCCTCTATTTTGGTTTGACTGTTGTAGCCTCATCTCTGATACATAATTTGTGACAAACTTTAGCCGGGTTGACTCCTGACATCTCTTGGAATGTCCAGGCGAATACGTCTCTGTTTAATTGTTAAAATTATATTAAAGCTTTTCTCTCCTATTGGAAAAACTTGGTACCAATATATGTACCCCTGTTGTGTCCATCGATCTTAATGTATTTTGTAGGTTCAACTATGGAAGGTTGTTCCTCGGCGTGACTAGCTTTCCGTAATTTAAATGAAGCAAATTTTTCTGATATGTCAAGTATGGTAGATACTATGTTTTCGCAAGCTTGAGAAATTTTTTGACTTACTTTGATCTCATAGATGTCATCATTGTATTTGAAATGAAGTGTTTGATGGTATGTGGATGGGATTGCTTCCATGTTATGTAACCAGCAATGGCCCGTTATCTCCAGGTATCAGGATTTTGCATTGACAATGTAGAAAGTAACGTCGAGAGTAGTGGGTCTAGTAGTGATCGGTAGGGTGATCTTTCCTATTCATTTTTCTTTAAATCCATTGATATTGATGTCGCTTGTTACAAATTTTTTTCTAGTCCCATTTGTTCGATTGTGCTCTAAAAAAAGATTTTGATACCACTATTTGTTTTTATCATCATGGTATGCATGCAAAGTTCTTCATTTTAAGCATAATAACTAGTACGTCATGATGTGGGAACTTGACATGACCTATGTTACAATCTTTAAATGAAATTCCAGTTCGCTAATTGCTTGATTCGGGAAGGAGTTTAGCCTTTTTATTATAAACCGTGAGGTCATAGTACTCCATTAACCTCCTCCTCTTGAATTTGGTTAAATTGTTAATCTGGTAGATCTAGATCATGTGACTGTGGTAGAAGTGGTATAAGTACTTTTTCTCAGATTGATCTTCGACCTTCTTCTTATTGTTTCCATTCTTATATCCTTCTAGATCGATAATGTACTCGTGCATTCTCCTATATTTAAAATTGTATCCTGGCAATCTGTCGTAATAATTGTCAGTTTCATGATATGTTACCTTAGGGTGCATACAATACAATTTGCCTTCGATTGGCTCTAGAGGTTGAACCATACGGAAGAACTTGTATTTCTCCAGTATAGGGTAGATCGATGAGATCCTGACATTCATCTTTGGAAGGACCGATTTGGGTAATAAATTTCTTTTTCGTAATTTTCCAGTGTCTGTTTTAACTCACTTTTTATCACCCTGGTCATCTTTGTTGTATGTACTGTCTTTATCTGTGTTTGGACCCTTTGTTGCTTGGATGTTTTTAGTAGATTTATGCCTTTCGAACATCATCATTTTAAGGTTGATATATTTATTTATCTTTGTAATCATGTCTTCCAAATTTGAGGGTTTTCTTTAGAAAAGATATTCCTTTGTTTTACAATCGATCTGTAGTGCCTTGGTAAATACTTAAATGGTTGCCTTTTGATCAAAATTATCCACCTTCCGAGAAAGTTTGAGAAACTTCTTTATAAAGACTTCGAGCTTCTCCCCCTAAGATTGTTTGAGACTGATAAGAGTGCATAAATTCTCTTTCTTATTTTTTTAATGAGCATACGTCTTGATGAAGATCTTTTGTAACTGGTCGAATGTGATGATTAAATTTTTAGGTAGAGAATGGAACCATTGGAGTAACTACCACTGGAGACTGGTAGCGAACAGTAGACAAAAAATGTGGTTTAAGTTCGAATACAGCCCTAATGAATCTCAGAATTGCTGGACATCCTCTATAGGACCGGTGCCTTCCTACTTAAGTATTTTTAGAGTATTAAACCTTGCCGTTACTTCCATATTAAACAACTCTTTGGCAATCAAACTACCTTGCAATTTGTTTAACTCATCTTTATTGCCTAGAGTTTAAGCTTCTATATAAACTCCTTGATTCGCTAATCTAGATGTTCTTGTGTGACATACTGATGCAGTACTGGAATGGCTTAACATATAGGTTAGGGATTACGATTACTGCTTCCCTTATTCAAATCTTTACGAACTGGCACCCTGGATAGAGCTCGCAGCTCTTCTGCTGGGTGCTTCGAGTACTGCATCCCCTGCTAATTTTTGACTAATCTTCTCATCCCAGATGAATTGATGCTTCTGGTACGTGTGGATTATTGTACTAATACCTGGAAGATCCTCTGCTAGTTATACCTCGAGGTCCTAGCATATTTCATGTTGAAACCCTGGTAGTTACTAATATGGCCTCACACTCCCTAGGAGCCTAAACTTGTTGATTGTCTTACAATAATTTTAAGGTAGTCTATAATATGGTCGTCAGGCCTTCATGTCGCTTGAAATCTATTTGTCGAGTTCTACATTCATCTTCGAGTTTATGTTCGCAAAGCCTTCGGTCGTGTTCCAGCTGACGTTTAAGCTCGTTTTGCTTCTCTGTTTTGGTGTTGAGGTTCGCCATTAATTATGTTAGCTAATCAGGTTCTATGGATAATTCATGTTAAACTGCAGTGGCTAGTCGCTTAGAAGTCACCATGATTGAAAATTGATCTTTGAGTAACTGTCTAGCTTAGGCTTTCACGGAAATGTCTTCTTTCTCACAGACAATGCCAAATTTAAGGGCCTAATTTTGTAGCCCGAATGACACTTACACCAAGCATACCTATGACATAATTAGTATTACAAATAATATAAATGCACATAGGTATTTTAGTGTGGAAACCTTTGAATTGGTAAAAACCACGACCTCGGATTGAGGATTTAGTAACTGTATCTTTATTGCTTGTGACTGATATTTTTATTACAATTGATGATCTTGTTAGCTAGAAAATATTTGTCCTCTTCTCCTCTATGTCTTATCCCTTTTATAGACCTCCCTGTCAGTTCGCTTTCATGTGTAAGCACGTTCTCCTATAATGAGGGAAAGTGGGAGTTACTCATATAACTATCAGTTCGTAGGAGATAGGTGTCCTTGAATCGTTCTGCTTCATCTCTAGTGCACAAGCCATGTTCTTCTTTAGTTCGTGGTCCAGGTGTTATTATTTACAGCGTGTATGTTACGTAAGTCTGGCATGATACTAGTTCGGGGCTAGCCAAGCCCGGGGGATAGTTCCTTACAATTCTGGTATTCCAAATTGTTCTTTGAATTAAGTATGTTATAGAACAACTAGCATATGGGTACGCGCGGTGCGTGCCTTCAAATTTTTGCTAAACCACATTGTTATATCCTTTGTATGACTTTGTAATTTTTTTGCTCTCCAAACCATAAATACAATTTTCTATATCTTTGGCTTGGCTTTAGTAGGAAGGTTTGTTCTACCACAAGTTCACAAGGCATGATAGATCGAATCATCACTTCAAAGTAGCCATTAAGACATGATGAACTGATTAAATACAACAAGAGAGGTGTTAAATAAAATGCAGTAAAGGAGTTGAAGATAGATAGGGTGTGAAAGGGATGAAACAACTGTGATCAATAAGAGTTTTTGTAGCTTGGTGCTAGAGCAAAAAGAAGTATTTTGGAAAAATTAGACCCCAACACTCTTTTGTACCATGAAGCAGATCCTTGCATGATGGAGATACAATTGTAGTTATACCATGATTCGAAGTAGTAGTCATTTCTTCTTCTTTTTGAATTAGAAGAAGTTTATATGGATAATCCCCTCAAGCCCAAGAGGAAGCGTTCGCTTTATTTATGGCCCATTCATCTCCCTTTGGTTAACGCGATCATTCCCTTGAAGAAGATATCCCGTTAGCCACAAAGCCATGTTTATTTCTTATTTTTCTTCATTTCTTAAACCCATCATCTCAATATTTAATGAACTGTTCATAAGCAAAATATGAACACACAAATGTATATGCAAGAAAACTTCATATATACTACGAGATTCAAACTGACTAAAATTCTGAAAACATAAAGCTGATGCCTACTTAACAAAAGAAACATATATCACATTGAACATAAAACCTAGATTGGTGAAGCGAGCGACAAGTTCAAGTCTGTACTGCGAGGACACTCATGCAATACTGTGAACTCCAAGATTTTATATTCCTTGTCCCAGTTCAACCCAAACACATCTCCAGCTATGATTTTCCTTTGCTGAATAAAATATGCTCCCCAACCATTGTAGATATATATCATAATGGCCGTTTCGAGTCTTACGAAACATTAGGTGATAATGACTATTGGCATCCTTATCGAAAATAGTAATTGGAGCCTTCCCGTCGTAGATCAGGTTTTGAGCTCCATTCCAGTCATCCTTAAGGAATCTATAAAAGTTCTTCCTACCTATATTGAAATTCTATTCTATCTCATTAGCTGATGTAATTTTATGCATGATCTTGCATATAGTCTTGGCTTGTTCTTCTTTAATCGCCTGTTCTTTTTCATCTTCTTTTATGGTTGGGAAAAGTTGTAGAAAGGTCCATCCATCTCGGCTAACTCAAGTAATTAGAGAGAACAAGCCTAGTTAGTATTTATAATATAGAGGCCTAACTTCGCGAGAGGGGAAGTTAACTCTTATACTATGAATTTATCTTCGACCAGGGGATTCAAGCATACAATCAATAATAATAGGACTAATTTACTGACAATATACTTGCGTGAAGGCCTAGAATGGGTCACTCCACAACCTCTGGTGAGGATTTTTAAGAGTATTGTTATAAATATCGAGTAGTCGAAGTATCGGGAACTGGGTGATTGCAGGGTATTCGAAGGTAAACTTGTAAGGTCTGCCGGGAGAGATTTTCTAACCCCTTCATAGTTCTTCCTCCCCCTATTTATAGAATATAGGAAGAGCTGAGTCACCATGAGAGGTTAAGTTACATGTGTATCCTTCGGGGAAAACTCACTTGTACCCAGAGTTGGTTCTGACGCTGTAATTGTCGAGTCTGATACTGTAGCTGTTATTCTTGACACTGTAGCTGTTGGTTCTGACACTGTAGTTATTGGATCTGGCACCGCAGTTGTCGGGCGGCGTGCTCCACTGTTCTGTCTGGTGAGCTGGCCACCTGACATGTTTCCCTTCCACCATGTACGCCCATGGTCGAAGTATTTATGGTTCGATGATTCCTTCGAGTGTTCGAATAGTCTCAGAAGGTTTCGTGGGCTTGATTATTGACTTACTAGGCTTCGAGTTATCAGGTAGGCTTCGATGATGCCTTTGAGTGTTTGAAAAGTATTAGAAGGCTACAAGTAGGCAACTACATATAACCTGTTCCAAATCAAGATTTTATAATATGTTTACAAGTCTCTCTTATTAGTTTTGATAAATGTTACATATCTCATTCTTTCCCTACTAAATATAACATAGGATATAATTACATTTATGCTCGTAACAGAATAGTAAAAAAAATTCCTTTTTTGTTTGTTAAGGTAAGCAAATTTACTAATTAAAAGTATAGTAAAGAAATATAAGAGCCTATTTTTTAGTTTTAAAGTATTAATCCCTTCATATTTATTTTATAAATATGTTCAATATTTGGCATGCTAATATCATGGGAAACATTATATTGATCCACATTGTATCGAAGTGCCTACAGTAAAAAACATGCTGAAATTACGTTATCAGACTCACTAACATGCTTTTTTCATGTTCTTAGGGGCAATAGGTCAATGGAAGGCTCTCCGTTAATGTGATTTATTTCCCTCACGAAAAATCGAGGCATAATTTATTCAATGAAGGCGTTCTTCTAATACTGTTTAGGAATATTATCGAAGTATAGTGAACTCGAAGTGTTAATATTCTTCATCCAGTTCACCTCAATCAAATCTCTGCTAACCTCACCTTCGTAGATTTTAGATTCTGTATTTACTAAAAGCAATCGACTACGGTAATTGGAACTATTGGATTTAACTTCTTCAGCTTGTTTCTGATTGTTCTCAAGGTACTTTGTAGCGATATTATTGTACAAAGGTCTGGTCACAATTATATTATACGACGAAGAAGGTTGAGTTGCTGAGCTACTCTGCTACTGTGGTAAAAGAGCTATCAACCTATTACAAATTAATGTAACAAGTAGAGAATGTTTATACAGAAATTATGAGAATAAATACTACTTTTGCCATCATTACAAAATCAGACCCAGGGAACAATAAATTCCAAAATCGATACTGGCAAGAGGAAAAATAAATTTTCCCCCTACTAAAGTCGTAATATTACAGCAGACATGTTTTTGAGATCCACAAGTACGAATATCTCATCCAAAATAATAATAAAAATTAAAAAATTATAAAAGTCATTTTAAACTATTATATCAAGCCACGTGTATGTGTAAGGCAGACATTGTCACCATTTCATGAATTACTTGTCATTTGTTTTAGTACATTTTGTCTTACCTTTTACCAGATTTATTATTTATAAGAAGGCAAATTCTTTTACCAATTCTGCTACTATTTCTTATCTTGTTTATAGTTAGGTATCACGTGCGGTTCACAGGAGTTTGTCTTGTTTTTGGTTCCAAAAGCAATCCTGATTCATCGAACAGTTTCTTCTTCTTACTTGACTGCAAAAACTACAAAAACTACCTCGATTATTTGTCACAAACCGTCTGTGTGACTGCTGCCTACCAAGTGTTTGATTAATGGCCGGTACTCTACTCCTGTAGATGGTACTCTACTTTACTCACGGAATGAACAATAGAAAATCATTTGCAGGGCTACTACCAACTAAACTCTGTCATTTATTTTAGGAAACTCTAGCATTATTTCTGAGAACTATGTCATTTGGTAACAGCTAGTTGTCATTTGTCTTATATAAATTTACAGTTGTTTAGTCTTCTTTGTTATTTATTTTATATAACTTTGCCATTTGTTATGAAAAAAATCTACTACTTGAATATTACAGTAGGTTTGTAGGCCGTGGGCTCCACAAATTAGGTCATAGGTAAGGCCGTGGGATCCAGAAGTACGAATGCAACTTCCTAAATAATAATAAAAGATGTTTGAATCATTTAATGATATATTATCACGCCATGTATCCAATTTTAATTCCTCGATGTACACATATCATTACTATTTTGGGACGTGTAAGGCAGACCCTGTCACTATTTCATGCATTTGTTGAATGCCAATTTTTCATGCTTTTAAACATAAGTTATATTGAATCATTCAGACTCTATCACCATCAGCTATATTATTTGGCATTTATTTACTGCTGGTTAGGGTTAGGTAACACGTGCGATTCACACGAGTTCGTCTTGCTTTTGGCGCCAAAAACTATTTCCATTCCTCAAATACTTTCTTCTTACACGGCCACTGTAAAGACCGGAAAGACCATAAAAATTGTCCCGATTCTACACATCGTGTGTGTGATTGACAATCGCAAAAACTATCCTGGTCGTACAAACCATTTTCTCACAATCATCGTGATTTTACCCATCTTGTGTATGTGATTTCTATATTATTTCAATGGCAAATCGTTTCTGTGACTACTATCTACCATGTGTTTGATTAAAGTTTATTTTTTTTTTACAATAAAGTCTAATAAAGAAATGAATGAATAATTTGACATGGAGAACCAAACGTAGGAGGGTAGAGCCATGAAGGGCACCTCTAATGCTAAAAGTTACACCTCTTAGTGTATAGGTATGGGACTTTACAAAATGTCTGTAGCTCTGCCTGAAGAGGAGAAGGGTGTTCTTCATAACAATTGCTTTGCACCATTAGTGCTAATTGATTCAATAGGAACGATGTCGATGCTGGTTGTAGAAATATTCGATCGTCTTCACGGTGACATGAGGTTCCGATTTAGGGGAACGATAATTCAGATAAAACCAATTCATGTTTGTCCGATTTTGGGGTTACGTGTCTCTCCTATTACTTTGTTAATCCTGAGCATATAGCGAATTTTTGAATGGGACGATTTTCCAAGAATAAGAATACATATGGGTTTAAAGAAATTGACGGGGATTTAAAATAGGCAAAATTGAAAAGACATCATGGTAAAGTTCTAATTTGTCATTTGTTTCGTCTGCTTTATCATTATTCTTCATTTCATTTGTCACCCCAAAAATTTATGTATTATATTTGCAATTTTTCGCTAATTATTTTCTAAGGTTCTTATCATTACATTGTATATTATTTGGTATTTTTTACCCAATCTTATTCTTAGACGTCTGTGAATTTTTTTGCAGTCACTGTTCTTCGATTAAATTTGTTAAAAATTATACTATATTTTCTCCTCCCGAACAAGGGGAGAAACGTTGATGTAAAGTATGTTGGTCTGGTTTGTGATCTAGTAAAGTTCAACAGATTCCCCTGGGGTAAGCAAGTCTATAATTTCTTGTAGAAGAAAATAGTGAAGTTTGCCAATATCGATCGGCTGCTAATATAAAATTGGATAAAACTTTATCACTGCACGGATGTACCAAGGTGTTGATGATATGATCTTTCCCCTCTATTCATGGCTGGAAGTTTCCAAGAATTTACGAATTCATACATTTGATCCCTAAGCTACAGGGTTGGAGGATAACATTCTTTAGACGTCACAAAATTGTGACGTTTAACAAGTTTTTTACTAACCCCATCTTGTTGGTAATAGTTATGAAGGCGTCTGAGACTGACATGCAGCAAGAACTTGTGGAAGAGGCCATGGTAATCTTCTATTCTTTATATGAATGATTCATTTTATTGTTTCTTTGTCATTTAATTTAGGTTTTGTATCATTTTATTTGCTTAGGTTTGGAATTCGTTATCCTCCTCTTATCATTTGTTTGATTTCTTTTTATGTAATTTCCCTATTATTATTATGTCTCTTTTTTCATCTATTTTATGTCTATTGTCGTTGTTAGACTTTTTTCAGTCATTTCTAAATTGCCCTTTGTCATCGTTATCTATTTGAATATTTCAGAGAAATTATATCGAAACACCTACAATCGGCGTTGCGCTTACAATCGAACTACTTGCAGTCAGTACACCTCCAATCGGTAACAGTTCTTCTGCCACTAAGATCAGACTCGTAGTAGATAAAGTATACTCCCAATTGGAGGTCTATGGTAAAATATTGCAGAGTCATGGTAAAATGTTGGAACAAATTTTGATGTCTACAGTTAGTGGAATTACTCTATCACTTCGAGATAGTACTTTACTTCTTGGGCAATACTAGTTCTCCAATCCTAAGAAAACCACGAAACGCAAGCGTGATGAAGAAGGTAATGAGAAAGAAGATGGGAAAAGGAAGAAGGTGAAGCCAAGAACCTGGCAAAGAGATCTCCAAAAAAAAAAAGATTGAAGAAAAGAAAAAATATAAGGGATAAAGGGATAAGGCAGAAGAAGAACATGGAAAAAAAATGTAAAACCAATGCCAACAAGAAGGCAGAAGAAGCTGATGTACCCCTGAAGAAAAAATTTGAAGACACGAAGATAGAAGATCGTACTGATGAACAATTGGATCATGTCCCACTGATCCAATTGAAAACCTTAATCCCCAAGATCCCCAAGAAAGGCTTGGGTAATAGAGTTCCAAAGATGAGGCGGGTGGAATTCCCAGAACTTGATGAAATTTAATCAACTGTAGAAAATTTACTTCAGCAAGTTATACCTAGAGAGGGATTGAAGGTGGTAAAAGATTTAATGGTAGATGATGAAGTTGAAGTTACGAGGGAAGTGAATTTGGAACTGATATCGTCTGAATATGGTGGTGCTCTTCTAGAGGTATCTTTCGTTTACTACTTCTTATCATTTATATGATTTTATTTGACATTTGTTTTTAAAAAAATTGGCATTTACTTTATAAACTTTGTCATTTGTTCATAATTTTTTGGCATTTGTTCGGATGTCTTTGTCATTCTCTTTTCCATAATTTTTATTTCTTCTAAAGTATTTGTTCATTTCACTTGTTGTATGTGGGAGAATGGTAATGAAAAAGATGATGATGTTGAAAAAGATGTCGAGGTTAAAGTTAAATCTGTTGAAGAAGAGCAACCTCAAGTTGCTAAAGAAGAAGATTCAAAATAACAAACTGTAGTGGTGTATTATAATGGGAAAAAATGATGTAATGGAAGAAGCCAATGAAGTATTTAACTGATATTTATTTGTATTGAGCTATCCATAATAATAACATCATCTATCCATAACATATTTTTTAATTTGTTTCTTCTTTACCCATTGTTGTATAGACTATGGTGGTTGCAGAGGTAGTAAAAGCTGATATAGCATTCTTCAACTAAGAGGAAGTTGTTGGTGAAGCTTATCAGGTAACTTATCATTTGCTTGCTGGTGACTTCTTATTTTCATCTTTTATTTTACCATATCTTGTATCACTCTTATCATTTGCAGTCTGTTTATATATAGACTAGTCCAGACAAAATAATTGTTGTATCTGTCTAGGAACAGACTATGAAGGTTACAAAAACTGAAGATGAAGCTAATCAGGTAACTTATCATTTGTTTGTTGGTAACTTCTTATTTTCTTTTATTTATTTTTACATATCTTCTATCACTCTTATCATTTGTAGTCTGTTTATTAATAGACTAAAGAGTGTAAATAGGAGGTAGAATAGAGTAAAGAGGAAGTAGTTGATGGCAAGGATGATGATGATGGAAATTCACAGAAAAAACCAGACCCTGTGAAAGTAATAAAAGAAATGGTTGTTGACCAGACCAATGTATAAAGTACTTTTAAACTAAACAACTGGTTTATTACTCGTTCTCATGTAATATGCACATTTATATTTCAATTTCTTATTTTGACATATCCCTTCCAACTTGTTTTAATGGAGATAGAAGTGGATGTCACCTTAAAAAAGAGGCATACACTAACTGAAGAAGATATTAATGATAGAGCCTTCTCATTGGCTTGTCAAATGAACCTATTGCATGCTCACCTTGACGAGCTTCTTCTGGGAGTGTTATTCGAATCTTTTATTCAAAGACCCATCTCCTAGAATGAGAAAAACCAGGTGGACCAAGTCTGGTCACTAAGGAAAGATAAATTATCTCCTGAAGCAATGGACTACAACAAGAGTACCTATAGGAGGATAGGTAAAGAAATTATTTGTGTTAACGCTCTCTACACCTTACACCCAAAAGAATGGTTGGAGAATGAGGTATTTATATCATTTATTTCTTTTCCTCTGTCATTTAATGGGTTATCCTTGTCATATATGTCATTTTTTCATAAAACTGTCATTTGCACAGTAGTCTCTACCATTTGTTTTCAAATTGTCTATCATTTTTTCATTGCACTTTGGCATTTCTTTATACAAAAGATATTTTCCTTACTTTTTATCATTTGTTTGAACGTTATTGTTATTTATATTTCTAAACTTTTTAATTTTTTGTTTATAATTTGTCATTATCTTTTTCTGCTGAGGTCATTAATATTTATATTAAAGCCCTGATTCAATATTTTGATGTGCAATATCGTGCCCGCCCACCTAAAGAAAAGATAGTACTGGCGGATGTCCATTGCTGTCAATATATATCCAGGGATTTTAATGTTTGGGCTCATATTATGTCCTTTCCAGCAGGTGCGAAATTGAAGAAGAAATCAATTTTGGATCAAATTACATATATGCAATAGGATCCTACATTTTTTCATTTTTTCCACCGAGGAGATTTGAAAGTGATGAATTCAAAATTAATATTCATTCCCTGGAATCTAAATGGTAATCACAGGTTCATTTGTGTTGTGTCCTATAAGAGAAGAAAAATATGCATCTACGATTCACTGGTGGATGTAAAAATTGCAAATACATAGAAGATGAAGAAGTTATCTCTTGGATACCAGCGTATTGAAGATCAGCTATCAACGATCCTCCCAAAAATGTTGATATGGACAGATTTTGTTGATCATAGTAGTCTACCTACTGGTTCAGAGGTAAAGACTTATGGTATTAACTCCATATGAATAACTTGTTTTGGGGAATGTCCAATGCAGCCAAATAGTAATGACTGCGAGATCTATATGCTTGTCTTTATGGACAATATCCTAAGGGGGATGAAATTTCCAGATCTGATAAACAGTGATGAATGTCGTTACACAATTGCTTATGACATATTAAGGCTGGAAGTTGAGCCGCAGGGGATTTTTAAACTTTGACATCTATTTTGTTGTAATGTATAATTTATAAAATTTTGTAAAGTTATAAACAGTTATTAATATCATTTATTTATATGATATTTCTCATTTGTTATATCTTTTTTGTCATTCGTATATGACATATTTGTCATTTGTTAGAATGGAGTCAGAATTTAGTATGTCTAGTTGGATGTAATTGTCATTTTATGAATTATATATCATCCATTTATAAATAATTTGTTATTTCTTATGTATGATTTGTCATTCTTACTATATTTTTTATCATTCGTTATATATGATTTGGCATTTGTTATATATCACTTGTCATTCGTCATCTATGATTAGGTATTTGTTATATATGATTTATGAAACATTAACCAATAATTGATCTATTTGGTTTATAGATAGGCAATTAGAATGCATGATGTATGGAATAAATTTGCAGGTATTTTATTTCTTTTTCTTTGATTATGGTTTATGGGAAACACAAGTGTGTTTAAGAGTATTAATTAGATTTTTTAATCCCATAAACTCAAGCTAAGTCTATAAAAGCCTATGAGAACGATGATAACACAACCTCCTTTTCATTATCTTCTACAATGGATAATGACAGTCCAAGAGCAACAAAATATTACACAACCTCTGAAGATGAAGAAGAAAGGGATTATGATTATCTCGTAGAAGATTTTGTTGGTGATGATGACTTTGATGAAAAGAAGAGTAAGCATGATGACTTTATTGAAATAGATGGAGATGAGAACGCTGACTCTGATGACGATGGTGTCTCTAATAGTGATGGGGACTCTGATGGTGTCTCTGATAGTGATGGTGATTCTTATGATGATCAACTCTGATAACGGTGGTGACTTCGATGGTGATGGTGGTAATGGGGATGCTAGTGGTGATGGCAACCAAGGTGGTACCGATGTACTAAGAGCCAAGAAGGCCAAAACTTGCTGAATGTATTTGACATTTTATTAAATTTATGTCATCCATCCATTAGTCATCTATCATTTTGTTTTGCGTTTTTGTCATGTTGTCATTTGTTATCTATAGTTTATCATTTTTCATTATTATCGATTCATATTATCTTTTCAAAGAATTTGCTCTTTTGTTCCTGTCATGTCTAGTCATTCTAAGACGAATATATAATTTTTCATTTGTTATATATTAGGTTATGAGCCCGTGCTACGCACAGTTGTTGAAATTTATAATGATTGATAAAAAATATATAATGGAGAAAATGATTTCTTTAGCCTTCCTTAAGAAAACTTTACAATGAACAATCTTTAAGAAACAACGGCTTTGAAATATTTACTATATTATAAATACCTTTATATGGTCTTATTTTTCATAGCACATGGTTACTAATTGTAATGATTTTGGCAAATAGAAATTTACACTGTAATCTAAATGCATTATGCATTTTGAAGAAAACCATATGTTATCAAATATTTAATCGCATTTAGTTTGTAAAATCAAACTTATATTTAACTATGCTTTTCTAGGTAGAAGGTACTAGATGTACATTAATAAGTTTCTAACAAACCATAATAAGATTAGTGTACATGCAGTAGTATCTCACACACAAACTTTAACTACCATAATAGTTTATAAAAAAACACCCTACCATAATTTATGTTTCAGAGATAACTTACCTCTAATCTTGCAAACAAATTCTGCTCAAACCATTTTATGAGTGGTGGTGGGGAGATATATATTCTATACTTAATTATACAACAGAGAAGAATCAATATAAGTAAAGAATTGATATAAGAAAATATATGATTGGAACATCCAATGCTTAAAAAAATGATATGTACTCTTAATATCATAAATAGTAAGAAATGATAGATTTAGCATTACATCTGGCTAAAATGAAACGAAGATAGAGAAAGTGTAGTAAGAAAATCAAGTAATTGGCTGGTATTATTTTCCAAAGCTATGACATTTGCTATGAACTCTTTAGCATGGATTTGGACTGACCTAGCTTTATGGTAACAACTAAGGCTTAACCCCTCCCAAAATACAGATACGCCATCAATTTTTCACAAAACTCTTACCTATATTATCCACTCAATATCTATGATCTTATGTAATATGGCATTATAGGAAAAAAAATATGTTTATGTCCCAAAACAAACCCTCCTTCATGTTTCTGTATATTCATATTCATACAAAGAAAGTTTTGATATAGGTGAATGATACAATATATAAGCAGAGAAAGTAATCTCAGTTCTCTTTGTTCAAGTGAGTTAGTTGAGGAACTCTGTAACAGTAGCAATGCATCTCCTGTGATTACATCCACCACAACTTTGTCTCTACTATTATTGTTGAATATAGGTATTGACGCCCCTGTTAATACGCCCGAAATTGATAGGTATCATTTTCCGAAGCTATGACATTTGCTCTGTGCTCTTTATCATGGATTTGAACTGGCCTAGCTTTATGCTTGCAACCAAGGCTTAACCTTTCCCAAAATACAGATACGCCATCAGTTTTACTCAAAACTCATGCCCGTATTATCCACTCAATATCTATGATCTTATGTAGTATGGCATTATAGGAAAAAAAATATGCTTTTGTCCCAAACCAACCTTCCTTCATGTTTTCGTATATTCAGATTCATACAAAGAAAATTTTGATATAGGTTAATTATACAATATATAAGCAAAGAAAGTAGCCTCAGTTCTCTTTGTAGTATTGCTGAATATAGATATTAACACGCCTGTAAATGTGCCCGCAAGCATTGAATTCTTCTGCAACCATTGAAAGAATGAAATATATGAAAATAAACCACATGACAAAAAAATTGTCTATAGGAAAAGAGTGCAAAGTTTAGTAGATCATAAGTAAAAATAAATAATTAGAGAATAAGTTGGTCAGTCTCTAACGCCGTTATGCCAAGGAACATCTCCACCAAAAACACCACCATCGCTGATATAGCACATGAAATTGCGATAAAGTATAAGCACACTCCATATTTTAAGTTTATTTGTATTTGTAATAATTGAATAAGTGGTTTTACGATCTTCATGATTCTAATTGAGCAGTATTCCTAAGAACTTCGTATAATAAGGTTATAATAGATGTATACCCCAATAAGCACCCTCCTTGCATATCTTCATAAACTACAATAAGACCAACAACTTATTAGGTCACCAATTAGCTCCTGTAACCACACAAATGATGTATGCTTAAAAATAAATATGTTAAGACAATGTATCAGCAATTCCATGAAATAACAAATATTCATGCATCAAATTTAATTTAGGCATGATGGCTCTAGCTGATATCATAAACTCTTTCCCATTGTGATTTCATATTAATCCAAGAATAATCTTTAAAAGTACAACCCCAAACCATATACGACCAATTCAGAAAGAGCACTCCCTTGTGGAGTTTCATATTACATGTTATGAGATGATAAAAGAAGCCATTTCAAAGATATTTGATCGAAGAGCATTACAACAGAATAACATGTACATGCCTATGTACATCTATCTTGCATAGTCCAGCAACCAAACAGAAAGATACAATAGGATATCTCCATTTAAATCGAACAAATATAAATAACGTCACTTGCGTTTAAAATAGTGTGCAGGTTTTGCGCTCTTAGGGATTGGATGATATGTAAATATATGACTATCTACTATTTGGGGATTGGAGGATCTACAAAGATATATTGGATTAAAGGGATCCTTCAACTCATAATCAGAACTCATTATTCTAGTCAGCTACAAAAGTCAAAAGATCAAGTCAAATTGATGTTGGAATTAAAAAGGGAATGAGATATTAGACATATAACATAAATAATAAACTTTTGGCCTTTACATAAAGTTGGGTAGCGCAGTGACTAGTTGGGATAAAAGAATGTATGGAAAGAGGAAAATGTCTTTAAGATAAGGGTTGAAGAACTTAGAAACGACCCCTCAACCTGAAGATATACTTGTACATATGAGAGTAAAAAAGGTATCCTTGTACAATATTACCATCTTTAATATTCTAGTATCGATATAGTATAAGAAATGCTTGGTAAAAAGACTTCCATACGCATAGGAACAATCAAGTAACTAATAGAAGCTAAGGCTAAGTCAAGTAACAAATAATCAAAACCTAAGCATATATACTACCCAGCAGCTCCAAAATTTCCAAAAGAGGCACATTATTGCAACAACAATAAACGCCGGTAAAGTGGAAATAAATGGGAAGCAGACACAGTGAAGAACGAAGGTGGACCGTTTTATGCTTCACATAAAGTTGGACTGGGCAGAAAATTGAAAGTTTTTAGGCATCAAATCCCAATGGAAACCCTTAAATGTAGTAGATAGAGATATAGTAGAGTGAGTGCAATCTTTTGAAGCCAAAAGCATAACCTCCTCGGTTTCATATTCCATTAGCACTAAAGGAAATATTGATATGAGTTCAATCTCTTGAAGCCAAAAGCATAACCTACTCAATTTCTTATTCTAAGTGTAAATTTTTCCTAAGAATTTGAAACCATAATCCCCACAACTCTTGTAATAAACAAATATTAATATGTTATACAATTGACTCATTATAGTAGGACGTGGAGGTTTAGACAATGGCTAAAAATAATTTTTCTATTTAGAAGAATAAATATATAGGGCATTATTAGAGAGATTATTGGCTAATAAAAATCCTGCAATTGATTCTAATATGTTATATAATGGACTCATTATAGTAGGATGTGGAGGTTTAGACAATGGCTAAAATTAACCTTTCAATTTAGAAGAATAAATATATAAAGCATTACCAGAGAGATTATTGGCTAATAAAAATCTTGTAATTGATTTGGGGAGAATTCCTATAATTGTCTGGAGGAAATCAAGATGAAATTAGAGTCCTAAAGTTGGGGATTAAATCAATCATATCAGTAAACAAAAATTTCAACACAATTGCTTACCATTCTCACTTCATAGAATATCGTATCTACTGAGTGATTCAATGTTGGTTTCTGGAAGTAAAATCCAGGGAGAAATCCTGCAATTGGTTGGAGGAAATTAAAATGAAATTAGAGTCCTAAAGTTGGGGATTAAATCAATCATATCTGTAAATAGAAATTTTAACACAATTGCTTACCATTCTCACTGCATAGAATACTATACCTACTGAGTGATTTAATGTTGGTTTATGGAAGTAAAATCTAATGACCTATTTCGACCTACAAAAACAAACAATATCTAAAAAAATTGTTTTCACAAAAGAAGTAAGCATGTAAAAAGATTACCTATTCTTGAGCCGCTAGAAGAAGCTTCAATGTTCTAGGTAATTACTGTTGAAGAAGAATCTTCAATATTTTTCTTCAAAACCATGAAGTGAAATTATAAACCTGTAAGTAATGAAAAGCTCAGTGTAAAATACCTGGATTCATTTCTAGATTTTAAATTATCATACAATAGAAAAATGCAATTTACTCATAATTCCAATAACACTTGAGAATTCTCATATAGAAATTGAAATTTAACCCATAAATTTTTATGAATCAATTTTACTTGCCTCAATTGTGCATGTAGAGAGAGAGAGAAAGAGAGAGAAGGATCTGGAGGAGTCTTTTACATAGAGTCAGGTGGTGAGGGGATAAAAAATTAAAGTACCATGATTGGAAGGAAGATAATAAGGGAAAACTATTTTGGTTCCTATTATAGTGCACAATAGTTGATGAGAGAACCATATGTATATTTTTATTCAACACATACAATAAGACAAAACTATTTTAGTTGCATGACTAATAAAATACTTGATGCTGCAATAATAAAGTATAAATTCTCTGATAGGGTGTAAAGACAACTACTATAGTATGTAAAATCAGATGACTCAAAAGGACTTATTAATATAAACTCATAAATAAATGTTTCTCGTGACTTTGAGAGGATTGCAGCCGATGACTATAGCAAATGGAGTATGGAAAAATAACCATTGTAACACACACAACAACTAACAACAAAACTATTGTGAAAAGGAAGAAGAAACATTATTTACCGCCAATTCTTGGAGGTGTATCGTTAGACTTCCTAAGATGATTCACAATAGCTCCTTACCACAGATACAAAATATAAGGTACGGTGATCCAAAATGAAAGAAGAAGCTCAAATTAAAGCTGTAAAGCTTTCTGAAGATGTATGTTATTTCAGTCCAATAGAGTAAGAAATCCATAATATAAAGAGAAACTATAGATTATTAACCCCTTAAAATAATAGTTACAAATATCATAATCAAAGAGAGATAAGGTGGGCAACAAAAATCAAAAATGAAACTCACAAATTTCTATAGAGTTATACTACTTAATAAAAAATTTAAGTAGGAACATAACTCCAATACACAACTGTCCTTGAAATGAACCCAGAGATGCATACCTTATGTTTTGAGCATGTGACTGAAGAATGAAGATGCATGGTTAAACCTGAAAATATACATAAAATCCAAAGAGTAAGAGTTTAGTATAATTAGATATGATGAAGAGATACTCAAGTTGGTGAACTCAAGTTCTTTATATTCTTTGAGCATACAACAAATAATACATTAAGATACTAAGACTATATAATGTCAGAAAGTAGATTACATTATCAAGGATATTGATAAAGAAGAGCAAAGAAAGAATAAGTTTTTTTGATCAAAGAAGTCGTATCCTCTCTAAATTTTCCATAAGACATTTCCATCTTTAACGTCAAGTTTTTTTGAATCATTGGGACCGATAAAAATGAAAAATTACAAATTAAATTTGCTGAAAGATTACCTATGCTGGCACCAATTTAAAAGAACCCCTCTAGAGTAATCGGACTATAGAACAAATCAACAACGGGGCACGAATGACCATGGCAAACCAAAGGGATCACAACCTTATTTCACCTCTCCATTCTCCTATAATAACAAATTTCAAGAAACCCTAACTACAACAAATCGATCTAGAAATGCCAATTCTACAACTCAATCGGGATTCCAAAATTCAAAATCCTAACCCTAAAATAAAGATCCAGATAGAGAAATTACACAGAGACTCCCTCTCTCGGAGATGATTGGAATTGGTGGAGAGAGAGAGAAAGAGAGAGCAATTTGGGTAAAAATTGAATGAGTAAATTTTTTTGATAAGTAATTGAAATAGTAACTTGTAGGGGTTTCAAGGTTACCTATTATTAACATAAAGGGAGGGAACATAAATGCATGTGTATAAAGGTGAAAGGGGAGATATCTTTTCGTAGATATTAAGAGAAACTTATTGAGCATAATGGCCCTTCAAAATCTAGGATTAGTAAATAGACGCAAGATGTTATCTCGTTCATTTGAACTTGAGTTTAAAATTGAACACTTCTACCGAGGATGGGGAAGGAAGTCATTAGCTAGGAAGTCATTACCGGGTCTTTGCTTGGTGAGTCTGTCCATCTTGCTACGCCTAAGGGCTGACTGATATCTATATGGCTATTATGAGCTTTCTCAGCTTGCACAGGTACTTGCTTTACTTTCTAATGGGCCTACTTAGTTATTCTCTTATCTATAGCTAGAATCCGATATCAGTCAAGGTTCACCTATCTTATGTGAGTGAGTCATTGGTCGAGTACGCTCGGGTCCTTCCTCCCCTATAGCGGTGCTACACTTTTGTAATGCTTTTTCAAACTTAGGTCAATCCTATATAGGCTTGGTTACTCATCACCTATAGACCACTACACAGGATTCTTAGTAGTATGTGTCTAACCTTCTTACCCAGGATAAAATGGGACTTAACATCTCGTTTTTCTTATCGTTCTCACACTTGCTTCTTGCTACAGTAATAAGGGCTTAGTATCTACACCTCTCCATTAACTTCTTGCCTTGCATTAATGTATCACTAAGAGCACTTTTAATAGATATGTGAAACCTAAGTTCATATGCTCAGTTCATTCCAAACTTTGAAATTTTCCTTGACTTCGGTTAAACTTATGAGCACATTTTCCTAACATCATCTTAGGCATTTCCTGAAAGATAAGTAAAGTTTGAGTATAAGAAAATTGGGAAGGCTAAGATTAGGAAATCGTTGTAGATGTTATTCTAGTAAAGGAGTTCCTGACATCACTTCACATTGTGTAAAGGAGATTTCAGAATCCTAGAATTTGATCCATAAGAAACAAAAATGCATTGTGTAGTAAAATATTGCTAGATACATAAATAAAAAGATTAACATGCCAATCTATAAATCCGGTTTATTATAATTTGCTTTTGTGGAATGGATGGAAAAAACCAAGAACTGATGCTTGAGATAAAATTTAGAAAGATAAATTTTGGAAGAATTTTTTTGCTTGATGGTACTCTTTATGTTATGTTATGATGTTATGTTATCATATAGGAAGATAAATGTAGAAAGAATGTAAGGGGATAATCTTTGGGCCAAAATTCTATGTTTTGATAAGGAGATTGTTGGATCGAATTTCTATTTTCGATGTTTGAAGTTCTATTTTAGGCTTTGGAATTTACTCAGGTACTTCATGTATCCAAAATTTAGAAAAGAAAAGAAATGCTACTCTGAAACATACCTTCGTCTCAAATCAAATCAATGAAAGCTTACTTAATAAGTAAATAGTGAAGGCGGAGATAATGGGAGAGAAAGACCTCAGTGGCAAACATATTTTTAATGACAAAAGAATCAAAATAAAAACACCGATCAACAATGATCATTTAAGAGAGATTGAGTGAAGAACCATACCTTTTGAGTAGCTTTGAAGAATACACTGTTGCATTTAATCTGCAAAATGCCACCAATAAAATTAAAAATTAAGATGAGGAAAAAACTGCAATATCTCAGGTAAAATTATTCATATATATGGTTGAAATTGGAATAATCTCATAACTGGAATTCATATCTTACGTTTGGTTGATTCATGTTTTTAATCCCAAAATTATACAAAAGAATGTCAATAAGGTACAAAATCATATGACAGGGACCAACAAAAATGGCAATACAAATAATTACTACCCAAAGTTACAAATGATATCCAAGAGTATGGAAGAAAGATATACCTTTGAAGTCATACTCACTTTTGTTGAAGACGAAATCAAAGTAGCATATGATAGTGAAGAAGAACAAACAAAAGTCCTAAATCATAAGTGGACATAGTAATTAAGATCATTAGCTCTGAAACATTACATGACCAGTCTAGTAGTGTTCTCCATGGGATACATTTGTTTTAGACTTTAAGATACATTATACTATTTTTTAGTGGATGTGTGTGTACAAATTGCCAGGCTAAGATGATCAAAGCAAGCAAGCTTCAAGTGACAATATAGTGTTGGCTTTATGCGATAAAATAAATTGCAAAGCACTGTATTTTGTAAAATGCAATTTGCATCAGTATGGTGAAATTGTTGTATATTGTCTATGCTATTTGGATTGCCATGGATTCGATTGTCCAGTTCTGTAAAAATATATATGGGTTGGCGGTTGCTTTGGCTGATTACATTATGGCAAGCTTCAAGTAATAATATAATGTTTGTTTTCTGTGATAATAGAAATTGCAAAGCCCTGTAATTTGTAAAATGCAATTTGCATCAGTATGGTGAAACTGTTGTATAATGTTTGTGTTAATTGGATTGCCATGGATCTGATCATCCAGTTTTGTAAAATATTTGTACGTTGGTGGTCGTTTTTGTTGATTACATTATGCTTTGGTTGTTTTAGACTTTGAGATACGGTATCTTGTTTTCCTATGGATGTGTGTTTGTACAAATTGTCAGGTTAAGATGAGCGAAGCATGTATGCCACTGTTATCCAAACAAAAGGCTAACATATCTCACTAATCACAAAATGGGAAGACAAAATTATAAGCATTCCTACACAAACTTTGAACTTCTATAAGATAAAAATATCAAAGTTGTTGAAGGCAGAAATAGCTTCAGTTCATTTGAAAATAGATTTCTTTGACATTATCAATGATCTTAAAGCTTTAAGATCTGTGAAAGGTTACGCTCTTCATTCAGTTCTTAAATAATGGATCTTCACTTTAAATCAAAAATTTATTTCTACACCCAAACTTCCAAAACATAAGAAAAAATCAAATTAAGAGATGAATGCAGACGTTGTTCCCCCTTAAGTGTGTCTCTTTGGTGTCTTAAGTTCTTAAATTTTAGTGAACCCACATGTTAATACCTCGAGATATAACGTTACTTCTCAGAACCCCTATTGTTTTATTCTACTATACCGGAGTAAAATATGAAATTTGCGCTAACCTACATAATGAAAACCAACAAAAATCAATTGAAAATGTGTTTCTGCTACGAAGTGATCATAGTGATTGAAATGCGAGTACTAATACAATTGAGGCCTCAATGTTTCATGATCTAAGCAAGGGAATGTTTCAACATCATTATATCGGGTCATGAATACAGAGATGAAATTATTCATATATATGGTTAAATTTGGATAACCTCATAACTGGAATTCAGATCTTATGATTGGTTGATTAATGTTTTTAATCCTAAAATTATACAAAAGAATGTTAATAAGTTACAAAATCTTATGACAGGGACCAGCAAAAATGGCAAAACAAATAATTACTACCCAAAGTTACAAAATGATATCCAAGAGTTTATATTATATCTTATTGATGATTAAAGTTGAAGAAAATCACCTCATTCTATCGAAGTTTTTAGGTAAAAGTCATTTCCCAATTTTTAGATGTTTCATTCTCCATCTGCGATCTCCAAGCTTGGGTCTTCATCATTTTTTTTCTGTAAGACCGTAAAATTAAAATGGTTAAGAGTACTCTACTAAAATAAAGAAACCACAAAAGGATATGGAGACTGTGGATAGCTTTACAGACATCAAAATAGTTATAAAGTTCTAAATTCTTATTTGTACATTTTCATGCCTCTAACCTAAGTAAAAGAGAAAATGTAGAATTAAGAATCACATATTGAAGAAGGGAATGGAAATTTTACACACCGAAAATAAAAGCGAGTAATTTTTCTGCTTTAGAGATTACTACAAATATGGAAGGTACTATTGATCAATTGAAATCCACATTTTAGAATAATTAAAACAAATAGATTTAGGGAATGATTCATTCAAACAAAATTGGAATAGAAAAGGCTAGAGAATTTTATTTCCTCAATCAAAAATGTGAATTACCTTTAAAGAGAAAGTTTTCCTCAATTGAAAATGCAAGTTATCTTTAAAGAGAAAGCATTAGCTGAGATTCATATATGCTTAACTTTAAAACTATTTTTGCTTGAAAAACTTAATGTAACTAATAATAGTTGAAGAAGTGGGGGTACGATATTGAGAGTTTTTCTTTATTTATGGATTGATGGGCATTTTTTTGGGTTTTATGGATTGATGGATTGATTAAGATAATCATTACTCTTTATGTTGCGGATGGAGGAGAAAAAGACTACAAAAAGATGTAAGGGCGAGAGGAGAGAAAGATGGGGTTTGTGAAACATAAACAGTTGAGGGGTTAATAAATTCTAACTTACATGTAATCCTTCGCAGCTCCACTAACATGGAACTGATTCGCAGAAGTATCAAAAAGATCAAGGGCCTACAAAATTTAGGAATCAATTATGCCTTATATCAAATAATTACTGAAACAAAATCAACTGTTGAAGGGTTAATAAATTCTAACTTGTAATCCTTAACAGCTCCACCAACATGAAACCGATTCGCAAAAATATCAAAAATATCAAGGGCCTACAAAATTTAGGAATCAATTATGCTTTATATCAAATAATTACTGAAACAAAATCAACTGACTACAGATCAATTACATCATAATCTCTAATTATAAACACAATATCTATATAATGGAAATAACTATGTTTAAATTGAAATTACCTTTCCGAGTTTGCATAAAGATATGAACATCCGAAAATTGGAAAAAATGAAGAAGATCACCAGTTTCCTAAATCAAGAGACGAAAGCAATCAACTTTCTGAGAATATGCAGAAGACAACTATATTAGTTTACTTAATTAAAAGATAAATAATAAGCATAAGAGAATAAGATAGAGAGAGAGATCAATGGAAAACATGTTTATAAGGATCGAAGAATCAAGACAACATATCAAAATGAGAGAGAGCACCTCACATAGAAGTTTACAAAAATAATATTGATACTAACCATGCCTTAACTCAACATATCAGCGTCAAATATAATTCCAATAAAACTTCTAAATTATCAAATAGAAATAGAAGCTTAGCCTACTAATTTTGATACATCAATTTCATATGCCTTAATTGTGAGAGAGAGAGAGGGGGGGGGGGAGAGAGAAAGAGAACTCTATGTAGAAGGATTTGGAGTAGTTTTTTTACATAATGGGGGTGGTGAGGTGATTGAGAACATATGCATCATAAGAAATCAAGAAACAATGGATTCCAAGATACAACTAAGCTTAAACTACAACTACAATATATAATTCCAATAACACTTTTTAAATTATCAAACAGAAACTGAAGCTTAGCCCGCTAATTTTGATATATCAATTTCATAAGCCTCAATTATGAGAGAGAGAGAGAGAGTACTATATGTAGAAGGATCTGGAGTAGTATGCATCATAAGAAATTAAGAAATAATGGAATCCAAAATATAAATTATCAAACAGAAACTGAAGCTTAGCCCGCTAATTTTGATACATCAATTTCATAATCCTCAATTGTGAGAAAGAGAGAAAGAAAGAGAGTACCCTATGTAGAAGAATCTGGAGTAGCCATCAGCCGCAATCACAAGATAAGAATAATGTAACCGTCAGCACATACTGGGAAAGCTGAAAGGCACTGAGATAAAATTGGTTATGCCGAACCTAGAAGAGAAAAGATGGAGTAAATTCAATTTCACCTTGAATTGGGTAAAATGACTCAAAGAACTGATTCATCAAACAAAATTAAAGTGGCATATGGGAATCAATTATGGGAGATTTGAGGATAGTGGTTTAATGGTTAAAATAAGAAAGAGAAAGCTACGGAAGAGAGAAGAGATACAGAAGAGAAAGTATCGTTTCATATATACTTTAAAAGAATTATTACCCTCTAATTAATTAGAGGAAATTTTTTAATTCCTCTTCCACCACCACGTGGGGACAATCGTTGTCACCAAGCGGAACAATCGATGCCATATAGGATTAAACTGAGATTTATAATATATATAATTTGTCATTTGTTATATATGATTTCTCATTTATTATCGTTGATTTGTCATTTGTTATATATGATTTGTCATTTGTTTTCTTTGATTTTTCATTTGTTATATATTATTTGTCATTCTTCATCTATGATTTAACATTCGCTATATATGATTTATAAAATATGAACCATCAATTGATTTATTTGTTAATTATGATTTGTCATTTGTTATCTGAGATTTATCATTTGTTACATAAGATTTCTCATTTGTTATATATAATTTGTCATTTGTTATATATGATTTGTCATTTGTTACCTGAGATTTGTCATTTGTTATATATGATTTCTCATTTGTTACATAAGATTTCACATTTGTTATATATGATTTGTCATTTATTATCTGAAATTTGTCATTTGTTATATATAATTTGTTATTTATTATCTGAGGTTTACCATTTGTCATATATAATTTTCCATTTATTACATAAGACTTCTCATTTGTTATATATGATTTCTCATTTATTATATATGATTTGTCATTTGTTATCTGAGATTTGTCATTTGTTATATATGATTTGTCATTTGATATTTGAGATTTCTCATTTGTTATATATAATTTGTCATTTGTTATATATGATTTCTCATTTATTATCTTTGATTTTTCATTTGTTATATATGATTTTCCATTTGTTATATGAGATTTGTCACTTGTTATGCTCCATTTATCATTTGTTATCTATGATTTGTCATCATCTTTATCTTTAGCATGCTAAGATTATATTTCTTTAGTTCGAAATTGTAATACTCATTCAACACAAAAATAGAAAATTTCATTAGCTTAAATATTATTACAGATCACATTTTACATTATATCAATTTATATCAGTTTACGCACTCGGAGGTTGTGGTGGTGGTCGGTCTCCCCTACCACCGCTACTGCCTCCTCCTCCGTAACCCCCACCACCACCACTGTCTCTTTCTTTGATTCTACTCAGGGTACTGGCAAGACATCATCGGACGTATACCAGCCGCTTTATCCAACGCTGTAATAGCATCCTCTGCCAGAAGACACAGACCTTCCCTCCGCCCCTGCTCCGATGTCACCATATAGTGAAAGCGGAGCATTTGATAATAATCGTCATCCGTTTCTTCCACCTTTTCATATGTCATCCTATGGAAGGTAGAACACACTGGAATGGGAGTAGGAAGGGACTAGGCCCCAAAGTATCAAGGCCACAACTCTTACATCTTGGCAAGAACCGTAGCCTCATACACTTGGCGTCTACTGGTCACTATCTTCTTTACAGAGCAGTTACAGAGGAAATAGTTGTATAAGATTAAAATAAAGGAAGTACTTGCCGAATAAGCCACAATAGTATTTATACCATACCACTGCAAACCACAATAGTATTTAATTCTGAGTTCCAAATTCCCAATGTCAGAATTAATTTAAACACAGCAATCTTGACTAAACCCATTGGAAATGAAGGAACATTAGAATTAATCCCCGGGTGCTGAATGTAGTGTCTGTACAGCTGAATGTATTTGTCATTTAATGAAATATATGTTATCCATCAATTAGTTATCAGTCATTTTCTATAGCGTGTTTGTCATTTACCATCTTATGCTATGGTATTATTAAAATGTTGTCATTTATTATATATCATTTATTATTTCCCATTCAATATTTATCATTAAATTTCTTTACAAAACTTCAATCAGCTGTCGAAGACATTGGCAATAGGATGGATGCCAGTCTTAAGACCATAGATTCGAATGATCTTGAGTGCATTGTTGACATAATTGAATCGCTAGAGGAGATGTTAGATCTAATAGATAAGAGGTTGCCCAGTCTTGAACAATAGATTTGCATATCTTCTGTAATGTTGTTGTTCAATAGAATATGTAGTTCGATTATTATTATTTATCATTTATATTGCATCTTTAAACATTTGTTCCTTAAGAGTTTAACATTCTAAAGTGAGAAATTAGATTCACTAAAGATAAGGAATTTCGTATTACACTTCACTCCTACATATTTCTCTACTTGTTAAGATCTAAATATTTTAACTTTGACAAAAATTCTTGCAGCATCTCCATTCTGGCCTAGAAGATCCTTAGTTGAGTGTAATTTTTATTTGTAATAGTATCCAGGATCTGACTACCCCTTTGACCAGAATTTGTGATTTCTTCCGCCGTTGACAATTGTGGTCTTTTAGAATCATCGAGCGTAAAGGATTCCCAAAACCAAGTTTTGATATGACAATGGTATTGTGGGCAATGATAAAATCTCATACCAGGTAGCTTAGAGACTATACAAATGAGACCACAATCGCACTTTTTCACCTTATCTACCCACACCCATAAACGACACCCACCAATTTTGCGAGCGCATTGACAGAACCAGGAGTTAGGGTTGAGGCTTGTGCGTGAAAGATGAAGATCACAATTTTTACCGTACCGGCAAACAAAAGAATGCATCTTTGGTAGGGAAGTATGTGATGCTTGAGAACTGGAAAGAATTGGAAGTAAGTATGCAGGTTGGGTAGTTAACACTCTATGAAGCTGATAATTCAAAGCAGGAAAATAACAAGCTATTTATAAAGAAATGAGAAGCACTTTATTATCGCACGATATCTTTACGGTGATAATTAACTTTCATTTCGATGATACCGTTGGTCGCAACAAATGCCAAATGCTCTGCTTTAAATCTAACAGATTCTATCCTTTACAGTCGATGTGACTAGTCAATCTTATCTTAATTACATGATTTTGACAACTTAGCTTAAAGTCAACTTTAATTACGTTTATAACAAACTATCTATCCAAAATATCCACGTTTGTAGGGAAGTATGTATGTAATGCTTGATAATTCATAACAGTAAAATGACAATGTATTTATAAAGAAATGGCAAATACAAATGGGAGGATGAAATTGAATTTACGGTGACAAATAACTGCACTAAAATGATATTTTTTGTGAGAACAAATGACAAATTAGTTGTTTTAATTCCTAGAATTTCTTTCCTATACATTCGATACGGCAAATTAATCTTTCCAAAAGCATAAAAGCGGTTGAGTACAAGAAATGCAATATATATATTCTCAACAACATCCCCAACAATATTATAACCACCACGACCCATAGTTCTTTAATCTAAACCCTACATCAATGCCAGACTTTCTTAAGTTATTACACCTACTAATATGTAATGTGTCTTTGATACTCCCTAATTCATCAATATCTTTTACGAATCCAAATAAGAAACTGGGTAATAATTTTCATAATTCGTTGGATATATTCAGGGAAAACCCTTTTATGGTAACCGATTATGCGTCGAGTATTTTGTATAATCCACCACTTCATTTGAGCAACTTTCCCCCTCAACCGCCGATATTTAGGGTAGGGAGTAGCCTCATAGATATAGAACTTCTTACTTTAGAGGGTTAAATGAGAGGGAGTTTATCAAGATGGCGACAGAAGGCAGTTTGAGAACTCAGTGTTAGAATTTAGGCAAGAGATGACTATAGGTAGAGCCGTGGTGGTGAGAGTGGAGATGTGGAGGAGTGAAGGCTGAGGTGAGGACTGTGGACCAGACCAAGTGAGAAAGTGAGGAGGTATTGTTTAAACTTTGAAACTTGAAAAACTTGTTGTTACTTGTTACCCTAAAGGTTAATGACTTAAAGGGTAGCTTCTATATAGACTTAAACAGGTCACGGGTCGACCTGAACTACTTGGGCAAAACCCTATCCCAATCTGTTTATTAAATGGGCAACCTCTTCGGGCCAAACCCAAACCCGACAAATACAGGTTGGGTTGGGTCGGGTTGACGGGTCGTGGGTTACTTTGCCAGCTCTATAGGGAAGTATGTAATGTTTGATAAGTCGCACCAGTAAAATGACAATGTATTCAAAGGTAAATGACAAATACTTATGGGAGGACGACATTGACTTTACAGTGACAATTAGCTGCACAAAAATGATTCTCTTTGTAGGAATAAATGATAAATAAGCCGTTTAAATTCCAAGAGGTTTTTTCTTATACAGTCGATGTGACAAGTCAATCTTCATTACTTGATTAGACAACTTAGCTTAAAGTTAACTTTGATTATGTTTAGAACAAGTTATTTATCCAAAATATCCACGTAGTTCCCGCGACTCTAAACACTAAGCCTTAAACCCTGCCACGAGTGATTCAAAGTCCCAATACAATTCTTCCAAATATAAAGTATAAAACCCTAAACTCTTTTTAGCTATATATTCTCAAGTCTCAACAATTCAATCAAACCCTCAACTCTTTTCAACTTCTCAAGAAATATCATACTCCAACTCTACTCGATATAGCCGTGTCTCTTTCAATACCCCTCAAGATTGGTTTGTGGCAGAAGGGATTAAGGAAGATTAGGGTGACGAACATCTCTTCACGCTGAATAGAATTTTTCTAATGGAGAAGGATGTCTCCGGTGATAAAGCGTAACTGATAAAAGAGTATTACAAAGAGTTCAAGGAGAAATAAGGAGAGCTCTATAAAATGGAAAAAGAACTGGATAAAATTATAACAAAGAAAAGAGAGTGTTCTGAAGAGTTCAAGTTCCATATCCGCTTCTTGGAAGACCAGCTCTGCACTCTAAAGTTAAACCAGGATGAGCACAAGAAATTGTGGGAGGAGTCGGCCTGTAAAATTAATTGTCTCGAGCAAAATATCATGGCAATGGAACGTGATCAGAAGTTCCTCAAGTGAGGAGTTGTAAACATTTGTATTGTTTTGTTTTTAGTTTATTTTTAGGTTTTTTTTTTTTTTTTTTGTTATTGTTTCCCTTGTATGAACATTTGTTTTATTTTGTTTGGTTTTGCTTTTTTACTTTCAAATAGTGATTTTTGTTTAATATGAGGGAAACTAACTGCTCCATCCAAAAAAATGATATGAGGCAACCAAATAAATAATAATGACTCCTTAAACAATGATAAATAAATGCTAAACTTAATAAAACTGGTGATAACATTTCAGCAGAAAAATGATAAATGATCGTTAAACAATGATAGTTCAGGACAGAAACAAATGATATATACCATACAAACAAACGTAAAATCCTCTTGAACATATGACAAGTCGATAGAACAAGTAATGATACTTGATTAGACAACTCAGTTTAAATACTCATTGAATATTACTTACGTGTACAACAAGAAATGACGACGCCGAATTAATAATACATTTTTCCCTAAACTTCATGTAATCCCTGACACGCGTCCCTTCCCAATGCATTCAATTCCCCATATAAATATCTTAATCACAAATAAACTATTCTCAACCCTTCAACTATTCAAAACCTAACCCTAAGAACTTTTCAACTTCTCAAGAAAAATGTTGCACTCCACTCGAGTTAGCCATGTCTCTTCAAAAACTCCATACGATTGGTTTGAGTTGGTAGGGATGCAGGAAGGTCAGCTTGACCAACGTCTCTAAAAATTAAATAAACTATGCCTAATGGAGAAGGATGTCTCTGGTGAAAAGGCGTAAATGCTAAAAGAGCATCATGAAGACTAAGGGGAGAAATTTTGAGCGTTCGATATAATCTAGGATGAACTGTATCAAGTTATAGCAAAGAGATCAGCGTTATGAAGAGTTTAAATTCCATATGTGCTTCCTAGAAGATCAGCTCTGCGCAGTAAAGTTAGACCAGGATGAGCCCAAGAAACTATGGGATGAGTCGGCTTCTAAGATTAGTTATCTCGAGTAGAAGATCCAGGCTTCGGAGCACGATCTGGAATGCTTGGAACGTGATCAAGAGTTGTGAACATTTGTTCTGGGTTTTTTGGTGTTTTGTTTGTTAATTTTTTATGGTAACTAGTACTTTCTCTTTGTATGAATGAACATCTGTTTTGTTTTGATTTATGCAATTTCATTTACTTTTTGTTGTTAAATAGTGGTTTTCGTTTGATATATGGCAAACAAAGCAATCACAGTTCTATAAGAAAATAATGATATAAAGGGGGACAAGTTTACTAATGAACTTAGCAAAACTGCTAATAATAATTCAACAGACAAATGAGAAATTCTTGGTACATAAATAACAGTTCAGAAGCAAACAATGATATAATAAAAAACCAACAAATGCAAAATTCTTTGAGAACAAATGACAGTTCAGAGGGAAACAATGATATCATGGAAACAAACAAATGAGAAATTCTTCTTGCACAAATGACAGTTCATAAGCAAATAATGATATCATAAAAATACACAAATGAGAAATTCTACATGCACAAATGACAGTTCATTAACAAATAATGATATAATGGAAACAAACAAATGAGAAATTCTTTTTAAACAAATGACAGTTATATTTAGACAAATGATGATTTTAACAATACTGATAATAAAGACCATACAAACAAATGATACATAGAGTACCCAAAATCATCAGTATAAACTAATTACAACATCTTTATCTGGGATGATAGGTGGCTCAGTATTAATCGTAAAAGATGGTACCATTGTCGGACGTGTACTGTCATCAAATACGATTGGCATAAGCTTACAAGAACGACGATTATGTCTGTTTTTTTGACACCTACTGTAAAATCATAGTTTGGTAACAAGACCAGGCATTTTTCCATTATTTTCCTTTGCGTACGAGGACGATCGGCTCAAACTGTTGGAATATAAGTACGAACACGTGGATTAGTTTTTAAAATTTTCCACTACTCAAAGACACGTGTAGTTGGATCAACATTAGCAAGACTGAGAGCGCGTACTCCGTGTTTAAGGTATACCCACCGTTTGCCACCAACGATAAAAACAAGTACCATCTTCAATATTTACAAAATCTATTCTGCCATAACTAGTCATCTGAAAATGGTGGCGTGATGTACGAACCCTACAGGTTAGTGAATCCAACATTAACTTTTTACTCTCATAATGATCCGTAGCCTATGGCGTTAAGTGAGTTTGAGTCTTCTCAACTTCCTCCCTATACGTGTAGGACATTTTTGAAGAGATTCTACGCATTTCCTCAATAAGCACATGGATAGGGAGATCTCTCACTTTTTAAATAGCGTTATTCTAACTCTTGACATGATTAGTATAAGCCACTCCGTATCTGAAAAAATGAGAAACAATTGAAATAAAATGCCAAATGCGTAAAACCTGATGACAAATGGGATCATACAACTTCAAAAGGAATAATAAAGAACTGACGACAAATAATGACAAGAAAATGATAAATAAGTATACAAATAGAGTAAAAATGACTATTTCTAAAATAACAAATGAGAAGTTGATCAATAGAGAGTGACAACATACCTACTTATTAGAATGTATAAATTAGACCATATTTCCTTGGGAATACCTAGTATGTACTAAAGACCCACTGGATCCGTATTTCGGATAATATTCATGTGTTTATCAAAATCAATGGTGGTTAGGGCCTCTGCTACCATCCTAAATGTGATCCTCGTGCTTTTGAGGGCAGTTTTAATGTTGTTCGATATGTGGAAGGTACAAAATGTATGGATTGCAAATGGAAGCACCTTGGGTACAATATTAATAATTCCATCGTTCATGTTAGAGATGATGATGAATCGAGTGTCATAACCGCAGAAATTAGACCCAAACATCTCTAGGAAGTATGTCCAACTTTCGGTGGTTTCGGAGTCTATAATCAAAAATGTAAGTGGAAAAATATGATAGCTTGGGTCAATGACGATGGTTGTTAGTAGAGTCCCACGATATCTCCCTTTCAAAAA
This sequence comes from Kingdonia uniflora, assembly GCA_014058105.1. Taxonomy (NCBI): domain Eukaryota; kingdom Viridiplantae; phylum Streptophyta; class Magnoliopsida; order Ranunculales; family Circaeasteraceae; genus Kingdonia; species Kingdonia uniflora. Next base: position 1,298,467 of record JACGCM010000911.1, on the reverse strand, counting down.
AGTTTTGTCAATCACAACAACGGGTCTCAATAGTTTATAAGTTTTTTTGGGAGGACCAAAACACCAAAAATACCTTGTGAATTTCTTATCCTTACAACTCATAGTTTGTATGTCAAACACTAAATCTGGGTCAACCAGCCTCACATCCATAAAGTAGCTCGTAAGTTGTTGGTATGCGTACTCAAAGCTTCCTCGCATCTGAAATAATTATGTAGATCGAACGAAATTGTGGAGCAAACAAATGATAAACATCAAAGTACAAATGATACAGTGAGTCGACCAAATGACATGCGATAAAATAATAAACATTGTTGTATAAATGGCTTGTATGTGGGAACAAATGACATATGATGATACCTCTGCATGGGATTTTTCTTTCGTACGCCAGGTAAGATTGTATGTCACATTAATATTGTGATTAATTTGCATATCATCAATAATTCTGAAAGGTTTATAGTTTGGGTCTTTTCGTAGTTTTTGCTCGATTATAGAAGTAGCCCATCTACTAAACGCTGCTTATACGCGTTCCCACCATCAGTTTCTACTCAGATGCATATATGCACAGAAAAATAAGTACTTACTCTAAATTGGGTTGAACTGAGCAACCTTGTCGCGTAAATCCGCCAAGAGCATTTATGACCTTTGTAACATACCACAATTTTATATTCGTTGCTTAGAACGTGTTTGAGATTGAACTTGTTTACAACTGCATAAGCTCTTATGTGATTCTTGAGCTCAATCAAATCTCGATATAGATCACCAATGTTAAACTCATTACTGAAGTCATAGAGATCTTCCGTATATGCAGCAGATTTGAACAAAAAATCTACTTAGATGTTGAGAAATTGTTAGAAGAATGGTATTCCCCCCCCCCCACTTAATCCCTGTGAAATTTGTTAGAATAATATAATCTCATGTACAATTTATCATTGATTAATTACCTGCAAGTGAGTCCCATGAGAGTAATGCGTAAATCGATAATTTTATTTGTATAACACTGAACTGAGACTAAATAATTATCGGATTTGACAATATCAGTAGTGCGATCCTCACATACACTACTAAAATTGTCGAATTCGACAATATTATATATGACTGTTGGAGACACGCTAACTGAATTGCCAAACTTGATAATATTACATATAAATGTTTGAGGTACAGTAACTAAATTGTCGAACTCGATAATATTGTTATGCAGAGTGAGCGACGAAGTAGAAGACGAGGTCTCGGAGTCATTGGGAGACTGCTTCTCACCATATCAAGCAATTGTATGACGAACTGGTACTGCATTATTTTGGCTCGGTTAATCTGAATGGTCTACCATTGCCGCCACGTGAGGTGAGCTATGAAGGAATGGGCGAGGCTGAGGTGGCGTTGTGAAAGGAGGATTTCCATTTGCATTGGCATTTACAGTCGGTCATTCTGCATCCGATGGCACGGAACGCAACTTTTGTGGTCCGGGCAAGGGAACTAGTTAGGAAGGAAGGCTCTGGTTTTGCCGATGGTGGTTGAGGATTTGCTGTTTAGGTATTCTAATCGTAATATTGTTGGCAAGTACATGTAATGAAGTAGCTGAAGAATTCACCAAGTCACGAAGAAATTTTATGTGGTACAACGTGTTTTTATGTGTGATTGATTACATTTTATATTCTTTCATTTGTAGCATGTGATGTAATGAAGAATTATGAAATGAACATGCGTTGGACTTGAATTATGTTTGGTTTGTGATATTTTGTTCAATTACTTACAACTCGCAATCGTTTCTTTTATGTGTGAACTTGTCAGTCAGATCGACAATGGAAGACTCCGTCGATGAAAATTAGTCGAATGTTATTCGTGAAGAATCCCTAGAAAGGTGTGAAAATGAATGCATTGTAGACCCATTTTCGGCAGAAGCCCCATACGAGAGTCAACATTTTGATACTGTAGAGGATGCACGTCTATGGTACAGATGATATGGAAGAGCACAGGGTTTCTCCACCATCATACACAATTCTACTAAGCATTCGAGATCGAATGATATAGGAAGAGCCAATTTTTGTTGTATGAGCAATGGCTTTTCAAAGATAAACCTTGGGAATCCAGAGAGTAGTGACGTAGCTGGCAACAGAAGATCATCTGATAAGTGTGGGTGTAAAGCAACGATGAACATAAATTAAAATACCAAAATAGGTAAATATGTTGTCACAAGTTTCATGAATATCCATAACCATAAACTCGTATCTCTACAGAATTAGCATCGGATGAAGGTTAACAGATTATTTCCCGAAGCAGTAAAAAATCTTACAGCGGCATTTGAGCTCCACAATATTCCGGTCAGCAAGGTCCCGACATTATTCCCAGATAGAACCTTTAGCAAACAGGATTATTATAACCACAACGCCAAAGTAAATAAGGAATGACTAGTCAGAGGAGATACACAAACTACACTGGAATGGTTAAGGAAGAAACAAACTGCAGATCCGATGTTTTATTTTGACATAAAATTAGATGAGGAGGACCGAGCACTATTTTTTTTATCTATAAATGTTCAAGGTGCGCATTTCAGGAATTTGGAGATGTCGTCACCTTCGATACTACGTACCGGACGAATGTGCATAAGATACCATTTGCTCTGTTTGCAGGGATCAACAACCACTACCAAACAATTCAATACGGATGTGATCTTCTAAGAAATGAGCAAGAAAACACATTTGTATGGTTGTTCCATACTTGGTTGAAGGCAATGAACTACAAACAGCCTATTTTAATTATCACCGATCAAGATGCAGTTATGGTCGCACCACTTGTTACTCCAGTTACAATTGTTAACTGGAGTATATTATGACAATATTCGACACTTTCGACTCCAGTTACATTTGTTAACTGGAGTATATTGTTGATTTTACATTAGCAATATTGTCGAACACTTGTTACTCCAGTTACAGTTGCTAAATAGTCAAATTTGACAATATTTGCTACCATAACTTTAATCCAATTACACTACTAAATTTTTGAATTCAACAATATCATATAATATTTATAGATACTTTTATTCTAAGTTTTGGTTTATTTTCGGGTCTTCCCCAATACCAGACATCAATTTTCTCTGTGGCACATCACAAACAAATTTCCTGAGAAAATTAGCCATGCTTATTGGGAACCATCTACATTCAAAGAAGATATCGATTCGATAATGTACAACACATATGAGGTTGTAGAGTTTGAAACCAAGTGGATGAACCTAATGAAGAAACATAAATTGGATGATAATGTTTGGATGTAAAGAATCTTTAATATTAGACAAAGATTGATACCGTTATAGAATAGATCAACCTTCTTTACAGAGATAGGCATTACAGGACGGAGTGAGTCTATAAACAACTTTTTTAATGGTTGGTTTCCAATAACAACTGGGTTGTACAGTTCTGTGACCAAGTACGAGGCTGCCATTTTAGAGATATATAAGCGAGAAAGTGCAGAAGACTTTGCATCAAAACACAGATATCGTCAAGTTGGCCCTCATCAAGCTCTACTGAAAGATACTGTAAAGATTTACACCAGAATAATGTTCCACAAACTTTAGGATCAGTTTGACCAGGTTGCTCATTTCATTGCAATAGAAGGACACGTAGAAGGCAACGTTCAGCAACTTACAGTGAAGTCCCATAGTGGTCGTACCGAGCCATTTGAGTTAGAAATTGACTTAGAGAAGCTAACTTGTAATTGTTGATGCAAGTTGTTTAAGTATGTTGGACTCCCATGTTATCACCTCCTGAAGGTTTTCTCAAAATACGATATTCTTAAAATACCAGAGGCTTTTATTATAATAAGGTGGACGATTGGTGCAAACAAGTTTTCAAGGTCGTATGATGAGAGTCAGTTAGAAGGAGATAACTTACGATATGCCTTACGCCATAGTCACCTATCCCTTGGTACATCAAACTTATTCGAGAGGGCCTCAAAGATGAAAGAAAATTTTGATTTTGCGATTTTGAAGCTAGACGAGCTTGAGTCTTACCTTTAAAACTACGATGAGTCTTTAACACAGATAGATGCATCGCAACAAAGCATCTCAACTTCTGTCGCAGATTCTCTGGTGTTTGGAACAATGATTTTAAACCCTTTCGTTGTTCAAACAAAAGGACGGGCAAAGATTGATCACAAGAAAGGGGCAAGATGGAAGGGGGGATGGAAGAGGCTGTTATGAAGAAGAATAAGAAAACATGCAAAAATTATGGAGTACTCGACAACCATGACAAACGGACATGCCCACTTCTAAAAACGATGATAGCAGAATCAAGTAAGTATATATTCGACACTATGCACAAACGGCATATTCTTCGTGATTTTTTTATAATGTGTTCCATTCTATATTTATGCCATATATACAATAATGTGTTTCATGTAGGAGATAGAAATGAAGAATCTGTTCAGCCATTACAGTCAAATTCTGACAACCACAACATCTAGGAAAATAGAAGGAGTTCACAGGCATTGACTAATAAATATATTTTTTATTATTATTGAGAGATTAGTGTCCTTATTCAACATTATGTTTCCTTTGTAATTAAAATTTAGGACAATAGCAATGCAGTATTTCACAGAGATAACAACAATGAATTATTTAGAGTTTAGGGATTGTGTGGCTTTATGCAACATCTATGAATTTGTAGATTGTCGAAAATACTGTATTAAATATTCGGGTTATGTAATAGATCCTTCATAATTTAACTAAATTATCGATTTTGATAATATTATATATCCATAACTCTAATTACACTTTGTAATATTGTCGGGTTCGACAATATTACAAATGCATAATTCGAAATACACTACCAAAATTGTCGAAATCGACAATATTATACATTGCAAATAACCATATACACTACAAGTATTGTCGAAATAGATAATATTTTATTTTTTAGATCCAAGTGCAATGCTAAAATATTCTTTAGAGCCAATATGTACTTACTTTGAACAGTCAAAAATGAGATTCAGATGAGCTAACATAAATGTATATACTAACAAAATAAATCAACAAGGGGCACTTTTACAAAAAATTATATATTGTGTTATACAAACAGTAAACTGACAGAACTGTCATGTACAAAAAATGGATAACCATGTAAAGATATTATCAATAAATAGTGAGTTAACATAACTATGATATACAAACATTTGGTCGACAACCCTATTGGATTATCTACAAACCAACAGCAACTATGTCATTAACTTTATACCCCTTTATACTGTACTCTCTAAGTAATGCCATAAAATTTCTTACCCTCACATCAAAACACCTAGTCAGTTGTTCTTTCACAAAAGTTGGAGAAATTTCCAGATTTGCATGACCATAGAAAAGAGTAGAAACTAGAGGTATTGGTGCATCAAACCTTGGAAACAAGCGAACGTAATAGTTCTCTGCCCCCAAACCAAACCACCAGTACATACTAATATCCATAAGAATGTTTTGGAAGCTCTCCTCATTTGAAGTTGTATTTCTTTTAATTGCCCAAAAGAGGGGTAAGAATGTATATGCTTCAGTGTGGCTAGTGAAGACCATAACCTTCTCAAAGAAAGTGGATAGTAAATGTGTCATATGCCTATACTCTAGATGTTGATGACAATAAGAATATGCCTTCAACAGATTTTGATTCACGTTCTCACCGTCAAGAGTGAATTGTATACCCAATGTTTGGCTGAAGATACTCTTCCAGAATACGGGGTCCTCGCAGATAATGGTCTTCAATAATTTCATTACATCTGGGAATCTATGTTGGCTCTGGTGCTGAATCACGGCGGAAACCCTAAAACCATAATTGTTATCACTAATTTTGACGCCACGAACATCTACAAGATACTTCGTCCACGGTTGGAATAAAAGTTCTTGAATCTTTTTCTTCTTAGCCATTTTCTCCCTCCTGACAATGACAACATTTCTAAGGTTTACCGCCGTGGAAACCAAGTCTTCTAGATAATCTCCCTTGGGTCCTTGCTGTGTTATTGTGAAGAATCTTTTGTTCTACTTAAAAAGTTCTTCAAAAGTTGGATCCCCCATGTCTCCCATTCCTTCACATGCGAGTGTCTTCTTCAATGCTTGATGCCAAACCTCCTGCAATAAGAACTAATATTATAACAGACAGTAATATTAAAGTAATATTGTCAATCTCGACAATATTATATATGCATAATTCTAATTACAGTGCCATAATTATCAAACTTGACAATAATATATTGTGCAAGTGTACACGTATATTACCAATATTGTTGAATTTGATAATATGAAGTTGGTAATCATCAAATTTGATAATTAAAACTTCAAACCATACATTAAACAGAGTATTCTCAAATAGGTACAAGAGTTAGGAATAGGTCATACCCATTCACTGTTATCTACTTCCAAAGTCTTCTTCATCTCTTCGGAATTAACTAGTTTGTTATGCTGGAAAAAAAAACTCAAATATTAGGATAAATACACTATGTACATGTACATGTACATTACCTATATTGTTGAGTTCAACAATATTTTGCATGCAGAACTCTAAATACACTTCTTAATTGTCGAATTCGACAATATTCGATTTCAATAACAAAATTTTGAAGCCATATTGTCAAATTCGGCAATTATCACTTCAAATCATGCATTACGCAGAGTAATCTCAAATAGGTACAAGAGTTAGGAATAAGACATACTCATTCACTATTATTTACTTCCAAAGACTTCATCATCTCTTAAGCATTAGCCAACTTATTACGCTAACAAAATAACCAATATTAGGATAAACAGTTAAATCAGCATTCCATAAAATTAAGAAGGATGAGGGGGGGAGTTGACGAGATGGTTAGTTTCCCCCATACATTTTACTGCTTCTTTCTTATACTTGGATGTCCAGTTCATTATTTGCTCCAAAGACATAAAGGAGATGAGCTATATAACTCTAGTTCATTTAATGGTGATTTTGGATACTACATCAGATTTTGAGCAGGGGTTAACCGATATTGAGCATGGAATCCAAAATGAATACTGCATCTGATTTTGGATAATCAAACATAAACTCTAATTCACTAACTAAAAAAGTCATACACAAAATTAAACTTAAATTTACTATTATCAAACACAAACTACAATTAACTAACTAAAAAAGTTATACTAAATATTAAACTTAAATTTACTATTATCAAACACAAACTCAAATTCACTAACTATAATTAATTTCATTCATTTCGAATGACTTACAAAATCTTCTTTCGCAATCAACTTCTTCTTAACTCCATCATGTACAGATAATAAGTCATCATACTTATTTGCAAGGGTTGTGTCTAGCACAAGCTGATGTGACTGTAGTACAACAAGCTATTCAAAATACGAAACACAAGAACAATGTTACCAGACTTACAAATATTGCAACCACAAACCAATAGTAAATTTTGGTAAACTCATAGGTATAGCAGGAGGAAGATGCAAGTCTATCTGCTCTATCAAAAGTGTATTGACCACTTTTAGTGACACGCTCTCTTTACACTGTACACATTGGGGACAAAATAATCACGCCAAATGCAAGAATGATTAATGGAAGACTATTAGTAATTAGGGGTTATTAAAATTAACTCTATTAAAAGTTGTACACCATATTACCTTTTTATTCAACTCAGCAGATAAGCTTTGATTACAGTCTTCGAGGCCATATTTTTGCCTTATCTCTACCTCCAAACTTGCATTTTATTTCCTCCAAATTTTTGTATTCCAATATATACAAGCAAAAATTTGACAAGGAAAATCAGGATTTTGATTAAAACAAATAATAGATGACATTTGTCTAAGACCATACCTTCGCATCTAACTGCCTTGGTAGATCTGCCAATACTAGTGAACATTGCTCGTCAAGTACATGTTTTAGTTGAATGTCCTCCTTTATTTGTTCAATGGTTTTTTTCAGCATATCACATTCACTTGTCTGAGGTTAAATTGACATGAAACATTTAAATTACTTTCTATGTTTTAGATCTCTCATAGTAATCTAAATTAATATGAAGCAACAAGTATTACCTATGCTTTAATATATATATTGTCTATGTAAGTAGAGAGATGTGTGGGAGAAAAACTTGTAAGTTTCATTGAATAAAAAATAATGTACATTGGATGGAGATGAAAATCTCACTTTTAGAATGGAAAAAACAAGAATTCGAAATAGAGTAGTGGGAGACTTAACGATAATACCATTTCAGTCGCCTAGTATTCCAAGGAATTATGATGTGAACTTCCTCATCTGTCATGAGGTAATATGATCTCAGGCCTATAAGACCAGTGATAAGGAATGAACCCTCCCAATTTTCTGCTAGTTTCTCGGCATGAGGCTCTTTTTTGTGTTGAAAGATTTTTCTAAGGACAAGATCGTCGATTTGAAAGGTATGGCTTTTAACTCGTTTGTTGTATAAAATAACCAGTATATGGTGATATCGACCTAGGTTAGCAATATCGCATTACCTGGTTTTATTGATCCAATTGAGGTTGCAGGCCAGTTCAAACTTATTTTCTTTTTCAATAAGTTCTTGATCTCTGACTAGATGATGGTATTCAGAGGTAATAACAGTTTTGGCTCCATAGGCAAGGAGGAATGGGGTGTAGCCGGTTGATTGAGGTAGAGTGGTGCGATATGCCCATAAGACATGAGGAAGTTCTCGAACCCAGTTCCTTTTTTTCTAAAAGTGAAGCCTTTTCTTGAGTCCATCTACAATGGCTTTGTTGGTGATTTTGACTTGACCATTGCCTTGAGAGTAGTAGGGGTTGGATGGTGAGTGGATGATATTGTGTTTGTTGAAAAAAGCTACAACTTTTTCTCCAACAAATTATGGACCATTATCGATACAAATTTGGTGGGGGTATCCAAACTGAGTAATAATGTGCTCTCAAGTAAAAGAGATGACCTCTTCTTCTTTGGTTCAACAGAATAGAACTACCTCTACCCATTTTATAAAATAATCTATAGCTATGAGTAGGTATCAGCGGTTTCTTGGAGAATTAGGAAATTTACCGATAAAATCGAGGGCTCATCTTTTGAATGGCTAAAACACATTGCTTGTATGCAGTTCGAGCGAAGGGGCGTATATTATTTTTCCATGTCGTTGACATGTATCACATTTGTGTGAGTACTCTTCAACTTGTTTGCGCATGCCTGGCCAGAATACTCCTTGTATAATAGCTCTGTTTGCGAGTGATCAACCAACGGCATGGGAGCCATAAGTCCCTTCCTGTAAATTGTAGAGCATCTCATCCACTTTCTTTTTGGAGAGGCACTTTAGGTAAGGCCCCGTGACTGAACGGTGGTATAAAGAACCATTTTGATTTGTGTATCGCTTTAAGTTTTCGATCAACTGTCGACGCTTCTCTGGATCTGTTAGAAGTGATCTGTTGCATTTGTTGTCGATACCGAGGTAGGCAAGGAAAGGTTTTTACCAATCGTCGTCTTCCCTTTTATCGCCGCCCCCGGTATTGATTATGCATACAAATATACGATCAATGCTGGGGGTAAAAATTACTTTGATCTGGAGATATCGAGCTTTTATTCCCAAGCCCCCAGCTAGATATGCCAAGGAATCAGCATGTCTGTTTTTACCTTGAGGAAGATAATCGAGAGTTACTTGCGCGAACTTGTTCATCCTATCTGCATGGACTGTGTATTCGATCATCTTGTCATTCTTCTTGTATTACTTAGAGTAATAGTGGACAATGAGTAGTGAATCTGTGTAAACTAAAAGTCCTGGGATACCGAGCTCAAATGCGAGGTCGAGTCCATAAATGAAAGTTTCGTATTCGGTGACATTGTTGAAGGCTTCAAAATCTAAGCTGATTGATTTCTCAATTTTGTCATTGGAAAAGGTAATCAATACAATTCCAATTCCTGACCATACAAACCTACTGATCCATCAGTAAAAAGTCTCTACCCTTTCCTTGTAATCCATTCAGCTCGCTCGTTAAATGTTTTGGGGGGTGGATCTTCTGTAAGTTCCTCTGCAAGGTCAGGATCATGTTCCTCCCACTCAGGATCTTCCATTGGAAAATCCATGAGAAAATTGGCAACGGCCTAACCCTTTTCAGAATGACGTTGTTCGAACTTGATATCATATTCTCACAAACTAACTGACCATTGTTGCACTCTCTTTGAATTTTTTTTTCCGGATAGAACCTCCCAAAGTGGGTAGGTCATCATAACTTTGACTGAATAAGCTTGGAAGTAGTGCTTAAGTTTTTTACAGTATAAACAAGAGTTAAAAGAAGTCTCTCAATTTTAGAATACCTCATTTCTGTTAGAGTGAGGGCTTTACTAATGATGTAGACAGGCTTCTTGATTTTCCCTTCAAGTCGAATGAAAACTGAACTGATTAAAGTATCTGTAACTGCTAGGTAGATTATCAATTCTTCATTATCTATTGGGGTGCTCATTATGAGAGACCTCCCCAAAAAGGTTTTGAGATCCTGAAAAGCTGCTTCGCATTCTGATGTCTATTAAACCTCTGCATTTGGCTAAACTTTTCCTCGTTTGGTACAACTGCGGAGTAGTAGGAATAGCCAACGACGGCGGTCTGAAGATTTTAAAACGAATCGGTTGATAGCGACAATCTTGCCGACAAGTTTCTGTACATCTTTCATCGTATTTAGAGATTACATATTGAGGAGATCCTAAATATTATCTGGATCGGCCTCAATCTCTTTCTAGCTGATGAGATGGACGACAAATCAACTTGAATGTACTTTAAATTTATTTTTATCAGGATTGAGATACATCCTGTAAGATCAAAGAATGTTAAAAATTGTATTCAGATCTGTAATATAGTTGGCTGACTGTATGCTCCTGCACAAGAGATTGTCAATGTAGACTTCCGCGACTTTCCCAAGATGTGCTTTAAACATAGTAGTTATCAACCGTTGATAAGTTGTACCTGTATTTTTTAGTCTGAAGGGCATGACTTTGTAGCAGTAAAGTCCTCTTTCAGTGATGAAAATGGTCTTTTTATAATCTTCTTCCAAGAGTAGAATTTGATTGTATCCAGAAGTAGCGTCTATCATAGATAGGAATTCGTGGCTTAGAGTGGAATCAAGGATTTAATAGATGTTGGGGAGAGGAAAAACTATCCTTTAGAGTATGTTTGCTTAGTTCTGTAAAATCTACGCAAACTCTAACATTTATATTCATCTTTGGGATAGTAACGAGGTTGGATATCCAATCTGGATATTTAGCTTCTCGAATGAATCCTACTTTAATTAATTTCTCAATCTCCATTTAACTTCATCTCGAAGTCGAGGTGACAGTCGTCGTTGCTTTTGTTTGACCACTATGGCGTTGAAGTTAATGCCCAATTTGTGACATGCCTTGGACGGATCGACCCCAGGCATCTCTTCAAAAGTCTACGCAAAAACATCTTAATTTAGTCGTAAGAGCTGAATGAGAGCATCTTTATCGTGCTGAACCAGCTTAGTACTGATGAATGTATCTCAGGTAAGTCCATCAATGTTGATGTATTGGGTAGGCTCTTCTATGGAAGGTTGATCATCAAGGTGATTAGCTTTTTGTAATTGCTATGCAGCGTATCTATCTGAGGTATCTAAAGTTACTAAGATTGTATTTTCGCAAGCTCGAGAAAGCCTTTGACTACCCTTGATTTCATAGATATCATCATTGTCTTTAAAGCTGAATGCTTAATGATAGGTGAAAGCGATTGCTTCCATGTTGTGAATCCAGCAGCGGCCCATAATCCCAAGATAATGAGATTTGGCACTGATTACGTAAAAGATGACGTCGATGGTGGTTGGTCCTGCGGTAATAGGTAAGATGATTTTGCCTACTCGTTCTTCTTTAGAACCATTGAATCTACGAATATCGTTATCATTTGGAATAACTTGATCGACCAATCCCATTTGGTTAATAATACTTTGAAAGAGAATCTCAATACCACTTCCAGTATCGATCATCATTGTGTGCATGATAAACGTCTTCATCTTGAGCATTATGACTAATGTTTCATGATGTAGAAATTTTATATGACTAATGTCATAATCTTTGAATGAGATCCCAAGACGGCGATTGCTCGACTCAGGTAAAAATTTGGCTTCTTTCTCTTGAGGTATAAGATCGCAGTATTCTGGTAGTCCCATGCGTTTGAATCGGCAAGAGTTGGTGATTTAATGGATTTTGATAATGTTGTTTTGGTGCATATAGTAGAGATGTTTCTTCTCAACTTAATATTTGACTTGGACGACTTCAAGCTGCTTCTTATAGGTGTCATCCATGTATGATTCCAAGTCGATAATGTATTCGAACATCCATCCCTCTTTGAAAATGTATTCCAGCAACCTCTATAAAGTATAGCAATTGTCAGTTGAATGATGGTTTACCTTATGATACATGCAGTACGGGCGGTTTTCGATTGTTTCTAATGGTTGTGAGAGACGGTAGAGCTTATCCTTGAAGAGGATTGGAATAATTGTAGAGATTCGAGAATTCATCTTTGGGAGGATCAGTTTGGGTACTGTACTCCCTTTTTTAGGGTTACCAGTATTTCCCTTGAAGCGCCTTTAAACACCCTGATCCTCCTTTGGTTCAGTACTTCAATCTGTGGATGGATCTTTCGTGGTTAAGACAGATTTAGTAGATTTATGCCTTTTGTACATCATCCTTTTCAGGTCGACGTAACTATTAACCTTAGCGATCATATCTTCCAAGGTCGCAAGTTGTTTGAGGAAGGTGTTTTTTGGCCTTGCAGTCGAGTTGGAGCGCGTTGGTAAAAACAGTAACAACAGTTTTTTGATCAAGATTGTCTACTTTATGCGCGAGCTTCAAAAACTTATTCACAAAAGCCTCAAGCTTCTCTCCAAGTGACTATTTAAGACTAAGACGGATAAGAGAATATAAATTCTCCTCTTTGTCTTTATTGTAAGCATACGTCTTGATGAATTATTTCTGTAGCTGGTCGAATGTGTGTATGAAGCCTTCAGGTAAAGAGTGGAACCACTGGAGCGGTTCTTCCAATAGACTTGATGCGAATAAATGGTAGAGGATGTAGTTGAGGTTGGAATATAACCCCAATGAATCATGGTACTGTTGAATGTGCTCATTTAGATCGGTACCCTTGAATTTATGAATTTTTGGAGTATGCAAACCTTTCGGTATTTCCATATCAAATTGTTTTTTGGCAATTGGACTTCCTTGCAACATGGTAAGGTCGTCTGTAGTACCCAGAACTTGTGCTTCGATCAACTCATTAATACGCTGATCCATATGCTCTTGCATAACATATTGACGTGTCGGTTAAGTAGCTTGACAAGGAGGTTGAGGATTGCGAGTACCGGTACCTTCAGTCAAACAATTATGTGCTGGAACTCAAGGTTGAGGTTGTTGTTCTTCCTCCTGACATATAGAAAATTGGTGACCTCAACTGATCTCAGACTGAACTTCACCACCAAAATGAATGAAAGGCTGAGGTTCGAGCTCAATATTTCTAGAAATAACTTTGTTGGTGGCTCCTCGAGGTCCCAACCTTTTCCATGCAGAAACCTGGGAGGCTTCTGGCAATTGATCACGATCTCTTATTGGAGAAGCCTGCAGAGTATTTTGATGAGCTTGTAAGGTAGTCTGCAAGGTTGTCATCTGGTCATCATTTTGTTTGAACGTGGTCAAACGAGCTTGTTGCTCAGCTTCAAGATCTTTCTCACGGAGCTCTCTCTTAAGAGTTAATTGACGTTTGATCCCATTGCGCTTCTCTATTTAGGAGCTGAGATTCGCCCGTAGCTCTGTAAGTTATTCTAGTTCAACCGAAAGATCGAGCTGGATTCCGATTGTTGGTCATCTGGAAGTGACCATGATTAAAATTTGTAGTAAAGTGAATGTATGCCTTAGGATATCATGAAAATGCCTTCTTTCCCAGAGATGGCGCCAAATGTAATGGCCTAATTTTGTAAGCTCAAGATGGCTTGGAATTAGCTCTTACACCAATGTTCCTGTGATAAAAACTAACATAAAATAAGAAATGATATAGGTGATTTAGCATGGAAAACTCTAAATATCTAAAAAAAAAAACTACGACCTTGATTTGAAGGTTTTTGTAATATTGACTATTATTGCTTGAGGCTGATATCTTATTACAAGTGATCTCTCGACTTAAAAATACTTGATCTTAAAAATAAGAAGTTTTGATATTTTAAGAATTTAGAAAATGTAGTTTTCTTGGTGATTTCTCGTGTATTTTTCTAGTCCCTGTCTCTTCTAGAACTTTTTCTTTATATAGGCCTTCCCCGCAGTTCTTCATCGTGCTGAAGCATGTTCATCGGACAATGTGGCTAGTGGCGGTTGACTGGGTAACTGTTGAATTTATGAGTGATAGGGGTCTTTGACTTGTTCACATTTTTCTATTTGAGCTCGACCCACGCTCTTCATCAGTTCGTGGAGTAGGTATCGATGCTGACCATTGTTGTCACGTGTAGAATATATGAGTCTGACATGGAGGTAGTTTGAATTGGAATAGCTCGATTTAGGTTAGATCGAGGGATAGTTTGCTAAAATATCAAACTTTTTTAAATAGTTATTTGATCGAATGGAGATTTTGAACTGTGTGTGATATTGTATGTGGTGATCTGATTAAACTGTGGTAAGGTTATAAAAAGATATTTTTCGAGGTGAAAGTAATGCAGTTTCGAGCTATATATATATGACTATTTTAGAATATGTGATACTATTATGTGAACTTTTGAAAAAAGGTATCCTAAGTTTTGTAATGGTGAGAATGATATGATAAAATAAAATCTGTGAAAGAGGATACAATCAAATTTATATTCAGCTTGATTTAAGGAGATAAAACATATGGATAAGTTGGATAGCTATGATTCTTATCTTTAAAGCCTGTATATGTGTAAAAGGTATGATTAAATGTGATCATACTCTGTGTTTATAAATATATGTAGAAGAAGATGTTGAATAAGTAAACATGGTGAGGACTCACTCTCAGAGAGTTTGACATGTGGTAGAGGGGAATTTAGCAATAAAGGTTGTTATAATCTGTGAAAGGATATTTAGGCAGCTCGATTATGATGTTGATATGCCTGAATCTGTACTACATTTGGATGGGTTTACTTCAAGGGCGAAGGAGAACAAGATTGAGCGTCACTTTTGGTGTGAGGTATTTCCTGAATTGATACTTGAGCCTGAAGCTCGAAAAACTATTCTGAGGGAGATTGCGTTGGATGAGATTGAAGTTGAAGATGAGAGGTTTGTTTGTGATGTATTGATCAGATATGGTGTCGTAGGATACCTTGGTTATTTCGGCTGTAACTATGCTTGAGAGGGTAAACTTTTGTTAGTTCAAAATAATATAAGTGAAATAAAGGGATAATTTGTTTGTATTGAATATGCTCCTTATTTTCTATGGATTTTGTTGAAAATAAATTTAAATTTCAAAATTGCGTATCATTGGGAATGATATTGTAATGTGTATAAATAAGTTGAGTAGGAGAATTGAAATCATGAGTATGAGAATGTTTTTGGAGATATAGTTTGATTACGTGTAGGTTAATTTTGTTATAATGAAGGTGAGAGGGTGTGAGAGCAATGTGGGTAAGAGATAGAGAGAGTTGCATTTAAGTCTAGGGTTTGGTGTAATAATGAAAAGGCATTTATACCCAAAAATTATAAGTCGTCTGACAGGAACAGTCAAAATGACGCCTTGGTTGGAAAACTGAAGGTGGTTTGCACAAGTCTCAATAACTGTCAGTGATTAAAAAAAGTTATAAATAATCCTTCTCCCTCTTCTTCCAAACGTTTACAGAATACAGAGAGGCGAAACTCTAGAGAGAGAAAAAAATCATTTTAGGTATTTTGGAGAGAAACATATAGATAAGAGTTATCGTTGTCGGAGGGACGAGGAGGATACTATCATTGGGTTAGAGAGAAAATTACTGCTACGGAGCGATATTAATTATAAAGGAAGAGACTGCTGGAATTCAAAATTAATATTTTGTTATTGAGGGTTAGCATCCATTTTTGTACAGTATTCTCTTTTTCAAAATGATTTGGTGTGTATTGATTATGAATATCTCGTATTTTGTATTTTAAAATTTGAAAAATTACTATATTTAGAAGGTTTGGTATCTGTATTTGTTGAAAAAGTTACGTTGTAAATATGATTTGATATAAAAAGTAAGGATATATATTTTTTTGAAAAATCAGTAATGTGAATATATGAAAATTATTTTTCTGCATTTTGATGTATTATTGATAACAATAATTAAGACAAAATGCAGAAATTGAAAATACCTGGACCTGTATGTTGGTAGACGCGTGTGAAAGATCTTAGGAAAAATCTTTCTCTTATTTCGAGCTCATCGCTCAAAATGGAACCTTTTACCTCTAGTCGCTCGGTCGAGGATGAAAGTGCAGAACGTGATGCTGAATCAGTAGAGGGTAAGGTAATTATAAATAGTTTGAAGGATATCCCTGTTGATGTCGAGGGGGAGAGTTCTTCAGAGGAGAGTGTAGTAGAGGAAAAACTCAAGTTTTGAGATTTCCCTTGTAATCTCTTTCCTTATCCCGTGGAGTTAGAAGTATTCAAGGAATTTTGTAAACATAAAAGTATTATAGGTGGTGTATGGGGGAATGTCATTAAACATTCTTGGAGGTTTTTAAGGGGATGTTCAGATGGGAAAAGGGGTAAAAATACATTTTTTGTGCCTCCTGATCAGGAGCGTGAAAAAATCTTTAGGAAAATCCCAGAGAGTGTTCCCCTTGAGTATTTTAATGAGAATAAAGAAGGTGATTTAGATGAGGGTTTTTTGTGTTACCTTGCCCAGTTTGATTATGGGTTAGTAGTGCCTATAAGCAATCTTTATAAAGGTATCATGCATAAAATCAAAGCTTGCCCTGCCTAGTTGAATAGTAATATGTGGGAGGTTATAAATGTTTGTAAAAATTTGAATAGGAGGTGGGCCCGTAAGGAGAATGAGAGAAGATAGACTCCTGTAGATGTTTTGTGGTATTATACTATAAAATACTATATAAATACTTATGGTGGGTACTTCTATTCTAGCTCGTTCCGACTCTAGTTTTTTGACCTGAATTTAGCTGGAAGGGTTTCGAATGACAATCTGATTTGGGTAAAGAGCAAGTATCTCCAGCGAGCAGACGAGGATACCCTTCCCGTTAAATTCAAATCTTTTAAGAAATGCAAGTAAATATCATTACTTGTGAACTGTGTTTATGAATGTACTTTTTTTTATTATGATAGTATTTTGTGCTTTATATGCAGATTCTCATTCTAAAGTGACCAGAAAAGAATCTCTTATCGATATTGTAACTCAAGAAGGAGTCAAGCTTGAAGCTGTATTGGGTGAGTTGGATATTAGTAGGCATAAGAGGGATAATAGTAGATCTATTAAAGTTTAGAAATTGTAGGTCAAGAGAAAGATGACTGGAGTGAGCTTATCTACTACTGCAGAAGTTGAATTACGAGCAAGTATTGGAAAATGGCCAGTATTAGGGTTCTTCTATCTGCATCTTCCACACTCTAAAATTTGATCCATTGAATTTTGTGATCTTTAACTTCTCTTGATCGGCCATCTCTCTTTACCACACAAGCATTAACACTTGCTCTAACACAAATTGTTGAGAATCGAGGTAGTTACTCTCTCCTCTCTGACAAGAACGATACGCGGAAATCACCAACTCAAGTAGTAATCAACAAAAAATAATATAAAGGACACAAAATTTTTCCCGAAGAAGGGAAGTGGAAAACCCTTGTAGATTAAAAGTTACACCCCACGAACAATTCACTATGATATCAAATAGGTTACAATGATCCCGCAAGCTTCTCAAGCTTTTAATGGAGTTTCTTCATACCCTAGCCTCTCAAAGATTAAACTCATACAAGATGATAATCTAAACAAATAAACTAAGTCCCCTTTATATACTAGGGAATTAAAATACAAGTGGAACGGATCTCGAGGCAAACCCAACGTCTTAGAATAACATCCAAAGCAAACCTACGCCAAGTTCGTTCGAACGACTTTGCGATAGTTGGTCTCCAGCCCTATAAACATGACAACTCGTTCGAACGGCATCTAAGCTCGTTCGAATGACTTTGACGAACACAGTCCAAAACCGTGAAAAATAGAAATCTCGTTCGAACGACTTTGAATCTCGTTCGAACGACTTCCTTCTTCGCTCGAACGACTTCGACAATATCCTAATTTCTTCGATAATCCTTAGTTCAATTTCATACCCAACAATCTTCCACTTGAAATCGAATCCCATAACCCATCTCCAGATCTCCAAATGAATTGCTCAGACTATCCGGACCTTCAATCTCAAAGACCCACAGAAGTTGTACATGTCGTCAACTTTAGAAAAATAACCACCTTCGTAAACATATCAGCCAGATTCACATCAGTGTGAATCTTCACAAGCTTCAACACACCATCCTCGAGGAGCGAGCGAATATAGTAATATCAAATATCAATGTGCTTGGTTCTAGAGTGAAAAGCTAAATTCTTCGCTAAGTATATAGCGCTTTGGTTATCACTATACAATTTAGGAGAAAAAGGTTCTCTACCAAGCTCGTTCATAAACCCTTTGAGCCAAACCATATCTTTGAATGCTTCTATAGCTGTAACATATTCCACCTCCGTCGTAGACAAAGCTATAATCTTCTGCAGCCTAGAAACCCATGTAACTGCACCGCTTCCCAATGAAAAAACAAAACCACTAGTGCACTTCCGCCTATCTATGTCACCCGCCATATCAAAATCAACGAAACCCTGTAAGCATATCTGAGAACCCCCATACCATAATGCCATATGTTGAGTCCCCTTTAGATACCTCAACATCCATTTCACAGCTCTCAAATGCCCCTGGCCTGGATACTCATATACCTACTAACAACTCCCACTGCTTGGGCAATATCTGGTCTCATACAAATCATAGCGTGCATTAGGCTACCAATCATAGATTGATAAGAAACCTTCCGCATCTTATCGTGATCCTTCGGCGTCTTCGGACAACAATCCTTTGATAATTTGAAGTGAACTCCCAATGGTGTACTAACTACCTTAACACCATCCATGTTAAACCGCTTCAGTACTTTGTTGATGTGCTCAGCTTGAGACAACTTCAATTCTCACCACTTTCTGTCCCTTGTACCAAGCATACCAAAAACTTGTTTCGTCGCACCCAAGTCCTTCATAGAAAACTCCTGGGATAACTGTTCCTTCAACTTGACAATTTTTCACATGTCAGCACTTGCTACCAACATATTATCTACATACAAAAGTATAATAATATACGAGTTCCCTGTATTCTTGATAAAACAATAATGATCTACATTACTCTTCGAATAGCCATTTTTGGACATGAAATGTTCGAACATCAAATACCACTGTCTCGAAGCTTGTTTCAAACTGTATAAACTCTTCGTGAGCCTATACACAAGATAATTTTTCCCTTTAACCGAATACCCTTCTAGCTGCTTCGTATTAATTTCTTCATCAAGGTTACCATGAAGAAATATTGTCTTGACATCTAGTTGCTCAAAATGCAAAT
This sequence comes from Kingdonia uniflora, assembly GCA_014058105.1. NCBI lineage: Eukaryota > Viridiplantae > Streptophyta > Magnoliopsida > Ranunculales > Circaeasteraceae > Kingdonia > Kingdonia uniflora. The sequence continues at coordinate 1,278,908 of JACGCM010000911.1, read as the reverse complement.
CTTCAACTGCAACTATATTCATCACAACCCGAATAGTAGACATCTTCATAACATAAGCAAAAATCTTGCCAAAATCAATGCCTTATTTCTGCTAAAAGCCCTTCACCACAAGTCTTGCCTTGAATCTCCTTGAACCGTCAGATTCTTGCTTTAGTCTATATACCCACTTGTTGTGCAATGTTCTCTTCCCTTTTAGTAACCAAACTAAATCCCAAGTTTGATTAACTGATAATGACTGCATCTCATCATCCATAGCAAGCTCCCACTTGCTCTTAGCTTCCACATCTAAAGCCTCCTTGTAACTTTTAGGTTTACCACCATTTGTAAGTAACAAGTAATTTAAGGAGTTAACGTACCTTGCCAGAATTCTTGCAACTCTCGGCTCCTTTCGAAGTGCTATTGGAATGTCTACATTATTAGGATCCTCGTTTTGATCTGGTGCATCAGACTCAACAACGACTTCTTCATCATCTTCTTGAGAAGGTTCATCATCTTCAATGTCGACACTTTCCGCTACTTTACCTCAAATCCTTTCCACAGGTACTTTGAAGTCTTTATATATGACTTCCTCATTGAATGTAATATTATGGCTCCAGATAACTTTTCAATTCTTTGCATCCCAAAACCGGTACCCAAACTTATCACCACCATATCCAATGAATATGCACTTTGTCAACTTTGCATCTAGCTTTGTCCTTGTATCTGAATTATCAAGTACATATAAGGTACAACTGAAAATACGCAAGTAATTTAGGTTTACCTCTTTACTGGTCCATGCTTCTTCAAGAAGTCTAAAATCCAAAGCCGTTGAATGCCCTCTGCTAATCAAGTACACCACCGTACTTACCATATCTGCCCAAAAACACTTTGACAATCTAGCATTGAGTCTCATACTCCACGTTCTTTCGTTTATTGTTCGGTTCATACGTTCTACAATACCATTTTGTTACGGTGTTCCAGGAATAGTCTTCTGACTCCAAATCCTGTTTGATGCGCAAATGGCTTCAAACTCGTTACTACAGTATTCACCCCCGTTATCCGACCTGAGATACTTCAGTTTCAAACTAGTTTCATTTTCAACTAGAACCCTCCACCTCTTGAATTTATCGAACGCATCTGACTTGTTCTTCACGAAGTAGACCCACAGTTTACGAGTAGTATCATTGATAAAAGTAACATAATAATGAGAACTACCAAGAGAAGATACCATAGTTGGCCCCCAAATATCCATGTGTATAAGATCCAGATTTCCAGGTTTCCTTGATCTTCCAAATAATTTGAAACTGACCATCTTCTGTTTTGCAAGAACACACTCTTTATAAAACTTGAGATCAACCTCAGCAAGACGCTCTAGATTTCCCTTTGTTACCATTATCTTCATTCTCTTTTTACCCATGTGACCGAGCCATTTGCGCTGCATACTTGTATCAATCCCTGGAGTGACCGCACAAATAGTAGAAATTGTGCTCTGTGTTGTATACAATATTCCTTGCCGCAAGCCCTGAGCTACTAGTATCGCTCCCTTTGTAACCTCCCAGAAGGTTGCACCAAAGGTACTTACATATCTGTAATCATCCGCCAATTTGCTAACCGATATAAGGTTACGTCCTAATTTAGGAACAAGTCGCACATTTTATAAAACCAATGTTCCCCCTGAAGGCAACAATAACCTAGTGTTTACCTTTCCAATAATAATACTTATACTCTAATCTGCAAGAAAGACCACACCGGAGTCGCCTTTAACAATATTAGTTAGAAAACCTACATTCGCAGTGACATGGAAAGAGGCGCCCGAATAAATTATCCAAGATTCGTTAACATCGTCATGCGATAGTAGTAGAACCTCGTCAGATCTAACCTCCTCATTAAGGTTCATTGAATCTTTCTCTTTATTATCAATCTTCTTAGAAAAAGAAGAGTTACAATCTCGCCTGAAGTGACCCTTCTTTTCACAAGTCCAACACGCACCGGGAGGCTTAGACTTTCCTCTTAACTGTGGTCGACCCCTTCCAAATTTCAGCCCTTTTCTGTAAGACCTCCCACTTTCTTCGACGTTCAACATACTGCCATTAAAATTGGAAGAAGGTTCAGATGTTTTACGTCTATTATCTTTACTCATAATCAATCAGACTATAGTATCAAATTTGATGTCTTCCTTCCCTAATGAGTTTCTCACAGCTATAATGAACCCTTCCCAGCTCTCAGGCATCTGCCCTAAAAGAGCCCACACTCTCACCTCCTCGGTAAAAGTAATTTTAACAGATTCCAGTTGAGTATGTATGGTATTAAACTCACTGATATGATCTTGCACACTACCATTATCCTTCATCTTTAAAGTAAATAAGCACCGTAAAAGGTGTACCTTATTTGCCCCAGGCGGTTCCCAGTACATAGCAGATAACATCTCCATTAAACCCTTCGTTGCCATAACTTTAGTGATCATGTGTAGAATCTGAAATGACAGCGCCAACCTAACGATTCTAAGCACCTTGCGATCCAATCGCGCCCACTTAGCAACATTATATTCTGTTGGTATCATCTCAACTTTACCCAGTGGTAAATAAAGATCCTTCTGATAGAGGTAATCTTATATCTGCATCTTCCACACTCTAAAATTTGATCCATTAAATTTTGTGATCTTCAACTTCTCATGATCTGCCATCGCTCTTCACCATACAAGCCCTAACACTTGCTCTGACACCAATTGTTGGCAATCGAGGTAGTTACTATCTGATCTCTGATAAGAATAATACGTGGAAATTACCAACTCAAGTAGTAAATCAACAAAGAAAAATATAAAGGACACGAAGATTTTCCCAGATGAAGGAAGTGGAAAACCCTTGCAGATGAAAAATTACTCCCCACGAACAATTTACTATGATATCAAATAGGTTAAAATGATATCTCAAGCTTCTTCAGCTTTTAATAGAGTCTCTTCAAACCCTAGCCTTTCTAAGATTAAACTCATACAAGATGATAGTCTAAATAAATAAACTAAGTTCCCTTTATATATTAGGGAACTAAAATACAAGTGGAACGGATTTTGAGGCAAGCCCAACATCTTAGAATAACATCCAAAGCAAACCTACTCCAAGCTCGTTTGAAAGAATTTGTGATAGTTGGTATCCATCCCTAGAAACATGACAACTCGTTCGAACGACATCCAAGCTCATTTGAACGACTTTGACGAACACAGTCCATAATCGTGAAAAACAGAGATCTCGTTCGAACGACTTTAAATCTCGTTCTTCGACAATATCCTGATTTCTTCGACAATCCTTAGTTCGAGTTCATACCTAAAAAGAAGACCATTGTATTCATCTGATCCAGAGATTGTAGAGCGTATGGTCTCTAGGACGAGAAGTCATTATAGCTTGAAGGCTAACTATTTACTCGTTCTGGTGGATATATAATAGAGATATGACTATGTAAACTATGGTATAGCAAACTATTTTTGTATGAGAAATATAAATTATTCTCAATGTTTTGAACTTGAAATCGAACTGCTGAGTAGGTTGAGCTAGATGTCGCACGATCTTGTTAGAAAGATGTGTTGAAATGTAATTATGAGTTCGAACTTGAATTGGATAGGATTGAGAAGGTATTTGAAGAGAGTGTAGATCAGTATGTAAAAGTGGAGCTTATGCGGATGAAGTTAGAAAAGATAGCTAGTGAGTTGAGCCAGCAGATCGAGAATAAGGAAGCTGAATTAAGGAGAGCTCAAAGTAAGCTAGTCAGTGCGTATAGTGAGGTTGAGAAGTTGAAGAGTACGTTAGAGTGTATAAAGGGGAAGTATAAAGAGGCAGATACTATACAATATCGTATCAGATCGTTAGAGGCAGAAGTATTACAACTAATATGGTATCTTAATAATTTAAGGAAGGAATTGAGGAAGGAGGTCGAACTGGTTAAGGCGCGAGTTGATTTGGCGAGTGTCAAAAGTGATGTGGGGAAGCTGAGTAAGACCGTAAAGGTAAAAGAGATTAGTCTCCGAATTGCTCTGAATCAATGTGATAAGCTTAATGATCAAGTGGAGAAGCTGAAGGTTAACTTGTCAAGTCCTCGCGGCAGTAAGGCAGAGGTTATAGAGAGATCGAAGAAAAAATAAAGGGATATTAAAGCTGTTAATGTTAAGGATGAATGGGTTCGCGCCCAGGCTCAAATCAAAGAATTTGAGGCAAATTCGGTTTATGTTCGAGCTACAGTAAGGAAAGCTAATGAGCGAGCTAGAGAGAATGGGGATAGGTTGGACTTTTTCAAATAAATAAAAAAGAGTTAGAAGAATCTCTTAATAAAAATAATGAAATGTTAAAGAATTATGGCGGGGAAAGTAATGCGCATGAGGTTTTACAAATAAAGGAGGAGGAGTTGACGGCACTACGAAAAAATGTACAGGATTTAAGCGGTAATAAAAAGAAAAGTAAGGCTGAACAGGGTAGATTGTTGGAACTGACGGAGTCATTGACAAGTGTCATATCAGAACTTGAAGGACGATCGGAGTGAGCCAAGAATCGCTACACAAAGTTATATAAAAAATTTCTGAGTATATGTAGTAGTTTTGCTAACCTGGTCGTACATAATCGAGATAGACTATCCCCGGATAAAGTGCATACGAAGGAGATGACGGCAGTAATTGCTTATTTTTTGGAGGAAATGAGGAGGCTTGAGTTTGAAGGGGATACGTTGTATGATTGTCTGGTGTTTAAAGGTTGAATCTGTCAGACTAAAGTAGATCAAGGTAACTGCCTAAATTCTATATGAAAATTGGAATTGGCCCCATTACTATAGAGCAAGGAAGGAGATTCTTGGTGCTCGAGCACAAGAATTTATGGCTTCACGAGCTCCGACTGTAGGGGAAGGTTCATCTGCTTACCATAAGAAAAAAAATTGTATAAATAAGTAAATTGTTTTTGCTTCTGTATTATAGATGTTAGACAGATAAAAGCTAGTTTTACCTTTATTTTATCATGAGTCTAGAGATAATAAAGACCATTGATCAAAAGTTAGTATTACCTTTACTTTAATCTGCAAGTATAGAGATAGTAAATGTGTGTCGATTGAAGACTAATATTACATTTACTTTAATCATTAAGATTTAGTAGATGATAGATGTGTATTGATTGAAAGCTAGTATTACCTTTGCTTTAATTTTGAGATTGAGTAGATACCATATGTATGTCTGTAGAGAATAATATGGGGAAAAACTTAAAAGTTTTTATTTAGTAGAAAAGAATATACACACTGTTGGAGATTGTAATTTTATTTTTAGAATGTAAAGAATGATAATAGATGTATCCTGTGTTTGGGAACTAGTGATTAAGTGATAGTATCATTTCAATCTCCTAGTATTTTAAGGGCTTGGTATTCTGACGCCTTTCTCTATCATGAGGTAGCAGGATCTAAGTCCAGTTCGTCTTACAACAAGAAATAGACCTTCCCAATTCTCTGCGAGCTTCCTAACATTTAACTCTTTTCTACTCTTGGGAATCTCTCGGAAGACTAGATCGTCGATTTGAAACTCACAACTTTGGACTCTTTTATTATATGAACTGGCTAGCATATGATGATGTCAACCCAGATTAACAACAGCTCGAGCTCGGGTCTCATCGATCTAGTTCATATTGCAGGATAGTTTGAATTCATTTTCCACATCTGTTAGCTTGTAATCTTTAACATAATGGTGATATTTTGTTAGGATGAAAACTTTAGTTTCATAAGCAAGGAGGAAGGGGGAACATCCAGTTGATTGTCTTGGTGTAGTACGGTACGCCCATAAGACATGAGGCAGCTCCCTTATCCAATTCCTTCCTTTTCTAATTTTAGTCTCTTTATGATTCTATCTACTATCGTCTTGTTTGTGATTTCGGCCTGCCCATTTTCTTGAATGTATTATGGATTACATGGGGAATGAATGATGTTGTGTTTGTTGAGAAAAGCTACTACCTTCTTTCCAACGAGCTATGGCCTATTATCGATCCAAATCAGGTGGGGGCAAACAAATCTTGTGATGATATGATCCCAAATAAATGAGATGACTTCTTCTTTACGAGTTTACAAAAGAGAACTGCCTCCACCCATTTCATAAATTAATCTGTTACAACGAGTAAGAACTTTTTATTACCTAGTGTGTTTAGGAATTATCCTACTAGATCGAGTGCCCACCTCTTGAAAGGCCAGAATATCTTACTGGTATGGAGCTCGAGTACAGGCGCACATATCTGGTGACCATGTCTCTGACATGCATCGTATTTGTGTGAGTACTCTTCTGCTTGCTTTCTTATCCCTGGCCAAAAGACTCCTTATGTAATTGCTCTATTAGCAAGGGATCATCCTGTTGCATGGGAGCCACACATTCCATTATGTAATTCCTTGAGTATTCAATCTGTTTGTTAGTTTGACAAGCACTTGAGATAAGTCCACGTCACTGATCTTCGATATAAACGGCCTATCTGAACTTTGTAACGCTTGAAGTTCTTAATCAATTTTCTACATTCATTTGGATCTTTTGAAAGTGGCCCATCACACTAATTATTTGGGGCAAGGTATGCGAGGAAAGGCTTCCTCCAATCCTCATCCTCCTCTTCGTCACCCCCAGTGTTGATCGCGCATACCAAGGGGAGATCAATGTTGGGGGTTGAGATCACTTCGATCTGGAGGTATCTTGCTTCTGTACCCAAGACCCCAGCTAAGTAAGCCAAGGAATCGGCGTGTCAATTTTTTCCTTGAGGTAAATAGTCGAGAGTGGCTTTAGTGAATATGTTCATCCTATCAACAATGAGGGCTACATAGTTAACCATCTTGCCATTCTTCTTGTATTGCTCAGAGTAACGATGGACTATTAGTAATAAACTTGTATAGACTTATAGCTCAGTAACTTCGATTTTTAGTGTCAAATCAAACCCATGGATCAAGGCTTTGTACTCTATAACATTATCAAAGCTTCAAAATCCAAGCGTATTAATTTCTCGATCTTGCCGTTTGATGGTGTTATCAACAAGATTCCTATCACTGGCCCTGCCGGCCCTACTGATCCATCAGTAATAAGTTTTTAGCCTTTTTTTGTAATCCAAGCAGCTCGCTCATCGAAGGGCTTGGAAGGTAGTAGATCATATTGCGTGTCTTCTGTCAGATCTGTATTGTACTCTTCCCAATCAATGTTTTCTACAGGGAAGCTTGCTAGGAAGTTAGCCATCACTTGACCTATTTCTGAATTTTTCTTTTCGAATTTGATATCATATTCACCCAAACTGACTCACCATTGTTGTACACTTATTGATTTCTCCTTTTTAGATAGAACTTCCCGAAGTGGGTAGTTCGCCATAACTTTGACTGAATGAGCTTAAAATAGTGTCTGAGTTTCTACGAAGTATAAATGAGGGTCAAAAGAAGTCGCTCAATCTTGGAATATCTTGTTTCTGCTGGAGTGAGAGTTTTGCTAATGAAATATACCGGCTTCTCAATCTTTCTTTCGAGTTGTATTAGAACCGAGCTGAGAGAGTTATCTATAATTGCGAGATAGATGATCAATTCTTCATTGTCTATCAGGGTGTTCATTATGGAAGACTTCCAAAGATAGGTTTTGAGTTCTTGAAAAGCTGCTTCGCATTCTTCTATCCAATCAATCTTTTTAATATGTCGACCTTTGCCTCTCCTGGTAGATCCACGAAGTAACATCGAGATAAATCTGTTGATAGCTGCAATCTTGCTAGTGAGCTTTTGTACTTCTTTCTTTGTCTTTAGATATGGTATGTTGAGTAAAGCACGAATCTAATCTGGATCAGCTTCAATTCCTTCCTTGCTGATGAAATGTCCCAGGAACTTTTCCGAGTATACTCCGAATTGATATTTATCTGGATTGAGCTTCATTCGGTATGATAATAAATGTGGAAGACCGTATTGAGATCTATGATATGATTATTCTTCTGTAAGCTTTTGCAGAGCAAATCATCGATGTATACTTCAGCGATTTTCCCTAAGTGTGTCATGAATATACTTGTCATTAACCTTTGATAAGTTACTCCGACATTCTTTAATCCAAAAATCATGACTCCGTAATAGTAGAGCTCTCTTTCAGTGATGAAAGTGATCTTTTCCTGATCATCATCTAAGAGGGGTATCTGGTTGCATCCCGAAGCATCATCCATCATAGATAGTAGCTCGTGACTTACTATAGAAATAAGAATTTTATGAATGATTGGAAGAGGAAAGTAGTTTTTTGGCGTGTGTTTATTTAGATCTGTAAAATCTATGCAAACTTGGACTTTCCCATTCTTCTTTAGAACTGCGACAATGTTAGAGATCCAATCCGGGTACTTTGCTTCTAGAATGAATTTGACTTCGATTAACTTATCAATTTCATTGTTGACTTCATCTCTGAAATGAGGTGAGAGCCTCTTCTATTTTTGTTTGACTATCATGGCTTTATCGTTGATGCTCAATTTGTAACACGCCTTGGCTGGGCCGACTCCTGTCATTTCTTTGAAAGTCTAAGCAAAGACGTCTCAATTCATTTGTTAAAAATGTAAGAGAGTATCCTTCTCTTATTGGACCAGCTTGGTACAAATATAAGTACCTCTGCTAGTCCCATCAATGTCAATGTACTCTTTAGGTTCTACTGTTGAAGGCTGATCATCAGTGTAACCAGCTTTTTGTAATTGTTATGCAGTAAATCTACTGGATGTGTCTAGTATGGTAAATACGATATTTTTTCAAGCTCGTGGAGGTTTTGACTGCCTTTGATTTCATAAATGCCGCCATTACTCTTGAAACAAAGTACTTGATGGTATATGGATGTGATTGCTTCCATGTTGTGTATCCAGCAGCGGCCCATGTTCCCCAGGTAGCAGGATTTAACATTGATGATGTAGAAAATAACGTCGATAGTGGTGGGTCTAGCGGTAATGGGTAGGATGATCTTTCCTACTCGTTCTTCTTTAGATCCATTAAACCCACTAATATCAATATCGCTTGGTATAACATGATCTGCTAATTCCATTTATTTGATTATGCTTTGAAAAAGGATTTTAATACCGCTACCGATATCGATCATCATGGCATACATGACGAATTTCTTCATCTTAAGCATAATAACCAGAGAATCATGATGTGGAAACTTGATGTGACTGATATCAAATAAAATCCCAGTTTGTCAATTGCTTGATTCAGGAAGAAACTTAACTTCTTTATCCTGAACTGTGAGGTCGCAATATTTCGTTAACCTCCTCATCTTGAATCTGGTAGAGTTTCTTATTTGATGGATCTCGATCATGTTGTTGTGATACATATGGTGCAAATATTTTTCCTCGGATTGATTTTTGACTTGAACTACTTCGACTTGCATCTTACAGCTTCCATTTGTGTATCCTTTCAGGTCGATAATACACTCATGCATTCTCCCGTCTTTGAAAATGTATTCCAGTAGTCTCTGTAAAGCATAACAGTTGTCAGTTTCATGATGACTTACCTTGTGATGCATGCAGTATGGTTTGCCTTCTATTGGTTCCAGCAGCTGAGCTATACGATAAAATTAATTTTTTGCCAGTATGGGAAAAATAGTTGAGATCTGGACATTCATCTTTGGGAAGACCAGCTTGGGTAATAAATTGCCTTTTAGAGATTTATATGTGCTTGTTTTAGCTCACTTTTTATCACCCTGACCATCTTTTGGTTCACTGTTACGATCTGTGTTTCAACCTTTCGTAGTTAGGACGTTTTTAGTAGATTTATGCTTTTCGGTCATCATTCTTTTCAGATTGACATAACCATTAACCTTGGTAATTATGTCTTCCAAGGTCGAGGGTTTGTTCAAGAAGAGATGATCCTTCTCTTTGCAATTAATTTGTAGTGCATTGGTAAATGCCAAAATGGTTATTTTCTGATCGAGATTGTTAACTTTTTGGACGAGTTCCAAAAACAACTTTACAAAGACCTCGAGCTTCACTTGTTGAGACTGTTTAAAACTAATAAGAGTGCACAAATTCTCTTCTTTGTCTTTATTGTGAGCATATGTCTTGATGAAGATCTTCTATAGTTAGTCGAATGTGAGGATGAAATCTTCAGATAGATAATTAAACCACCGGAGTGGTTCTCCCTATAGGCTTGTGACGAACAAACGACACATAATGTGGTTCAAATTTGAATATAATCCCAATGAATCGTGGAATTGTTGAATGTATACCTTCAGATCAGTATCTTTGAACTTACGTATCTTCGGAGTATGGAAACCTGTCGGTACTTCCATATCAAATAACTCTTTAGCGATCGGACTACCTTGCAATTTGGTCAAATCATCCTTATTGCCGAGAGCTTAAGCTTCGATTAATTCCTTGATACGCTAATCCATATGTTCCTGTGTGATGTATTATAGTGGTGCTTGAGCGACTTGGCGTACAGGTTGGGGATTATGAGTACCAGTACTCTCGCTCAAATGTTCATAAATTAGTATCCAAAATTGAGGTTATGGCTTCTCTTCTTGATGCTTGGAGGGTCAACGCCTTCTACTAATATCAGACTGATATTCCCATCCCAAATGAATTAAATCTTTTGGTACGGCGGGTCATTATGTAGATGTCTAGAAGCTCATTTGTACATTAATTCTCGAGGTCCCAACCTGTCTTATTGTAAACCCTAGGATTTTCTGGTATTTGATCACATTCCCTTAGAAGGGGAACTTGCTAATTATCTTGCAATGCAGTTTACATTATTGTCATCTGTTCTTCATGTCGCTTGAATTCTGTTTGGCAAGCTTGACGCTCACCTTTTAAGTTCATGTTCATGGAGCTCGCGGTCAGGCAACAACTGATGCTCGAGATCATTCTGCTTTTCTGTTTTGGGTTGGAAACTCACCCTTAATTCTGCAAGCAGATCTAGTTCAACTGAAATATCATGTTGAACTCATGCGTTGGTTGCTTGGAAGTCACCATGATTAAAAATTGATCTTTGAGTAATTATATGCCTTAGGATTTTATGGATATGTTTTCTTTCCCACAAATAGCGCCAAGTATAAGGGCCTAATTTCATAGCTTAAAATATATCTTATACCAAATGTACCTGTGATATAATTAATATAATAAAATAATACAGGTGATTAGCATGGATACTTTTGAATATGTAAAAACTACGACGTCGGCTTGAGGATTTAGTAACTATAACTTTTATTGTTTGAGGCTGATGATTGATTATAAGTTTATAATCTCCCGAGCTAGAAAAACTTGGTCCTTTCTCCTTTGGAACTCATCATTTTTATTGACCTCACTCTTAGTTTGTTTACATGTGTAAGCACGTTCTCCTGAAAATGGGGGCAAGTGGTGGTTAAACTTATAATTGTTAGTTCATAGGAGATAGGTGTCTTTAACTTATTTTATTTCATCTATAGTGCTCGAGGCATGTTCTTCATCAGTTCGTGGTACAAGTGTCACTTCTGCTAGTGTATGTCACGTGTATATTATATGAGTCTAGTATTGGATCAGTTCGAGTTTATCACAGCTCGAGGGAACATGTCCCTACAGTTTCAACATAGAAGGAAAATGTATACAAATATTCTTGGAGAATAAAATCAAGGAAGATATTTCATTCAAGATCCAAGAAGAAATTTCGAAGATATATTATATTAAAAATATATACAAGAGTTTCCAAGAATAAAGATCTCTACAACATTGACGGAAATTATATGCAAGAATCTTACGTGATTGATTGTAATATTGAGATAAAGTATTGATAACATACTCTTTAGATATTGTGTATATTCCCTAGATTTGGGTTCCTTCCCCTATAAAAGGAACCATCCCCTATTGTAATTCTCATCTCATATTGGAACAAGTTTAGAAGAAATTAAGTCTTAATTTAATTTAATTGTCTCTTCTCTATTCTTTTTATTTTGTAAATAGACTAGTTTAATGTAATGATCTTGGGAATGATAGAAGGATAATCTCTTCTAGCTATAACTAGAAGGAAGCCCTTACCCGAGTAGCAATAGTTATATTATAATTCTAGGATTAGTTCTTTTTTATAATCTTCTAAAATAGCTATAATCTACTTCTAAGCTTAACCATAGCTAGTAAGTAGATTTAGACTATTTAGCAAAAATTCGGTGTTATAACCATTAAACCGAATTTTAGGGCAAACACAAAGAGAACTCGTAAGAGAAATTCGACCAAGCTTAACCATATTTGGAAGAATTCCTCCTACACATCGGATTAAGTAAAACCTAATATGACCAAACCCTAGATGCCTAACCATGGATCTAGAATTGGCATTTACATAAAAAATGTCCTACCCGGGATTTTTGAGATGAATAATCCGCCTATTAAAACTACATTATTGCTATTATACTTTGGTTTGGCCGAATTCTTTGTCTTAGTTATTCTCTTATTAATTGTTCTTGTTATTTTTTCTTTTAGATTTATCTCTTATAAAACTATAATTTGGCCTAGAACATATTTGTTTTCCCAAACCTTCCTGTGGATTCAATCCCACTCATCCGTACTACAATTCGACAATCGTACTTTGAATGAGTATTTAGCTAGAGGGCACTAAAAACCTCTTATCGCCCCTTCTCCCCTCTTGCACAGTAATAGTTGTCTGTTAAGGCATATTGTCAATTATGCAATTGATCGACAATTATCTGATGTTGAAAATTATTGATTTGTTGTTAGTTGACAATTGTCATATGCACTTTTTGTTGACTCTGTAGAATTCGACAATTTGTAAATAGCATACACTATGAATTGTCGAATATGAAGTTCAATCAATAATTTCATGACTTTAATTAATTACTTTGTTACTATTACAGACAGTTGAATGTGATAGTTTGAGAGAGGCAAATAATAGATTGGAAACAGACCTTCAAGCAAAGAAAGTGGTCCACTCGATCTGTGAGAAAGATTATAGCGAGACCATAAAAAAGCTGAATGATAAGGTATTCCTAGTTCTGTTCTACTTTAGTTTCAAATATTTTAGGATTCCCTTCCTTCTATATTGTTCTTAGATGCCATAGATGTTTGTATTGACCTTAACCATACATGTTTGCCATCAGACATTGGAGTACAGTTTATTAAGAGAAGCAAATGAAAAGTTGGCAGAAGATGTATTAAAAAATGATGAATTCAACAATTTACTTGCAAATTTACAGCCACAATTCAAACAAAAAGTAAGTACTATGAATGCCAAGAATAAACAAGTTCATTCACAATTATTTACTTTTTGGATTTGTACTAATTTATGATTGATAACAGGTATTGGAGTGCGAGAACTTGAATGCTATAAACAAGAAGTTGATGGATAAAGTTGTAAAACAAGAACCACAGCCCATACCTGTGAGTATGAAATCTTATATATTCCTAATATAGTGCAGCTAAACATATACGCCATTTATGAGTTGTTTCATGATTATCTTTCTTTCTATGTATAGCTAAACCTGGTTGCAATGTCAGAGGGAACCATAATAAGAGACCAAGACTAGAAGCAAAAATATAATAAGTTAAATGCAAAATATGAAGAAGCTAAAAGGAATTTGAGTGAGATATAATGGAATGTAAGTTGATTTTGACATTGGTGATTAGACGAGACTTCTGCAGTAACGTATATTGATAGAACATCCTATTCTTGGTTAGATAGCCATCTAGTAATGCAAATTGAAGGTGATAATGCTTAACTGGTTCCTTCTATCTTTTTTTGAAATTATTTTCTCAATTGTTTTATATTATATATACGCCATTTTGTTTTATGTTATATATACGTCATTTTGTCTATTGATGCAGTACTCAACAAATCTTGTGTAACATACAAGAAAATATTGTTGTATGTGTTGTTAAATCGACAATTTCATGTCTTTGAAATATTATTGCATGTTATGGTATTCAAAAATTTCTTACTATGGATGTGCACAATTTTGTTGAACTACGTGGTGTCGACAATATTTTTGTCGATTTTTGTCTGCTCGACAACGACCATATTTGGCAATTGTCGAAGTAGAGGAATGCAGACAATTTATTGTTGAATGGAGTTATGATCGACAATTTATTGTCGATATACTCCATAATCGACAACTTCTACTCCAACCTCTAAGTAGGTAATGTGTATACTGATTTGTGTGCTTATGTATAAACCTATGATTATCAGATGAAGGCTACTCATGATAGGTGGTATACTAAATATATTCACAAAACCAACAGGCTTGTAAGTTCATATCTACTTTTACTTTTAAATTGTTTTTCACCAAATATTAATGATGTATGTCTAAATGGGGCCCTATACTACATAGGAAGCCAAACTGACCATATCCAAAGAGATAAAATTTAACCTGGAAAATGATAATAATGAATGGGTATATACCTTTGTCATCCTACAATTATAGTTTGGTTTTAAATTAATTTGTTTTAATCTATAACGACGCTATCTGGGTTGCGTTGCAAGAAATATGGCTTCAGGCACTGAAAAATGCCAGTGAAGGAGGAGACTTTGAGGATACTGAAGACTCGACATGGGAGGAACTAAGTCTCCAATGCACTAAACTTTTGACTATTGCTGAAGAGGGTCTAAAAGGAGAATATCAAGATGGCTTAAACTTACCAGGGGGAACTATAACGAAATGATCGATTCGAGGTTAAGGAAGATTGATTGAAAAACTAAGCTAAGGCAGGCTTTGTTTCAACCATTTAATTGGTTCCAAGTTTATATACGTTATGTTAAAAGGGATGGGAACACAACGTTTAGGGTTGTTATGCCATATGTGTATCAGAGCCAATTAAAGTTCTTGAATGTGACGCAGTCCTTGTATACCTTGATGACCAAGAGACCTTCTTATTGGAAGAGTATGTTCAGTCAGACCTTGAATGTAGCTTACAATGATTTGGGAGAGAGAAGGTATGATACTTTATTACGGGCATTTAACTTCAATGGTGTATTCGTAGAATATTTGTACATGGGCTATTTGTTGGCAACATGTTACGAGAAGGTGGTGATCTTCATCAGCAGTAACGAGGCCTTAACGTTCATACATTTGTTCTAGCCCAAAGCAAACAACAAGATTACCAAAGAAAATAGGTTTGAAAGCATTGTTGCTAATAGTACGAAGTATTGGTGGGTTGGGATGACATCTAATGA
The DNA here is from genome assembly GCA_014058105.1 of Kingdonia uniflora. Classification (NCBI taxonomy): domain Eukaryota; kingdom Viridiplantae; phylum Streptophyta; class Magnoliopsida; order Ranunculales; family Circaeasteraceae; genus Kingdonia; species Kingdonia uniflora. The sequence goes on along the minus strand of JACGCM010000911.1, from coordinate 1,263,806 downwards.
ACACTTTGTAAAATTGAAGACCAAGTACCAATTACCTATTCCTCCGATTTCTACACTATGATGGGCGCATGTTCAATTGGAGATTCTAGATGATTTTTAGAAGGCATGTGTGAACAGCTATTTCCACACGCGAAATGAAGCTTGGATGAAGTTGATGAAAGACAACAAAGTGAGCCCAAGGGATTACAACATAAATAATTTGTTTTCTTGAATGTTGTACATATTTGTATCTTTTTTGATGATGTAAACTTGTCGCTGAATCAATCTTTCCATCTTTGTATTGTAACTATCTCTCTTTGATTTATGGAAGGTATTAATTTTATAACTTTTTTTGTTCTACATTAGTGACTTCCATAGAAATCACTTGTTCTTTAATTGTATATGGTTGTAATGAGAGAGAAAAAAGAGACAAATTGTGGGATTATATTATAAGAAAGAATGCTAATATGACCCTTCCTTGGGCTCTTATGGGGGACTTCAACTATATTCTCCATTCCAATGAGAAAGTGGGAGGACCCTCAGTTACTAATGCAAATTTGTGTGATTTCTTTAATTGTATACAAGCCACAAGACTCGTGTATTGTAAGTACAAAGGAAGCTTCCTCACCTGGTCAAACAAGAACACCCTTGGGAGAAGAATCCTTTGCAAGCTCGACAGAGTATTGATGAACAATGATTAGATCAATGCCTTTAACCAGTCTGAAACTGAGTTCCTTAAGCCTGGTGTGTCTGACCATTCAGCCATGGTATTATACATCCATCAACCTATCAAGGGAGGAGCAAAATCTTTTAAATTCTTCAATCACTGGACGCAGGATACGGGGTTTATTGATCTGGTTAAAGAAAGTTGGGAAACTAGAGTGGTTGGGAATCCAACATTCTGTTTTATTCAGAAGATGAAAGTAGTCAAGAAGAAGCTTAAAGCCAGATTTTCTTGTGTTTATGGAGGCCTAAGTGAAAGAGTTTAAAAGGCTAAATAAAAGCTTGAAGCCATGCAGGAAGTGCTACATGATGATCCCGCTAATATTGAAGCTGCAGTTAAAGAAAGATAGGAGGTTGAAGAGTGCACAAATCTGATCAGAGATGAAGAAGCCCAAAGCAGAAAAAAGTCTAGAATACAGTGGTTAGGTCTTGGTGACTCAAACACTACTTTTTTCCACATATGTAAAAGATGGAAATAAGACAGAAAATGCAGAAGACATCGCTAGACTGGGAGTTGATTATTTTACTAGAATTATGGGAACAAAGGAACCAGAAAATACTAATTGGGATTTTCTTAACAATGTAGTCGTTAAACAGATTAGCAATGAGATGGAGGAAGAGCTTAAGAAAGATGTAACAAGAGGAGAAATTGTGGTAGCACTCTTCTTACTAAACAATGACAAGGCTCCTGGGCCAGATGGATTTACGGCCTTATTCTATAAGAAAGCCTAGAGTATTATTGGAGATGATTTTGCTAGCGCAATTCTGAACTTCTTTAAATCTGGTAATATGATCCGAGAGCTCAATGCAACGATTATTGCTTTGATACCCAAAAAGGAGTGCCCCAGAAGGTTTAGTGATTACAGACCTATAGCTTGCTGCAACACAGTGTACAAGTGCATATCAAAGATTATCACAGGCAGACTGAAGATGATTATAGGTCAAATTATCTCACCCAACCAATCAGCCTTTATCTTGGGAAGGAACATTACAGAGAATATTCTACTGTCTCATGAAATTCTTAGGAATTATCATCGGAAGAATGGGCCAAAGAAGTGTACTACCAAGATTGATCAGAAAAAAGCCTATGACATGGTGAGCTGGAGTGCAATCTTAAGAATCCTAGTGAAATTCAAGTTTCCTTTTAATATGATCAACTGGATTGAAGCTTGTATCTCTACTCCTAAGTACTCGATCTCAATTAACGGTACTATGGAAGGTTATTTCCATGGGAAGAGAGGTATTAGACAAGGGGATCCAATGTCTCCTTATATTTTCGTTATGATTATGGAAATTTTCACTAAAGCCCTTTGGAAGGAAGTGGAGATGGACAAATTCAAGTTACACCCAAAATGTTACAATCCTCCAATTTCACACTTGTGCTTTACTGATGACCTGATAGTGTTCATGAAAGGAGAAGAAGAGACGGCACAAATTCTTGCTTCAACCCTGGAGAATTTTCAGTACAGTACTGGGCTGCAAGATAACTTGGAGAAAAGCAAGATATACTTTGCAGGCATGTCTGACTTAGAAGTTAGTATCATTGGTCAAGTCCTTGAATTTGAAAGAGGATCTCTGCCTGTAAAATATTTGGGTCTTCCTCTTATTACAACTCGTTTAAGGCACACTGATTGTCTACCTTTGGTAGAGAACTTGTTTAAAAAGGTTCACTCCTGGAAAGCTAAATTCTTATCATACGCTGGAAGACTCACCTTGTTAAAAGCTGTGCTCAGTAGTATGCAAGTTTTTTGGATGAGTTGCTTTGCCCTCCCTCAATCAACTATCAAAGCTCTCACTTCTATGTGCAGACAGTTTATATGGGCAGGAACAGACGTTAGCAAGAAAGTTTGTTTAGTAAATTAAAACACCATCTGTCACCCTAAGAGTGAAGGAGGTCTGGGGATAAAGAAGTTTGGGGTTTAGAACACAGCTGCAATCCTCAAGAATGTCTGGCAAATTGTATCCCATAATGATTCCTTATGGGTGAAGTGGATTTATGCAAATTTGGTCCGTAATCACAACTTTTGGGCTCTAACATACCCTCAGGATTGCTCATGGTTTTGGAGACACATTCTTAAAACTAGAACCGCAGCTGTCAACCTGGTTCATTACAAGATTGGTAAGGGTGATAAAACAAATCTGTGGAGAGATCCTTGGCATCCTCTTGGAGTGCTGAGTGACAGATTTACTGCCGCTATGCAATATGATTCTATTCTGCATATGAATGCTCCTGTGGAAAAGTTAATCAGCAATGGTAGATGGAACCCTCCAGCAAAATATGCCCTCAGATTATCTGAGATTTGGAATGAGCTTGATCGAGTGGAGATTGATGTTGAGGGTGTGGATGAAGTAATCTGGAATCCAACCTCAACTGGTGAGTTCACAATGAAAAGCAGTTATCAGGAAATTAGACATCAAAATCCAATCTGGAGGCTTCATTAGTCTGGTTTCCTGGAAACATTGCAAGGCATAGCTTCATATCTTGGCTGACCTTTAGGGGAGCTCTCAAAACTCAAATCTTGGGGCATTGTGAACCAATCAAAATGCTTGTTCTGTTGGGATCATGAAGAAGTGAAAGCTCATATTTTCTTTGACTGCAGCTATGCACACTAGATTTGGGGGAAGCTGATAGAAAGAATGGGCTATCACAGAGCAGTTCTAGGCTACAACACGGAGACTCAATGGGTGTTGCGTCAAGCTACATGTAAATCAATCAAAGCACTGATCATGAAACTTATACTTTAACTGTTTTATTCATCAGATTTGGAGGGAAAGAAACAGAAGAGTTTTTGAAAGCACTTAAAGTGAAGCTCGAGGCATCCCGCAATCCATCATTACTACTGTCAATCTGAAGCTTGCTGTTAAAAAGTTTTGAATTCATGACTCAGAAGAAAATAAAAACATTGCTGAGCTGTAGAGTTTGAACAGTGAATGGATTACCCCAGAAATTAGTTTGTGTACCTAAAAAAAACCTGAACCAACTATTTGCATGATTAATACTGCAAGTTCTCTATCAAACGTTGGAAGTTATGGAGCACTCTTGAGAGAAGCTGAGGGGCCAGCAATCATTGCTTGTGTTGAAAGATGTGTTGCTAAATCTGTTATTTACCATGAATTTCAAAGTATAAAAGAAGGGCTGAAGCTGGCTATCAAATACAGGAGAGATAAGGTTGAAATCAATTTTGTTTCCATGTTAGCAGTTAAGATAATCAACAAAGAAACTAAGCCGGATTGGCAGTGTAAGGCAGTGGTTTGGGAAATTCTGCAGATGGTGAATACTTTTCAATCTTTCAGCTGTCATCACACCTTTAAAGAAGCTAATAGAGCTACCATTCTCCTTTCCAAATCTCTGACTGAGGTGGGCTTTCGGAAACTGAAAGCTACAGAATTCTCTGAAGAATTAAAGCTTCAAATTACTGATGATAAGAATAGCAAAGCATACTTTAGAGTTCATTAATTTGGTTTTGTTGGTCTCTTTGGGTGTTAGGCTCCATGTTTCTCTCTTGTGCTCTTGAGAGAAGAGGGTTGTCCCTTCCTTTGGTTTGTTTCCATTTTTATACAATGTTTAATTTCCAAAAAAAAAAAGGTATTAATTTTGAGTTATTGTCGGTATATTGTAAGTCGACATATATAGTTGTTATTGTCGGTATATTTATAATTGTCGAGTACAGCTAACAGTCGACATTTGTAATTGTCGACCATCACATAATCGACAAAAGTTTATCTATTTTATTTTCAATACATGCGTCGGTCAACAACAAATTTCTAATACAGTTGCAGTCGACAACAAACTGTCGATATAGTCGATAATACATACTAAACCTATCTATATCAGGCCACAATAATATGCATACTCAACAGTAAATACTCAACATTATAGACAAATAGTCAAGCAGGACAAACATTGTATCACTATCAGTTTTCAAGGGGTAATCCCTCCATCATCCCTAAGTTATAATCTACTTAATGTCGCTAAAAATAAAATCTTAAGTACAACAAAACCATCCCAATTATGTATGAAATCTATAATGATATAAAGTTGTTTTGCAGCTCCCTACACCGTGGTCTTTTGACTGTGTCTCGAGTCCAGTATCATTGGCAGCCCCTACATATGTAATGAGATAAATAAATTGGTAATATTCAACATATGTTATGTTATCAGATCGTATTTTATCATAAAAGGTATTGGGAACTACTTATTTATGGTTTTAGGGTATAGTATATTCACTAGCTTCTACTTTTCAAAACAATAATTTTAATTGTGGGCAAGTACGTTTGTCGTGGCTGCCAAAGACTCCACATGCTTTGCATGTTCTCTTCGCCTTTTTAACAACTATCTTCATTTTTCCCTTATATCTACCACCTTTCTTGTGATCATCTTTTGCACGGCCTTTGGTTTGTGCCATAAGAAGATCCAAAATAAGAGTTGAAGACATCACTATCTCAGTTAATGGAGTTGACATTGAAGGATCCGACCCTGAGAGTTAAGTTAGAGATGCATCGTACACATGTAGATGTAACTCAAGCTTGTCTAGCCTTGAAATTGTATATTCAAAGTTTTCTTTATTCTTTGATACCCTCTTAAATAGGTAATTCGTTGCGCGAAGTGAAAGGTGGTTATGGCGTAACAGTTTCCTCAAGTGCTCTACATCTAAGAAAATCTCGTCATACGATCGAAAATATTTGTTTACACCAATCTTCCACCTTAGTAGAATGAATGCATCAGAAATTTGGAGAACATCGTATTTGGAGAAAACCTTCAAGAGATGACAACATGGCAGCCCTACATACTCTAACAACTTGTATCCACAATGGCATGTTAGGTTGGCTAAGTCTATCTTCAATTCAAAAGATTCAGATGGTTCACTATATGACTTTACAAGTATTTCTCTAATGTTGCCGTCTACACTCTTCTCTATTGCTATAAAACGTACAATTTGATTGAATTGTTCTTTCACTTTATGGAAAATCTACCTTGTACAAATCTTTGATGCGTGTGTTTAGTTGTGCCTGATGAGGTCCAACTTGCCGATATCTATGTTAGGATTGGAAGTCCTCTTCATTTTCTTTTTCAAATGTCTCTAATAGAGTTGTTGCATATTTTGTCATAAAACTGTATAAACCAGTTGAAGGAAGCAGCCAACCATTGAGGAAATTGTTTGTTGACTCACTTCGGCCAGTAGTACTCATGCTAGCATAGAAAGTACCTCTATTTCACAAAGGTATCCATATTTCTCTTATGTTAAATATCCTTTCCATCTAATTGTTCTCATCAAGATTATAATTCTTTATAAGCTTATTTCACCTTTTATCAAACTCCACAAAATCATGTGTTGTGGATAATTGAATCAATATCAGTTTTGAATGTAGATGGATCTCGATAAACATGTCAAAAAAATTTAGGGAACCTGTGTGTGATGTGCTATAGGCAGAGCCGATGATTGGTGTTTGGGAAGACCTGAGAGAAAATATAAATATTAGTTAACTATACTTTGTTAAGTACACAATCATACGACATTTTATAGTTTTAATCATATATTGTCGACTACAATCAATTGACATTCTGTACTCTCAACTCAGTATATTGCCGAGTACACAATCAATCGACATTATGCACTCTTAAACCTTGTCGATGACTGTATTAAATCGAGAAAATCAATTGTCGACGTTCTGAATCGTCGACAATTACATCATTCACAATTGTCGACAAATTGAGTGTAGCCAATAATTTTTACAATGATAACACTCAGACTAACCTTGGGGATGGTTACACCTATTGCAGCATCTTGGTCAGTGATAATAGCCATGGGGTGTTTATTGCTCATCGCCTTTAGCCATGTATGGAATAACCAAGTAAAGGTGGTCGCTTGCTCATTCCTCAACAAAGCACATCCGAGTTAGATTGTTTGGCAGTGGTTGTTTATTCCCGCGAATGGAGCAAATAACATCTTATAAACGTTTGCCCGATACGTGGTGTCAAAAGTGACCACAAACCTTATATGACATTCGTGATCGCCCATATATCCAAAAAAAGTTAAGGGCTTTGTCATCATCATTGAGTTAAATGTCAAAGTAAAACATAGGATATTCAACTTGCTTCTTCTTAAACCACTCCAATGCAACCTGCACATCACCACTCGATAGACGTTCCTTTTTAACTTTGGTTTTGTGGTTGTAACAATCACGTTTGTTGAAGGTCTTATCTAGGAATAGAGAAGGCACCTTGTTAATTGAGATGTTGTGAAGCTCAAAAGTATCTGTTAGGTTTTTAGCAGCTTCAGAAAATAAACGATTAATCTTCATACGATGGTGGTTACGAGGTGAGACAAGCTTATGGTTATGTACATCTGAGAAACTGGTAACAATAAATTTACTAATTTTTTCTCTCTAATTAATGTTCAAAGTAGCTTTACACCCGCATTGGTAAGAGGAACGCTTCTTCCCATCTTATTCACTTATATCATAATTGATTATTTTGTTCTTCTTCGACAAACCATTGCTCAAACAAGAAAATTGTACTCGTCCTATCTTGTCGGACCTTGGTCGCCTTTTAGAGTTGCGCTTCTTTGTGGAGAACCCTTACAACCTTCCATATTGTTCATAATACGAACATGCGTCATCCACTGTATCAAAAGTTTGCCCTTCATATGGCGTTTTCACAAACAAAAAATCAATGGCACAATCAGGTGTTCCAGAACATACACCTAATGTACGTTCATTTGTAGCCATTGGTGGTGATTCATCTCCGATTACCTTTGACCAATCTGGTTCAACTAAATCTTTCATCTTATTATCCTGTCATATATGAGGAATTATTAGATACAATTAATTAAAGACATTCTAACAATCATGGAACATATGGAATGAAAATTGACAGACAACCATAAATGCAGAAAAATATACACTAGATTTTTATATCAAAAACTTTAAGTACATAGGAAATGCTGGGTCACAGTTTGTACATCATGTATGTCATTGGATTGTTCAAAACATACACTATACTATCCTAACATGTTAACCCCAAAATCACTACGTACAATCTAGAGGTCCTCAATCCCGAACATATTCCCTTAAATCATCAGATTCTTCGTAAGACTTTATCGATTCTATTAATCTGTTAGGTCAATATTCAGTTTCTAAATGCATGTATTGCAATTCGAAGTCTATGGCTGCTAACCTTTCTCATTCTGCAACTTATAATGCTTTCATACGTACTACTACTTCATCAGCCTCTTCATTAGGAGGAGAGACTAGGGAAATTACTTGATTATCGTAGTCATCATCTTCCTCCATGCCAAAACACCCATTGAATAAATTACATACCCATTGAATAAATTACACACCCATTAAATAAACCTCATAAATCTGTAACATAAACAGGTTTCACGAGTTATACTTTTGGTATTTTAACCTCTGCATGTTGTTGTCGAGCATTCAACGATAAACCCCAGATCGACAATCACAAATTGTCGCACAGAGAAAGTTTGACAATATACTATCTACTGATGCAGTGTTCGCCAATCATAAATTCTCGCATAGACAAAGTTTGACAATAACATGTCGACTGATGTAGTGTACGACAATCACAAATTGTTACATAGACAAAGTTCGACAATATCATGTTGACTGATGTAGTGTACGACAATTACATTGACGTTTATATTGTCGTACATTATATATGTCAAAATTACTTGTTACCTCTCCCATTTTTCTCCTACTCTATAGGTACAAAAATGTTGACCATCATAACATTTCGACATTTCCTGTTAAATCTAGAGAGAAAATTATAACACCCTACGAACATATTCACTATAGATGTTTCCCGTCTTCTAGGTGTAGTCCCAATTCCCTTTTACTTACTGTGCACAACGAATTTAGCTCAGCAAGCACTCAAATTAAACCAAAATCACGTTCCCAAATATAATTTTCAAGATGGGACTAAAAAGAATGAAAGAAAGTGTGAGAGATTGATACCTTAACCAGAAGAGAGAGAGAGACTCGAACTGTACTTCTTTTGAAATTTGAATTTGGCGTATAAGAGGGAGAGACAATGAGTGACGAGACATAAAAGGAGAAGAGTGAGAAGAAATAAAAAATGTCAACCTCCTCTCATGCCTGGTGAGTTGAGTGTAAGGGAGAGTGTAGCTAAATTGAGTTGGTGAGTTGAGTGTAGGCTAATCCGCTCACTCAAAAGGTCAAAACCCACTCCAGTAGAGATACCAAAACAAGTTCAATTTCGTCTCTCCCTCTTCTTTCTCACTCCCAAATCCCCCCAATTCCTTCACAACATTAACATCAATGAAGCTCGCAGGTCTGAAATCAATCGAAAACGCACACGAAGACTCAATATGGGCAGCAGCATGGGTACCCGCAACCGACGCTAGACCTCCACTTCTCCTCACTGGATCACTCGACGAATCCGTAAAGCTATGGAGATCAGATGAGTTAATTCTTCAAGGAACTAACATTGGTCATTGTCTTGGTGTCGTCTCCGTTGCCGCTCACCCCTCTGGCGTAATCGCAGCTTCGGCTTCGTTGGATAGCTTTATTCGAGTGTTTGATGTTGATACTAATGCTACCATTGCTACATTGGAAGCACCGCCTTCGGAGGTTTGGCAGATGGAGTTTGATCCTAGGGTAAGGTTGATGATACCCTTCGATTATTTTTAATGGTTTTGAAGTAATTGTGGGGGAAAAGTTTGGTTTTAGTTATGGGGTTTTGTGATTTATAGGTGAGAGTTTGAAATGTGTTAGATACACTATGGTACATTATGTTAGGTATAATAGGTAGTTTATAATAGATGTTTAGATGTAATAGTACTGTAGTAGTAGTAGTAGTAGTTAACATTTGAGCGTTGTGGGGTTTGGAATATGTAAGGGTCTGAATTGTTTAAGTCTTAACTCAAGGATCTTTAGTTTCCACATGTCTTTTTTTTGGGATTATTAACTACCCACGTTTTTTTTGTATGTCTGAGTGCGAAAATATCCAAAGAACAACACTTTCATGTGTTTTAGCTTAAGATATTCTTCTTCTTGTGTATGGTAATGTGATTCTTGGCTGCCCCTGTATTGATAACCTACACAACAAATCTCTTTAGAATTCCTCAAGGTGGGATATTCTTAAACTCTGGGGTTTGTGACGGTAGCATTATCTAATTGCGGGTTTGCTTATATTGGAGACTTTTAGTATGGGGTGTGAGATGAATTTCATGAGTGGGTTTTGGCTGGATTTGAGTTTAGAGTGATGTGTAATTATAATTATAGTTGATTAAGCTTGAAGTTTATATGTTTCTCTTGGACTATATCATTTATTATTGTGGTTGCTGCCGATGTTGTTTTGTGGGATTAAAATCTCGGATTATTCATGATAGACTCTGTTTAGGAGAATATTGTAGAAGCGGTTTTTGAGTTTGGAGCTTTGATTAACTTGAAATCTGAGTGTCCAAGGTGTTGCACGCAACCTCAATTTAGACCCTCAATGGTCTTATCATAGTTTGAGAAGGAATAGGATCACGTTCTCCCCGAAGTTTTCGAATGTTGTTCTAGAAGGATGAATTTCTTTCTGTAGTGGAGCAAGTGGAGCCTTACCTATATTCATGTGGGCCATAGGGCTTATGTTTGATTTCATCTAGAGTTCTCACCACGCTGGGGAAAAATGATCATACATGATGACTTTGAGAGTTAGAGAGCTCAACTTTATAGATTCAAATAGGGGGTCAGAACTACAGATATTTCAGATGCATTTTGTGAATACACTGTTCTCCATGGGCATGATCTATTCAAGTGCTTATTTACATTGTCATAGCTTGGAATCAACATGTTAATAATGAGGCAATTGGCATTGTGATCAATTTCTTAATATGCGAGGTGGGTTCTTTTCACGTATCTTATCTTTAATTTCCTCTCTGTGTTAAAGGAGCTGTGGCATGATTCTTGTGGAGATTTTTGAGAGGGAACTAGCCCTCATGCAAATTGAAATTGCTTATGGAGGGTGCCCTTGTCAAAAAATCCTATAGAAAGATCCTATCTATTCTTTCAATTCACTTACCTATTTTGGTATATGTGGCTATTAAGTTCGAGAGAGTCCTTAGGATTTACTTGGGTAGGGCTGGTGGGGTTTCATTGGCTTTGGTGGGTTTACCGTTTTTTTCAAAGTGGAGGGAGATATTAGTTCTTAATTTGTAGGTTGATGAGTATTTCTCTCTTGGTCATATGATTATGGGGATTCATGTTAAAGGAATATCATCTATGGAGAAGGGTAGTCAAGTCCAGATATGGGTTGGAGGATTTGATCTCTGGTGCATTCATATGTAATTCTTAGAATATCCATGCCTTTTGCCCCGGGAAGTATAGTATTGTGGCTGACTCATTTATAATCTGCGCATCTTTGGAATGTAAATCTGGCATAGATACCTTGTGCGTGGCGTTAATGATTGGGCGAGTATCTTGGGACTGGATTTCCTTCATCTAGGTATAGGATTACTCACTTTCTTGCCTGTTTGATTGCTTTGACATGGATGTCCAGCAATTGGAACTGTAGTACCTCTGAGAGAAATATCAGTCAAGCTACAGGAAATCTCAGACCTTATGTGGTTGAGAGGTTCGGTACCATTGCCCCATCCCTGGCTTTCTCATTGTTTATCTGCAACTGGTTTTTGTTGTAAGTTATAACGCAGACAACTCCCAGGGTTACTTGGAATATGGAGGGGGCTATATGTGTTATGTAAATATGAATTCATCTGTGTGTGCGAATTCAAGTACGTGTATGATTACTTTGCACACAAAAAATGTGGACGTGAATGTGTGTATTTTTGAATTCAAAAACTGCTATTCATATTTTTATTGAAGAGAGAGTCATTTTAAAAACTTAGTCTACCTTCGGTTACGATGAGGTGTTCTTGTTTGACTCCAGTGGGAAGTTTCATGGTTTACTTCCTTAGTAAGAAGTTGAGAGATATTTTTTATAAGAGAGTAATTTCATAACTCTCCAAAAACACATAATAATAAACTCACATCTCTCTCTCTCTCTCTTTCTCTGCACTGTTTCAAGGAGTAAACTAAAATGGGTTCTGATAAGGGTTTGGAGTGCTTCTTTATTCTTCTATTCGTTGTGTCTTGGAGAGTCTACGTTCTGATCGATAACACTATTATCTTGGAGTTGAAGACGGTTCTATGGGCGTTATTTATCTTTTAAGGTGTTTTCATGAGCCTTGATCGATTCGATAAGCCTTTCTTTTTTCTTCTTTCTTTTTTCTTCCTTCTTTTTTCCTTCATTTCATCCAAATTACAACCATGTTTTACCAACAATCTAAAAGGGATAACACGCCAATAGTACTGTCTCCAATTCCAAGACAATAGTGCTACCAATTAGAATGTAAATTCCTCAGGATACAACGAATAAAAGAATAGAAAAGCGCTTTCAAGCCCTTACCAAAACCCCATTTTTTGTTTACTCATACAGAGATAGGCGAGTTTATTATTTTGTGTCTTTTGAGGGTTCTGAAATTAATTTCTTATAAGGAAGTGGAGTTAAGCCAGGAAACGTCTCACTGAAGAAGTGGAGTCGAATCAGGACGTCTCATCATAACCGAAGGTAGACTAAGTCTCCGTTGAAAAATGGATAACAGCTTTTGAATTCAAAGATACACAGACTCACACACGCACGCGATTTCAAATTTACATAACAATCCCCCACATAAATTAACTGGTGCGAAGCTGAGCATAATTCAATCAGGAGTATCAATAAGAAATGTTATAGCAAAGGTGCCATGTGGACTTGAACCATTGCCCTGTGAAGTTACATCGGGCGCACTAGTTGTTTAGTGAACTACAGTCTTGAACTGTTCAGCTATGTGATGTATACCGAGTCAATATACTTCACACATTTCTTTTTAAAAAATCAATTAGGGTTCCTCGGTTGTGCTCTTTCCGGCCACAGACATTTCTCGGTCTTTTATTAGCGCTCTAGAGAAGAAGCCAAGCTTTCTTCAAAGGAGGCCACACTTTCACATTTATAGGTGCTTCTATCAAAAGTATCCCATATACTGACACTTCACGGGATCATCCGGATATAGAAAGCATAAGGAGGTATACTCAACCTCGACTCGATACGTGTAGTACTATATTCAACTTTACCTGACTTATCCTCGACAATCGGATCTCAGAAAGCAAAAATCACCATATTCTTAGAGAAAGAAATTCCGTTTTTGAATTATTTACCTTGGACACCTTAGAAGCTTAGGGCTTTTGCCTCTGCTAGCCCTGATATTAGGTATGTGTCTGTGCTAACAATTCTGTGACTAGGATAAATCATGTGTACTTTTCAGTTTTCCGACCAAGTTCATTGATATTCTGATCCGAGCGAGTAAGTCAGTGACACGAAAAGGCACTTCTTTCTTATGTTAGAAACTCCTGCCTGAGTTTGAATCTAGGAAATATTAGTGGCTGGAAGGTAGTACTTGTTGCTTGTGTTCTTAATGGTTGTATTTTAGTGGTGGAAATCTCTTTAGGGTGGTGGAGGAAGCGGTTTGATGATGAGAAGAGATATCTCCAATGTCAGAAGCACCTTCAGATAGGGCACATAGAGAAGCTGACGAGGATGTAGATGTTCATTGGGGTCATTCGGAGGAAAAGATAAGATTTTATCTTGTGGTATTCCCAGGAAAGTGGTTACTTATTTGGATCTTAGAGAAAATCCCTGCGTGTAGGTGATTACTGCAAAGTAGTCACCATTCTCTTATGCATGTAGTTCAGACTGACTTTGAAAAGGGAGTCATTTGTAAGCCTATTGAGTCAATCATATTCTAGGGTGGTAGATCACGGGAAATCCTCACATTTAAAGATCCGATTAGATTGAACCGACTTGCATTTTTTAATTACTGGGAGACTCAGCTTTGATATTTGACGTGATGGAGATTATTCACGGCAGCTAAAATGAAAGTTTGGAATTAGTAAATGAAGGGAACTTCACGAGTTCCTCTGCTCTACTGACGGGTATCGGGGTCAAGAGTTAGTTAAGCCATCTTTCTAAGAAGCCGTTTGGATACACAAAACAAGTAGCTTATTAGCATTGAAGCCTTAAATAAGTCGAAAAGTAACTAAGTTACTATGGATGCAAAAAAGAGTTAGACTTATTTGCAATTCAACAAGAGCAGCAGTTTGTTGCCAATTTTTTGGCTTCTGACTACAACCCCTTATCCTTCCCGCCATATCTCTAATTGTCTCTTATTGGCGAAACCTCAAATATCTCTCATTTTTCAACGTATAAGTAACTTTTACCGAACTAACTTATGTGCTTTCTTAAAAATTGTAAACTGTAAGAAGATTCGGGGGTGAAATGCTTCAGCAAAACTAGCCTCTGTGTGGATGTAATATGACTATCTTCATCATTTTCCACTATAGGTTGGTCCAATTTGTATGACCATTCCTAGTTTGCATGAAATTCTTATTGTTGATTATCTCATTGCAAATGTTTATAGGATTCTATATAAGGTGAATGCCGTCAGAAGACTCACTTGATAAAAAGATTCTTTAGTTTTGTAGATTGCCCAGTGTCCTCACAGACTAGTAGCATCTTTAACACAGTGCTTCCTCGGGGACTTTTGCCAGTTAGATGGCCTTATTATAGAGCCAAATGTATTTGAAGTGGATGTTGAGAGTAAGAGTTGTGTATTTTTGATAGAAGGAAATGTTACGATCTTGTAGTTGTCATTAGAGGTCTGGATTACCTAGGGTGTTATGATGGGGGAGTTCAATGCACCAAGCTATGAGGAGTGCACCTATATGTCGATGCAATAGCATTTTCTTTTGACAGAAACACAATTTATATCATATGCATATGAGAAGGTAAAACCCATGTCCCAGAGTGATTAGTTTTTGAGTTATTTCTTATCTCTAAGTAACTTCTAGTTTCCCTTCAGTGCATGTACTCACTCTTTGTTACTGCAATCAATGTGAACTCTAAATTCACTGATTGCATGGAGTCCCAATGTGATCTCTTTGTTACTGCAATCAATGTGAACTCTAAATTCACTGATTTTGTTCTGTGTACTTTGATTTATGCTTAAGTTGAAACAGTGAAATTCATGCAAGTATATTAAAGCTGCAAGTATTACCTTCTTACTACATATCCCATTTTTTATTTCCTATTTATTAGTTGTGTTCTATTTGTGAAATTGATCTCCTAATGGAAATTAATATAAGTTTATCAAGCGAGTTTGGTTTGCCAGTTTAACCCGCTAAAGTGTGTTGCGGCAGAAATAACTGACCTCTTCTTCATACAATCATTAGATGCTATTTATTTCACTAATACCTATTGTGTTTTTGTCTATCAGGGTATGGTCTTGGCAGTTGCGGGTGGGGGAAGTGCATCAGTAAAACTATGGGACACTGCCACTTGGAAATTAATATCCACTCTCTCTGTGCCTCGTCCTGAAGGATCAAAACCATCTGATAAAACTGGCAGCAGTAAATTTGTTCTCTCTGTCGCATGGAGTCCCGATGGGAGATTTTTAGCATGTGGGTCCATGGACGGAACTATTTCTGTTTTTGATGTAGCCCGTGCTAAGTTCCTCCACCACTTAGAGGGACACTTCATGCCAGTGAGATCACTTGCCTACTCTCCCGTAGACTCACGCGTCCTCTTTTCAGCTTCTGATGATGCACATGTGCACATGTATGACGCAGAGGGAAAGACAATGATTGGGGCCATGTCTGGTCATGCTAGCTGGGTTTTGAGCTTAGACGTGAGCCCAGATGGTGCGGCTCTTGCTACTGGGTCAAGTGACCGGACGGTTAGGCTATGGGATTTGAGCATGAGGGCTTCAGTGCAGACTATGACCAATCACAATGATCAGGTATGGGGTGTGGCATTTCGTCCACCTGGCAGCGATGGCGGTCGATCGGGTAGGCTTGCGAGTGTGTCAGATGATAAGTGCATTTCACTGTATGATTACTCATGAATACTTTCTCATTGCTTTTCGTTCTTGTTTCGCAAATGGATTGCTCGGGGTTTTTTGTTGTTGGCCCAATTAGAGAAATTATTAGTTGCTTTTGTTTTAGTGTATGGGTGCAACAAACTGAGGAACGATTTAAAATTTTTGTCCAAGATCAATATGTATATGGCACCCTTGATGATATTTAACAGTGTCTAGAGAGATTGATTTATGTATGAATTGCTCATTTCAGATCTGGAATAAAGTCATGTCAAGAATTCTGTTTTTTCCTTTCTGATGTTTTGCAGGTAGTTCCAGAAGTTATTCTTGGAGGGAAAGTTACAGTACTACAGCTAGGGTGTCTACACGACTCACTGATGATTTCCCTGAATCAAGAGCGGGAATTCCAGACTTTGGGTTGTAGACTCAATTGCAACTGGTACAAATAAATTGTGGACTGTAAGAATGCTTGAGGCAGTGATTTCTACTTCATCGGATTTGTCCAACGATTTAAGAGTGCATAAGGCAGTTTTTGGGAACGACAACTTGTCCTCTAACAAATTTAGGGCGTCGTGGCTGAGGATTACCCGCCACTCAAAATCCCCAACAGTTTCTCAAGTAAACAGGTCTACCCCCACCCCCTATTAAAACAGCCTTGACATCTATTTCAAAATGGGCCATAATTTTTATTTTTTTATTTCTTCCTCTCTCCTATGACGAACTCAGAGCATCTCTAGCAGAGAGTGTAGGTTGGAGAAGCCTAATACAACCCAACAAACCTCTAGCTCCCTCTCCCCTAGGTTAAGCAAAATCGGACCCCCCCCCCCGGGGTATGGCCTAGTTTTAAAAGTTATAATTATCACATTTTGAGCAGTGTATGTGTGACAACATTGTTGGTCATGTCTTTTCAAACGACCGTAGGGAGTGTTATGGGCTGATTTCTTCCCGAATGGGTGTCACAAAACATTTGTCCGTCCCTTCCGTCTGTCCTCCTCTTCTTCTTCTTTATCACATTATATTTAGCCTTCTCTCTTTCCAATCTCTCACTCTTCTTCCCATCTCAACCCTTGTTGGTCATGTTTTTTCAAACGACCGTAAGGATGTTCTTGGCCTATTTTTTCTCGGATGGGTGTCACAAAAACGTCCATCTGCCTTTTTGTCCGTTAGTCTTCCTCTTCTTCTTCTTTATCACATCATATTCAACTCTATGCTTCCGTCCTTCCAATCTCTCACTCTTCTTTCCATCTAAACCCTCATGGAATTCACCCTTTTGGGGTTACTAGCCTAGTAATCCCATTATCCCAATCCTCTAATTTCAGTCTTATCACAGCACTAGGCACATTTTGCCCCCTGGCTGAGTATCTGTTTGCCCCCTCTAAGAGCATCTGCAGCAGCGAGTGTGGGTTTGGGTGTGAGTGCTGACACCCTGGCCCACCAAACCCACAACTCACACTCGACCTCTCCCAGCAGCCAGTGTGAGTTTTCCTACGTGGCTTTTTTTAATTTAATTTAGAGGAGATTAAAACGTCGCGCGGTGTTCCAAACACCACCGCATCAACTGTAACTAAAAACTTACATCCAATTCGACTATTTTCACAATTTTTACATCTACCTCTCTCTAAAAAATCCCTTGGTAAAAAAATCTTTGAATTCCAACATAATCAAAATGCATATGCCAAAGGGAGACCCACACCCCAGTACTCTGCCTGGGTTTAGAGGAACAAGAGATCCAGAGCGTTCTATAACTCGCTCGAGGTCCGGAAAGATGAAAAGGCGAGTGGAATTTGAAGATGTCCAACCCCAAGATATACCAAACCCAACCGAAGATAACTTTCCGCGGAGGTGTATTACCCAACTCCCAGACGGAGTCAGTCACATCTATTACACGGGAAAGGAGCTCACGGTAAGTTTTAGTATAATTGTGAATTTGTTTTTTCCATAAATTAAGTGTTTGACAAAATGCCTCAATGAACAGAATCGGGATTCGATGCGTGTGCACGGCACATTCACTACTGTATTCAAAGTGTGGAAGGATATTGTCGCAATTCCAGCTGTAAGGGACGCCGTGGTAAATATTTTCAGGCAGTTTATGGATATACGCTTGGGCAATTCAGATAATCGGCTAATTCAGGCGCTTACAGAGCGTTGGTGGCCGACCACACACACGTTTATGTTCCCTTGTGCGGAGATAGGGGTCACTCCCCTCAATTTTACTATGCTGACATCATTGTCCATCGGCCGATATCCGACACAGGTATCATATGACAACACATGGTCAATTTTAACCAATGCAAGGCAATTGCTCCCCAACATTGATTCCAACCATATAAAGAGTGGGAACGTTAGCATTGCACATTTGAGGACGTACTTGACCGTCGCAGCTGATCGAGATGATGATATTAGTATTGCTCGTGCTTTTATCCTCTTCATGATGGGACATTTGTGGCTCCAAACGGCCAACGACACTGTCCTGCTTGGATATCTCGCGGCTGTGAATGATTTGGACTCGGTTGCCCCAATATGACTAGGGTTCTGCTATTCTTGCTTCCATGTACCATAGTTTGGATACCGCAGTCACGATCGGGGGTGCCATCACTGGATTTGTGCAACTTCTTCCGGTACGCTAACACTATTTCCTTTTACAAATCAAATATCTTCCAATAAATGTCTTAAATATAAATTATAATTATTTTTTATGTTACTCCGAAATATATAGCATTGGTTCTACGAGTATTGTGGGGTTGGTCACCCTATAGTCGAGGAAGAGGTAAAGTACCCAGCTTATCCGCGCTTCAGAGCATGGGAGAGGGGGAACATGAGGAAAACAAATGACCAAGCGACCAATCTGTTTATTATAGGCAGATACCATATTGATCACCGCACTGTTGAGACGATCACATGGGAACCTTAGTTCGATTCTACAGTGTCTGAGATAGAGGACGTACTGAATGTAAAACTCCTATCCCGTAAAAGGATACCACTTCAAGTACCAAACAGAAACTGCGAATATTACTTGGGGGATAGATGCTGGAGGCAGGTGACGGGCGAGGTGCGTATTCATTTGGATCCTCTGCTTAGCATGTCGCCACATATTAGTCCAGCAACTTTATATGAGATGGGACAGGCCGGGTTCGTTGACTGTGAGCAGTTTGTGGTAGGGGAGGAGCGAGAGACTTACGCCTCATACTGGGCTGAATAAACTTTGGAGGTAGGCCACATGTTGACAGATTCCCAGAGGATGGGGAATCTAGATCTGTTCAGATCGGGTGCACTCAGAGCTGGTATTACACCCGTGGTGGTTACGTCAGCGTTGGTCCATAGCTTATCCCAGGACTTCAGTTTGTCTGGCGTGGCGGAGGGGCCAGACCCAGGGTGGCACATGGAGTGGACAAGGCGGCGTGAGATGCTCCCCATCACCCGCTTAAGGGACCCGCCACCCATTCCCTCATCCTAAGGCGCAGAGGAGTTGTGGCACCTGACCCATGGTATGCAGCGACTCATCCTTGCAGAGTCTGCGCGGGACGTACAGAGTCTCCAGGAGGTGGAGGATGAGCTTGCTATTGCCCGCAGACAAATTGACAGTATAGATCATCAGTTATATGCCCATGTAAGTAATTTATTTATGTATTTATTGCGGTGTTTTTTCTTAATGTCATATTTATTTTGTCAAAATATTTATAAAGTTTCTTTGTCCCGTTCAGAACCTACAGCTGAGGAGGGGGCGTGACGTACAAGTGGTGTCGCTACCACCTGGAGGAGGCGTAAGGACGAGGCAGCGTAGATCTGGTCCGCGAATCAGGGGAGGCAGTACTAGCTGCAGGGGGCGAGGTACTGGAGATGATTCTGAGTAGATATAGGTGTTTTTTTTTATGTTTTTTTAGACGATGTAGAAGCTGTGCTTTGATTATGTAGATGATTCTGAGTAGACAATATATTTGTAGACGATGTTTTGGATGTTTTTAATGTTCATTAGCCATTATTATCTAATGTTGAAATTGACTGAAGTTTTTGTTGAAATTGACTATTTCTCTGTTTAAATAAATTTGCACTGAGGTGTTTTACATTTCTACAAACTATTTGGTGATGTTTTTAGGTTTTTGGTAGAGTTTTTTCAATGTCTATTCGAACAGACAAATAGTCTGTTCGAATAAACTTCAACAATTTTGCACAATTTGGCATTGAGCAGTTTTATTCGAATAGAATCTAATTCTATTCAAACAAAATTGTCACTGAGAAATACAAACGTAGATTTGGCGGTAAAATGAACACCGCGCGGTAAAAGGAACACCGCTTCTTCCCCTTTTACATTTCTCCCTTTTACACTTCTCTCTCTATTAGAAACTTGTTCACCATCTGGTATTACACCCTTCTCTCAACTCCACAGCCTCAAATGTTTTCTTCATCGTCATCATCATCCATACCCGATCCTCCAGGTTTATCGTCGTCGTCCTTCGATGACGATCTTATCTATAATTGTGCGGCGATAATTTGCGTTCTGCACCAAGCTGCAGTAAACATAGTAGTTGAGGATACAACTTCGAGTTACAGCGGGAGTATCATGGGCCGTAAGGATAAAAGAAAGAAGCGAGATCGCCAATTAGGGCATTTTAGCATTATACGAGACTACTTCCAGTCGAATTGCACATATGAGCCATGGAAATTTCGGCGACGATTTCGTATGAGTAGAAACATGTTTATGTGTCTATTCGATGCAGTTATTGCACATGATCATTACTTTGTCCAGAAACCCAACAACGCTGGTACTATGGGGTTATCACCCTACCAAAAGGTAGTCGCAGCACTACGTTTCCTAAGCTACGGTGTTGCGGCAAATCTTTTTGACGAATATATCCGAATAGGAGAAAGCACAACCTTGGTATGTGTGAAAAAGTTTTGTGTTGCGGTTATACAAATTTTTAGCGCGGAATATCTTCGAGCACCAAACGCGGCCGACGTCAAAAAGTTAAAAGAGATCAGAGAGTCCCAGGGATTTCCCAGCATGTTAGGAAGTCTTGATTGTATGCATTGGATATGGAAAAATTGTCCCAAAGCTTGACACGGTCAATTTATTGGTCATTACCCCAAGGCGACACTGATTCTTGAAGCGGTAGCTTCACACGCCCTTTGGATTTGGCATGCCTTTTTTGGGTTGCCAGGGTCTAACAATGATATCAATGTCCTGCACCAATCACATTTTTTCACCAACCTGGCCGATGGTATCTCCCCGCCTTGCAATTATACAATTGCCAAAAAAGATTATGATATGGGGTATTATCTAGCGGATGGCATATACCCCAAATGGGGAACACTTGTCCAAACCATATCCAATCCGGTTACAGCGAAACAAATTTTTTTTGCTCAACAACAAGAAAGTTGTCGAAAAGACGTAGAACGGGTGTTTGGGATTTTACAATCTCGGTTCAATGTTGTAAAAAATCCGGTGAAATTGTGGGACCCCTAGGTTTTGAGCAATGTCATGAAGGCGTGCGTGATAATGTACAATATGATCGTCGAAGATGAACGAGGTGCATTCCCATCATACTTAGACTACAATCCGGCCGAGCCCTCAACTATCGAAGACGAACGGTTCGATATTGTACGCGAACGGGGAACAATAGAATCTTTTATATCAAAAATGAACCGGATTCGAAGTCGAGAACTTAACTTTGATCTAAAGGATGATCTAATCGAGCATTTGTGGGTCGTGAAAGGAAATCTTCAAACCCAGTACTCTATTTCGTGTATTATCTGAGTGTTCTTCATGTAATTTAATGTTTTTTGTCGTACAAGTTTATTAAACAAGTTTTTGAATGAGGTACATTAATCTTGCATTTGTTTTAACGCAATATTATTGGAAATAAACATTTCGAAAACAAGATTGTATTCTTCAATAGCAAAGTACATTATTCAAACGGTTACATTATTGAAAGGTAAACTACATTCTTGGAAATAAAACTTTTATATAAAGCACAGTTAAATTATATTTCATCACCACTTCAAGTACCTGGTCCAGATCTATTGACCAAAACTTCTATTATCTCAGCTTGCCTTTGCAGACAGTATTACAATTTGTCCAGAAAGCGTACTCAAGTCTTTCTCCATGATTTTGCGATCTTCCTTTGCTTGCTCCAAATCTATTTTGGCTTGCCAGTGTTGCATTACTTCTACTCTTCTTCTTTCCTTTTCTTTTTTCGCTTGTATCTTTTCCAACCGTAGTTCATCCAACAGAGCATGGACACCGCTACCAGATGCAGTAACACCCTCCATTGCCTTTTGTGATGCAATGTTCTTTCTATAGAGTTTTTGGCCGATGGGCCTGCTTCCACCCTCATACAACGAACCATCTAAGTCAAAATTTGGGCCCGCAGATTGAGGTGTAGGTGGCCGGTTGGGGTCCTCCGATAGATTGTTTGATCCGACTGAGTTCCCCGAAGAAGAATTGTCCGATGTTCTCTTGGCCACATTTCTTGGTATATTCACCGCATAGTTCAACCCACCATCCCTTAGGTTGGCCCATCGCGATTCTCGCGCCAAAATCTTATACGCTTCACGGTGTTAGAAGTCATTGCCGCCATTCAAGCCTTTATAGATTTTGTGTGCATCGTTTTCCTACAATTCGCAAAATTACCCAATACAAATAAATAACGTGTATATCCGCGAGCAAAAATTGAAATTGAGTTAAAGGTAACTATAACGTACCCGATCTTCTTCTATTTTTCCACTGCTATTCCTAAATCGTTCTTGAGCAACTATCCCCTTGTACGCCACACATTGTGCATTAAGGGCATACCACTGAGATTTGGTCGACCCACATGATCGTCGTGTGGGGCACTCGGGGTGTCCATTAAAGGCAATGTTGACCTTTTAATAAAAAGTAAAACCCTTTGTACGACCATTTGTTTGGACAAAAGTTGTTACCCATGCCTTTGCGAGATACGTAAAGTCTGCGTCCGTCCAATGCATTCCAGCATCATCCGTCTCGTCCAAAAACTCAGCATCTTCTGGCACTTGCACGCTTGTTCTTTGTTTTACGGGTGCTCTTTTCCTTTTTCTTTCTGGGGAGCTGCCACTTCAACAGGTATTGATGCATTTGTGTTACTTTGACTGTGCTGAGTAGATTCACCATGGAATAGATAGTTCTAAAAGTAATTTGGCGATTGAAAACCTTGAGGTTGAGTGAGCGGATATGGTTGATAGTACGAGCTAAATGCCTGAGGTTGCGGCTGAGATAGTGTAAATGAACTTTGATATTGTCCATAACTGGGATCCCCTTGCGACATAGTAAACGGAGGTGGGGTCTGTGATTGGAATTGAGGTTGAAATTGCGATGAATTTTGGTAAATGTATGAAGTGAATTGTGATGATGGGTGTTGAGCGAATGGTGTTGAAGGTGGGTTTTGGGAGGATGGGGTCAACGGTATAGAGTTATTACCACTAGTGCCGGAGTTCGCCATTTGTGGAGAGCGTAAATGTTCTCCTCTATACTAGGCTTTCTTGGTTTTTGGTGAGAAGAAGGAGCCAATGAGTGATCTAGAGAAATAATTGAGTTTGGAGGTGTTTAGATCACCGCCAAACTCAATTTTTTTTGAGTGTGAGCTCCCCACACTCAGTTGAGTTCCTATAGTGCCAGGTCATCGAACTCACTCAAACAGTGCCTGCTAGGAGACGTTTGGGTGTAGGTTTGAGTGTGGGTTGGCAAACCCAACTCAACCCCCACACCATGCTGCGGATGCTCTAACCAAGCTCCTTTTATACACTAAAAATTGTTCCCAACAAAATCTTCCTGAACCTCATCAGCCCTAAGGCCTGAACTTCTCACTCTCCTCCAGCACTTTCTTCTTCCCCCAACACATACACACAGAACATTTGAGAGAGAGAGAGAGAGAGAGCGATGAATATGTTCTCACTGTCTCAAGCATCTCCATGCTCCCTCATCCCCAATCCCCAATCCTTCAACCCCAACCCCAGACCCCAACAACTCCCCCTCCCTCACTCTCTCCGCATTATCTCCTCAAATAACTCTACAAAAATTTCAACCCAAACCCCCACACCAGATCCAGATCCCTCAAACATCATAGATCCAACACCAACACCAACACCAACACCAAAACTCAAACACCGTCGTCCCGCGGAAGTAAACATTCGCCAACAAGCCCATCTCTACAACCCCAGCACCCACAATTTCTCCGCCAAATACGTCCCCTTCAACGCTTCCCCATCGTCCACCGAGTCCTACTCGCTCGACGAAATCGTCTACCGAAGTAGCGATGGAAGTCTCCTTGATGTACAGCATGATATGGAAGCACTCAAGAAGTTTGATGGAGACTACTGGAAGGCGTTGTTTGATTCGCGCATTGGGAAGACTACTTGGCCTTATGGGTCTGGTGTTTGGAGTAAGAAGGAATGGGTGTTGCCTGAGATTGATAGTGATCACATTGTGAGCGCGTTTGAAGGTAATTCTAATTTGTTTTGGGCTGAAAGATTTGGGAAAGATATCTTGGGTATGAATGATTTATGGGTTAAGAATTGTGGGATTAGTCATACTGGTAGTTTTAAGGATTTGGGTATGACCGTTTTGGTTAGTCAAGTTAATAGGTTGAGGAAATTGGGTCGCCCAGTTGTTGGGGTAGGGTGCGCTTCGACTGGGGATACGTCCGCTGCGTTATCAGCCTATTGTGCAGCGGCAGGTATCCCTGCGATTGTGTTTTTACCTGCGAATAGAATCTCCATTGCCCAGTTGGTTCAGCCGATTGCGAATGGTGCGTTTGTGTTGAGTATTGATACGGATTTCGATGGGTGTATGAAGTTGATTAGGGAGGTTACGGCTGAGTTGCCGATTTATTTAGCGAATTCGTTGAATAGTTTGAGGCTGGAGGGGCAGAAAACTGCGGCTATTGAGATATTGCAGCAGTTTGATTGGGAAGTGCCGGATTGGGTTATTGTTCCTGGAGGAAACTTGGGGAATATCTATGCATTTTATAAAGGGTTTCAAATGTGCAAAGAGTTGGGGCTTGTCGATAGGCTTCCAAGGCTTGTTTGTGCTCAAGCTGCGAATGCTAATCCTCTTTATTTGCATTACAAGTCTGGGTGGTCGGATTTCAAGGCGGTTACAGCTGGTACTACGTTTGCGTCCGCAATTCAGATTGGAGATCCAGTTTCTATTGATAGAGCTGTGTTCGCTCTTAAGAATTGTAATGGAATTGTTGAAGAAGCGTCAGAGGAGGAACTAATGGATGCGATGAGCCAAGCAGATCTCACAGGAATGTTTGTATGTCCTCATACGGGTGTTGCACTGTCAGCCTTGATGAAGCTTAGACGTAGTGGGGTTATTGCACCTACAGACCGCACTGTTGTTGTTAGCACTGCTCACGGGTTGAAATTCACGCAGTCCAAGATTGATTACCATTCAAAGGACATTGCAGATATGGCTTGCCGATTTGCTAACCCGCCTGTGCAGGTGAAGAACAATTTTGGATCGGTGATGGATGTGCTAAAAACGTATTTGTTGAGGAAAGATAAGAGTTAGATATTTTTTGCCAGCAGCATCTGTAAGTCAAGTTATTTAATTTTGTGTTAGTTCGCGTGCTTTCGATTATGTTCGTTTTTTGGATTCTAAACACATTTTTGTAGCGTATGATAAGAGAGTTTTACTGGTATGGTACTTCTTAAAGTCTGAATAAGAAAAAAATTGTAGCTTTAATACGCTAGTTGCTCTTCGCTTGACTGAAATTTCTAGTTGCTTATGTTAACTTTCTTTGGTTGGTTATTACACTTCCGAGCCTAGTTTAATTTCTAGTTGTTAAACCAAAATAGATGAAAGGGCTAGAGGTGAAGGGGATGCACTGCAATCAATAGCTTGTGTTTGGAGTACCATGTCGTTTATTACATTTGAATAGAACTTAGGTTATACAACAATTGGAAGTACAAATCAAACATTTAACAAGGTTGCAAACTCCCAGAGAGGAACATCCTCCCAACGACACAAAAGATGTGGTACGCCTTTCTGTGGCAAGCTCATGGGCAACATAATTAGGACCTTGGAACGTTGAACAAACATAACACTACTAAAGAACCTACAACTAGCCGTAGCTGCACTTAAACTATCACTGCTTTCCAAGAGAGTCCCATCAACAACATCAACCAAATAGGATTCATGGTCCAATTGTTGGGCTACTTGGAACCCCAGCTGACTGATCATCCCTCTGCTTCTTCAGCAATTGCTTATCTCCTCGTCTCCTCTATCATAGGCATAGATATTGTTCTTATGTTTGTTGAGTGTAATAAAGCCAATCCTGGTTGATGTGCTGCATATGTCATTATAGTAAGCGAAGGAAAAGTTTTAACGTGTCTACAACTAGATTGTTGGGGTTTTAGTTTAATTCTATGGACACGCCGACACGGTCACAATCCTCTTCATGGATAGATTGGATGATATTACTATAGCCCCTTTTTGAGCACGCCAAGAGGGGGAGAACTTATTATTGTTGGAAGTTTTTTCATTTTTGCATTCTCAAATTTCTTCTGTTATTGCAAAAAAATGAGAAAGAGTTCGATTGAACAGTCTTATTAGAAAGATTTTGTGCAAGAGTAGACAAATGCCTCCACAGATTGAAATGAGGAGATGGAGTTCTACACTTGAAATGCGAACAGAACCATACTCTTTGCTGCCCAATCTCATTGAATGATGGTATGTGTAGAAGAGTCTTCAACTGGGTGACAGATGGAACAAATGAGGTCTTGGGTAGTATGATTCAGGAAAATTGTAAGTTTAATTGGAAGGATATTCCTATGTAATTTCCAGGAGAACAATTGAAGTCTATGAGGGAGCTTTAACTTCTATATTCTGAGCTATCACATCTTAGTAGTCTGGTTCTGATCATCCTGCAAGCTCTTTTGTTATTTTCATAGATGCTTATAAGTTTACCTAAGAGTAAGTTGCCCATATGTTTCTCAATGGATGAAAGGGCTATAATCTACAGGGTGTAGGGGATGCAGACAGTATGTTTGAACTTTGGACTAGCAGTGTTTGGTGTAACATTTTACTGTTTAATACATTTAGAAAGAACTTAGGCTTCTATAACTATACAAGTGCTTTTGTTTGAGCATTAAATCATACTCAAGATCTTAATTATCTCTTCTTTTTAAGCAAACCATATATATTAAATGTCAAAAAAGTACAGATCAAACATTTAACAAGATTCTGGACTTAGTAACATCCTCCCTACTACTCACAAAAGATGAGGTACACCCTACTGCATCAATCTCATGGGCAACATAATTACAAGACCTTGAAACATGAACAAACCCGCACAACTGAAAAACCTAAGTTATCTACAGCCACATTTTAACTATCACTGCTTCTCAAGAGTGTGCCTGAGCTGGATTGTTGAAAAAAGCAAATTATTCAACGGCAACCAAATATAATCTGTAGCCCCAACTGACTGATCACCCCTCTGCTTTTTCAGCAATTGCCTATTCCTTCTGCTTCTTGAGCAATTGGCTGGTCTCCTTTGTAGCAAATGCACAGGTACAATTCTTATGTTTGCCGAGTGTAATATATCCTAATCCTGCATGAGGTGAATGAGTATCCCTTGCCATGATAGTAAAGAAAGGGGAAATTTTGACATGTATATAACCAGATTCATGGAGGTTTGAGTTATTTGACTTGATTCATGGAGGTGGAACTTACTCATGAAGCATTTCATTTCTGTACTCCCAAGTTGCTTCTGCTATTGCAAAGAACTGAGAAAGTGTTTGATAGTAGTCTTTTATCAGTAAGAATATGTTCAAGAACAACCAAATACCTCCACAGATTTAACACGAGGAGATTGAGTTCTAAGATTGAAATTTGAAAGGCAAACTGAACTATGCCGTTTGCTTCCCAATCACAAAGATGGCATGTGTTGCAAACTTTTTAATTGAGTGTAAGATATAGCAAATGGGGTCTTGGATAATATGATCGGGGGAAAGTTCATGTTTAACTGGAAGGATATTTCTAAAGATTTTCCAAGAGAATAAGTGTAGTCTATTAGGATAGCTCCCTAGCTTCAATTTCCGTATTTTGTGCGGCCGCTTCTTAATAATCTGGTTTTGATCCTTCTGCATGATCTCATGTTGTTTTGGGAGATGTTTATAAGCCGGCCTCAGAGTAAACATGACATTTATTTCAGGGAGCCATCTCCCAATATCCTTGTGACTGTTTCTAGCTAGTAGAATGGCTAGATGGTTCAAGCTTCAACTTCTCTAAAGTACCATTTAAGTAAATCTCTCCTTTATTGTATAGAATTCTCATCAATTTAGTCAGAAACCGAGATGATATGATAGGATGGAAGCGCAAATAGTAACTTCAATAACATCTTTCCAATCTTGAATCTGTCGTCGTTTTTTGACAATGAAGGGGATAAGTGGGTTGTACTTTGATTTAATGAACTTAGAGATTTAAGATTGGGGTTCCTTAAGAAGTTTCCAACAGTATTTTGCAATCAAAGACACATTTTGTATACAAACTCGTCTGATGTTAAGTACTAGCCTTGTTTAGATCTTAGCTCATTTACTGGAGTAAATATTTCCCATCTTGCTGTAATTCCACAAGAATAGGAAGCTAAAGTATATATCAGTCTTAAGTAAAATACTTAGGCAGCATATAACTGGAATATCCTTTTTTCTAAACTATATGTCACGTAGTTGGAATTCTCTTTGGAAAAAGGTGAAGTCCAGAGATATTTATTTTAGGTGATAACTAGCACTTATCTAGGTGTAGTTTGGAAATGATCAGAATTAACAGTGATATGGATGCACTTATCTAGGTGATGTACAACATGATATAGGAGCACTTAAGAAGTTTGATGGGGATTACTGGAAGTCTTTGTTTGATTCGCGCATTGGGAAGACGACTTGGCCTTATGGGTCTGGTGATTGGAGTAAGAAGGAATGGGTGTTGCTTGGGATTGATAGTGATCACATTGTGAGCGCGTTTGAAGGTAATTCTAATTTGTTTTGCTCTGAAAGATTTGGTAAAAATATTTTGGGTATGAATGATTTGAGTTAAGAATTGTGGGATTAGTCATACTGGTAGTTTTAAGGATTTGGGTATGACTGATTTGGTTGGTCAAGTTAATAGGTTGAGGAATTGGGTCTCCCCGTTGTTGGGGTTGGGGTGTGCTTTGACTGGGGATACGTCCGCTGCGTTATCGGCTTATTGTGCAGCGGCGGGTATCCGTGCGATGGTGTTTTTCCCTGTAAATTGAATCTCCATTGCCCAGTTGGTTCAGCCGATTGTGAATGGTACGTTTGTGTTGAGTATTGATACGGATTTCGATGGGTGTATGCAGTTGATTAGGGAGGTTACGGCTGAGTTGTCGATTTATTTAGCAAATTCGTTGAATAGTTTGAGGCTGGAGGGGCAGAAAACTGCAGCTATTGAGATATTGCAGCAGTTTGATTGGGAAGTGCCAGAGTGGGTTATTATTCCTGGAGGAAATTTGGGGAATATTTATGCGTTTTATAAAGGGTTTCAAATGTGCAAAGGGTTGGGGCTTGTCGATAGGCTTCCAAGGCTTGTTTGTGCTCAAACTGCGAATGCTAATCCTTTTTATTTGCATTACAAGTCTGGGTGGTCAGACTTCAAGGCTGTGACAGCTGGTACTAAGTTTGTGTCCGCCATTCAGATTGGAGATCCGGTTTCTATTGATAGAGCTGTGTTCGCTCTTAAGAATTGTAATGGGGTTGTTGAGGAAGCGTCAGAGGAGCAAATAATGGATGTGATGAGCCAAGCAGATATCACAGGAATGTTTGTATGTCCTCGTACTGGTGTGGCACTGTCAGCATTGATGAAGTTCAGACGTAGTGGGGTTATTGCGCCTACTGACCGAACAGTAGTTGTTAGCATTGCTCATGGGTTGAAATTTACGCAGTCAAAGATTGATTATCATTCAAAGAATATTGCAGATATGGCTCGCCGGTTTGCTAACCCGCCTGTGCAGGTGAAGAACAATTTTGGATCGGTGATGGATGTGCTAAAAGCGTACTTGTTGAGGAAAGATAAGAGTTCGGTTTCCTTTTGCCAGCAGCATCTGTAAGTCTATTTTTTTAAATTTTGACTTAGTTCGCGTTCTTTCAATTATGTTTACTTTTTGGATTCTAAACACGTTTTTGTAGGGTCTGATTAGTGAATTTTACTGGTATGGTACTTCTTAAAGTTTGAATAAGAAAAAATTGTAGCTTTAATACACTAGTTGCTCTCTAGGTAATGACACTTCACTTTTAAAAAATAAAACGTGTCCGATACCCCGACACTCGGGCATTTGGACACTCGGACACACGTGCCCAACACTATTTACAAGGTACTTACAATTTTTTGCCATTTCCGACACCCCGTACCCGTGTCGGACACCGACACCTGTATCTGTGTCGTTACCTAGGTTGCTCTTCGCTTGACTGAAATTTCTAGCTGCTTATGTTGACTTTCTTTGGTTGGTTATTACACTATCAAGCCTAGTTTAATTTCTAGATGTTAAACCAAAATAGATGAAAGGTCTAGAGGTGAAAGGGCTGCACTGTAATCAGTAGCTTGGGTTTGGAGTAGCATGTCATTGTTTATTACATTTATTAAGAACTTAGGGTTATATAATAATAAGATTCCTTTCATTTGGGCATCAAATCAAATCCCAAATTTTAATTTTTTGGTTGTTGTAAGCTGGCCTGAATATTCACAACGAAAAGAAGTACAAATCAAACATTTAACAAGGTTCTGGACCAGTGAGGAGCATTCTCCCAACGACACAAAAGGTGAGGTACACCTTTCTGTGGCAAGCTCATGGGCACCATAATTAGGACCTTGGAACGTAGAACGAACTTAACACAACTGAAAAACCAACAACTATCCTTAACTGAACTTAAACTGTCACTACTTTCTAAGAGAGTCCCTAATCTGGATTGTAGGAAACCCCTGCTATCAACCTTTTAAAGTTGCTGTCAACAACATCAACCTTAACTGAACTTAAACTGTCACTACTTTCTAAGAGAGTCCCTAATCTGGATTGTAGGAAACCCCTGCTATCAACCTTTTAAAGTTGCTCTCAACAACATCAACCAAATAGGATTCTTGGTCCAATTGTTGGGCAACTTGGAAACCCCAGCTGACTGATCACCCCTCTGCTTCTTCAGCAATTGCTTATCACCTCTCTTCTTCTTCAGCATTTTCTTCGTCTTCTCTAGCATACGTATAGATATTGTTCTTATGTTTGTTGAGTGTAATAAAGCCAATTCTGCTTGATGTGCTGCATCTGTCATTATAGTAAATGAAGGGAAATTTATAACATGCCTGCAAACGAGATTCTTGGGGTTGTAGGTTAATTCTATGGACACGGTCACAATCCTTTTCATGGATGGATTGGATGTCATTATTGTACCTCCTTATTGAGCACCCCAAGAGGGCATAACTAATTGTTGGAAGTTATTCCCTTTCTGCATTCTCAAACTTCTGCTATTGCTAAAAATCGAGAAAGAGTTTGATTGAACAATCTCTTATCAGAAAGATTTTGTGCAAGAGTAGCCAAAATGCCTCCACAGATTGAAATGGGGAGATGGGGTTCTATGATTGAAATGCGAACAGAACCACACTCTTTTCTGCCCAATCACATTGAATGATGGTAGGCGTAGTGTAGCTGAGTCTTCATCTGGGTGACAGATGGAGCAAATGAGGTCTTGGGTAGTATGATTCAGGAAAACTGTAAGTTTAATTGGGAGGATATTCCTAAGTAATTTCCAGGAGAATAATTGAAGTCTATGAGGGAGCTTTACTTTCCATATTCTGAGCTATCACATCTTAATAGTCTGGTTGTGATCATCCTGCAAGTTTTTTTGTTATTTTTAAAGATGCTTGTAAGTTTGCCTAAGAGTAAGTTGCCCTTATGTTTCTCAATGGATGAAAAAGGTTGTAGCCTATAGGGTGAAGGGGCTGCAGCCAGTATGTTTGAACTTTGGACTGGCAGTGTTTGATCTTTGGTGTACATTCAGAAAGAACTAGGCTTCTATAACTATACAAGTGCTTTTGTTTGAGCATTAAATCATACTCCAGATCTTAATTATCTCTTCTTTTTAAGCAAACCATATATATTAAATGTCAAAAAAGTACAGATCAAACATTTAACAAGGTTCTGGACTCAGTGAGTAACATCCTCCCCACTACTCACAAAAGATGAGGTACACACTACTGCATCAATCTCATGGGCAACATAATTACAAGACCTTGAAACATGAACAAATCCGCACAACTGAAAAACCTAAGCTATCCACAGCCACATTTTAACTATCATTGCTTCTCAAGAGTGTGCCTGAGCTGAATTGTTGAAAAAAAACAAGTTATTCAACGGCAGCCAAGTATAATCCGTAGCCCCAACTGACTGATCACCCCTCTGCTTCTTCAGCAATTGCCTATTCTTTCTGTTTCTTGAGCAATTGGCTGGTCTCCTCTGTAGCACATGCACAGATACAATTCGGTCTCTTCTCTAGCACATGCACAGATACAATTCTTATGTTTGCCGAGTGTAATCTATCTCAATCCTGCCTGAGGTGAATGAGGATCCCTTGTCATGATAGTAAAGAAAGGGGAAATTTTGACATGTATATAACCAGATTCATGGAGGTTTGAGTTATTTGATTTGAATCATGGAGGTCGAACTGACTCGTGAAGCATTTCATTTCTGCACTCCCAAGTTGCTTCTGCCATTGTAAAGAACTGAAAAAGAGTTTGATTGTACAGTCTTTTATCAGTAAGAATTTGTTCAAGAACAACCAAATACCTGCACAAATTAAAATATGATGGAGTTCTAAGATTGAAATTTGAAAGGTTAACTGAACTATGCTGTTTGCTGCCCAATCACATTGGAAGATGGCACGTGTTGCAGAGTTTTTGACTGAGTGCCAGATATAGCAAATGGGGTCTTGGATAATATGATAGGGGAAAGTTCAAGTTTAACTGGAAGGACATTTCTAAGGATTTTTAAAGAGAATAAATGTAGTCTATAAGGGTGCTTCAATTTCCGTATTTTGTGCGGCCACTTCTTAATAATCTGGTTTTGATCCTCCTGCATGGTCTCATGTTGTTTTGGGAGATGTTTATAAGTCGGCTAAGAGTAAACTGGACATTTGTTTCAGGTAGCCATCTCACAATATCTTTGTGACTGTTTCTAGCAAGTAGAATGGCTAGATGGTTCAAGCTTCAACTTCTCTCAAGTACCATTTAAGCAAATCTCTCCTTCATTGTACATATTTTTCATCAATTAAGTCAGAATCTAAGATGATATGATAGGTTGGAAGCGCAAATAGTTACTTCAATAACATCTTTCCAATCTAGAATCTGTCACCGTTTTTTGACAATGAAGGGGATATGTGGGTTTGTACTTTGACTTAATGAACTTAGAGATGGGTTCTTTAAGAAGTTTCCAACAACATTTGGCAATAAAATCAAAAAGACACATTTTGTATACAAGCTCGTCTGATGTTAACTACTAGCCTTGTTTAGATCTTATCCCATTTACTGGAGTAAATATTTCCCATCTTGCTATAATTCCACAAGATCTAGGAAGCTAAAGTATGTATCAGTCTTACGTAAAATACTTAGGCAGCATATAACTTTTTTTGCTTTTCTTTTTCCGCCAAACCATTTTCATATTTCAAATTCTTAAATATACATGTACGCTCAAATACCAATAATCACCTGGCAGCATATATGACGTGCGGAAGCGAGATTCGTAAGAAAATCACGTTGTGTTTGAGAGTTAGAGAAAACTACTAGTTTTTACTAAACAAATTCTTTTTTTAATCAAAATCAACTGAGAAACAAATAACCTAGACCTCTCCTTTTATAGAACACAAATGGGTTAGAATTAGAAACCATAATTCTAATTTAAATGGAATTCTACTTAAATTGGGAAACTGTTAATAACTCACATTGGACCTCTTCAACAGAGCTTAAGCTAAACATAAAATATTAAATATTAATTAAACATAGGTCACACGGTGGGTAGACAACCTTACGAGGGATGTGTCACATCAAACCCTCCGCCTGAGAAGATTTCGCGAAATCAAGGGGGGGGGGGGGATGCTCCAGAGGACTTCACGCACGAATGTAGTGTGCATCTCAGTCTCCTCGTCTTCATCCCGCATAACACGCATGAAATATGTACGGTGGAACTCTTCTGGAAATATTGAAGTTTTCCCCAGAATTTTTTGTAACCCAAAGTCTTCAAATCCCTATGTCGATCGACGCCTAAAAAAAAGAATATGATCCGTTTCACGGAACTTGCTAAAAACATCTTTCCAGGATGGGTCAACAAACGACGAGTAAGGGTCGAGCTCAGCCTGTCGGACTTTTGAGTTCTAGACCGGGTTCCCCTTACTTGGGTGAGGCCTGAATCGAGGCTCTACTTGGTTAGGCACATTTGTTGTGTGCACTGCTGGAGTGAAATGGAGAAGCACATGCTCAACATGTGTTAGAGTTTGATATAGGTAGGGTGAACCTGTTACCCCCAATCTCCATCTCTTATTTCTCCCTCACGAACACACACTGTCATTGTCAAAGCTTCGAATCTCTTCCCGAAGGTTTTGGTGGCAATTTTGACGTCGTCTCGTGTTGTTGTGGGGTCAAGAATTGTCCCAACTCTGGGTTCAATGCTAATGTCGCCGACTTCCCTGCAACTTTCTCTATCCTTTTGCCACGGTGGTCGCCATATTCGTTTTCTCCCAATCGAGAATCATCTCCACTGCTTCTCTAATTTCATGGTTTTGTGAACTGATGTTTCTAGTTAAAGCTCCAATCGGAGATTCATCATAGACTCCGTGAGGAAATCTGGTATCCTCTAGCTCGAAACCTGCAACTGCAACTACTGTGGATTCTAGGGTTTGTGAATCGACTAAATTCTCGGTCGATTCCTTCTTTGGTTTTGTTACTGTGATGACGACGAGAGTCGTGGTGACTGCCGAAACTCTGGGATCGTCAGTTGTCATGGTAATGACAACCTTGTCTTCGTCGGTGCTACTCGCGATTGCTGATGGTTGGTGATTAACCGGACCTTCCAAAATGGTTGGCGTCTCTTTGCTCACCTTATCAAACATCGGGGTTCCCGATCTCTCGACGTTATCGATGAGAAAACATACAAACGGGGTTTCCGTTTCACCGGTCTGTGCGGTGGTGCTCCAATCTTCGGGATAATCGTCGTAAATTGGCGGTAAAATCGCCGTTCATTGGGGGGAAGGCTCCTCTACCCAAAGCCTCGAAAAGCTCTTCAAGCTTATCAAGATTATTTGATATCCTCGCTACATTGTCGGCGAGCGTAGTTTTCTTTATCACGGGTCTCCCACGAGGCATCTTTGCTCTTGAAACTGACTACACTGGATTCTAACGACTTGGAAAAATAATGAGTACAGTTCCGATTATGGGGAGGAACAGCAACCACAACCGCGCCGAAAGGGTAAGGGTAATACATTGAAGCCTTAGCTAGAGCTATCTCAGAGCAGACGCATGACGTTCACCTCAAAATACCAGAGTTCAATGGAAAGTCTGACGCGGACGCCTTTAAAGAGTGGTTGGATAAGGTTGAGCGTATATTCAACTACAAGAAATATGGGGATCCAAAACAAGTGATGATCATTGAGTCACGCCTTACTGGTTTTGCTCTCACTTGGTGGAACAGTATTCAACAGGCGAGACGTACAACGGGTTACCGTCTTATTTCGGAATGGTGGAAAATGCGGAGAGAGCTGAAGGAGAGGTTCATCCCTATAAACTATGGCGAAGTTGCATTTGGGAAACTTCAGACCCTCAAAATGGGTCTCTCTTCCCTTGATGATTATACGGACCAGTATTATCTACTTGAGGCACGAGCACGACTCCATGAGACTGAGCAACAACGAGTTAGTAGGTACAAGTCTGGTTTAACGAAGAAACTCCAAGAAGCTACAACACTTCAACCAGCCTTTTGTCTTGCCGAAATTGTACAATTGGCTAAACAAGCAAGCAAGTTACATGCGCAGTATCGCCCTCCGGTTCCAGTGCCAACAATGGCAACCCTAACTATTCCAGTAATCACTGCACCACGTACTTTTGTCTTAGGTAACTGTTATGGATGTGGCAAACCGGGACACCAAAAATGTGATTCTCCGCATTTGCTAGAAAGGTTGGCCTGGTCGTAGATGGCATGCGTGAGAGTGTGATAGCAACATTTCAGCGTGTTTTGCAGGAAGAAGAAGAAGATACGTACTACATACGTACGTGAGTCTTCTAGAGCACCACCCCTTTGATTTCGTGGACGAAATCTTCTCAGAGGGAGGGTTTGATGTGGCACATCCCTCATAGGGTCGTTTACCCACCGTACCTATTTTTATTTAATGTTTTGTATTTTAGTCTTTAGCTTAAAGCCTGCTGGAGAGGCCCAACCTAGTTTATTAACAGTTTCTCAATTTAAGTAGAATTCCATTTCAATTAGAATTAGAGTTCCTAATTCTAACCCCCCCCCCCTTTATATTCTATAAAAGAGGAGGTCTAGGTTATTTGTTTCTTAGTTAGTTAAAACACTTAATTCAATTAAGTTAGTCTTGTTCTGAACAAATGTTCTAATTAATAAAATTAGGGTTTCTCACGAACCTAATTTGTTTTGTTAAACTGGTGTTCTTAATTATTGGCTTCTGCGTAATCAGTTTACATCAATATAACTTGAATATTATATTTTCTAAACTATATGTCACACAGTTGGAATTCTCTTTGGAAAAAGGTCAAATTTATCTCAGTGATATCTCCAGTGGATTTTTTATTATAGCTTCACAGGACTTAATTAAACTTTTGTTTCATCTTGTTTGCGTGAACCTGTTTTCTTCTCTGGTCAACTAATGAAAGTATAAGACCCTGCTGTAAGTCTGTAAACTCTCATTTTCCAGCTATATCCTATTTGTGTTCATAAAATCAGAGAAATGAAGCATACACACTAGAAGATATGCAGACTATATAAGGGGAGAAGCATGAAATAACAATAAAAAGGATACTCTTAAGACTGAAAGATCCCAATAAAATGCATTGGGACAATAATCTTGAAACTAGTCGGGGATCCACTATCGCATGTCAAAGAAAAGTAGTTAAGTAGGTGTATCTCCTAACTTCGGAAATTCGGCTGATATAGTGTTGTTATATAAGATGTTGGGGTCATTCAAAGTTTGATGAACTGTTGCTATGCTTGAGAAGTGATTTTTTATCCTTTTGATGAAGTGTTGTCTAAATGCTCTGAAACGTCCTTTGAAGGGTCGCTTACGTCTCTATAAAAAATAAAATAAAAAGGTTCTCAGGCCAAGCGCTTTCCCTTTCTCGTGCTTTTTTATGCATCACTCATGCAACTGTACTCATTTTGGAATACGGGGATGCTCATGTGGAGTCTGAGACATTATCAAATATGTTTGAGTGCGTAATAAAGACAGCTTTAAGTGCAAGACACTTGATGGGAAATTGACAGAATTATACCATATGGCATGTTTAAATGAAGGTCGAATATGAAGTAGATGTGCTTCTCATCGGAATGAGAAATGTTATCGTGAATTCTCACAAGCATATAAAGCAGGGATGTGAAATATCGATACCATCTGAATTCTAGAGCTTCAACAGCAGTTGAGTTATAACTTAAGAAATTTAGCCTGTTGGCACGTCTAAGTTTTTATTGCCAGTAAAACACTCCAATAGCAGCAACCAGTAATGTAAATTCAAAAATTATGAGAATAAATAATAGTTTTTGCCATCTTTACAAAATCGATATTTTGACAAGCCTCTTCCAAAATTGATACTAAAATTGACAAATCGATAATGGTCTCATCTACTACCCCCTAGCTGTCACCCTATTCTCTAACATTAAATGTTGATGGGTAGTCTAATCTTCTACAGTAATAAATTTACCAACTCACAAAGATTACTGAACTAATGATAAATCTATAGCAAAACAATTGCAAAGATATACACATCAAATGATAAAGTTATCGCATAAAAAATGATAAATAATGCAAAAAAAAGGAGAAACTATCCTACTGGAGTTGTTGAGTAGTCTAATATGCTACAGTAATAAGAATAGTAATACGAGGGAAGATTCCCCCCTAATTATACTACCGACCTTAAAAAAATCAAAGCTTATTCTTCTTATTCTTCTTCTTCTTCTACAAGACTATAACATTGCTTTTACAAAAATCAAAACAGATTCTTCTTGATGTACTGTTTGTCTTCTTCATGTGCCAAGTCTTCCAACTATCGTTCTGCATTCGCTAAAGTCCTCACACAGAGGTCATTGGGGAGAAAAAAATCGCTGTTATCAGAGGTTATTCTCGTTGTCAAATATCGTTGTTATCATTCTCTTCGATCGTTGAAGTAACCATTGCAGTAAATATCATCTCTAACTCTGTATCCACTATCTCTCACTGTGTATCCACATCATGATTTGAAGTTTTTTTTCTTAAGAAAAATACTATGGAAGACGATATAATTTGTACATAATCATTTTTCTTTGGCGTTTTAATCATTTGTCTTCAACTACTTTATCATTTGTCATTTTTCTTATGTCATTTTTAGCATTTATTATATGCTTATATGCTACTATATCACTAGAATTGTTCATTGATATCATTTATTTTAGGATTCTTATAATTTGTTTTAGGGATTGCTGAAGTTGAGTTTTATATTATTTTTTTTTGCTACTTTATCACCGGAATTGTTTATTTATATTATTTGTTTCAGGGATGAATGGAGTTCAGCTTTATACCATTGTTCATTTTGGTGGGGATATCGTACGTCTAAAGATCGGATCAATCGTTAGTTATGTTGGAAGAAGTACAAAACTTACCTCACTAAGAGCGCACTTGTCATACGAAGATTTCGTTATACTCCTCGAAGAAACAAGCAAAATTCGTCGTGAGGACTGTAAGTTGTATAATTTCGTCCATGGTTGTGCATGCGCAATTTCATTAGTCCAGGACTTTACCGCAATGATCAATATGTATAAAACCAATCCTAGCACACCCTTTCACATATGGATTGTTAATGAGCTTAAGGTACATTCCTATAACTCCCAAAACTTTATTTTTGATTTCTGTTCTTCGGGTAAAGGGTTGTCCACCACCAAAGATACTGGTTCAGGTAGAAACTTGTCCACCACCAAAGCGGGGGGACCTTTACGGCATAACTTATTTCTTGATCCTGAACCTGAATACAAGGGTTACCTTGAAACAAACGGCAGATGGCTTGTTCTATGCAGGTTTGATCCTTTAGTAAATGATGATGATGCTCCTCAATCAAATGAATCTTTCAAAACTATCCGTACTGATGTTCCTTCCTCAAATGAACCTAGTATTATTCAATCAAATGTTCATCTCTCAAATGAACATGTGTTAACTAATGTTCTTCAATCAAATAAATATTTTCAAACTATCCCTACTGATGTTTATCTCTCAAATGAACCTTGTATTTCTCAATCAAATATTCATCTCTTAAATGAACCTGTGTTAACTAATATTTCTCCTTTAAATAAACTTATGTTAACTAATGTTCGTCTTTCAATTGAACCTGAACCTATCATTGGACAAACTGAAACTTCAGGTAAGTTCGCAGAATTTGTCATTTATGTGCTGTGTTTTTACATTTCTTATTCACTTTCTATCATGCTAAGTAGAATATTTCTCATTTGTTCAGCTGAATTTTGGTTTGAGCCACATCCTGAACAGGTGAAAGATCTCCTGGATTTTTGGTTCAAATCTGTTGCGTACACGGAGGATCCCTATGACTTCAGTAAAGAGTTTAACATTGGTGATCTATATCGAGATAAGATTGAACTCAAGAATCGCATAAGAGCTTATACAGTTGTAAACAAGTTCAATCTCGAACACGTTCTGAACAACGAATATAAAATTGTGGTATGTTGCAATTGTCATAAATGCTCTTGGCGGATTTATGCGACAAGGTTGCTCGGTTCTGCCCTATTTCAAGTAAGTACTTATTGCTCCGTGCATACATGCATCCGAGTAGAAACTGAAGATGGGAACACGTATAAGACAACATTTAGTAGATGGGTTGCTTCTATAATCAAGCAAAAACTACGAAAAGACCCAAACTACAAGCCTTCTGGAATTATTGATGATATGCAAATTCATCACAATATTGATGTAACATACAATCTTGCCTGGCGTGCGAAAGAAAAATCCCACGCTGAGGTATCATTACTTCATGCCATTTGTTCCCCCATACCAGTCATTTGTACAATAATGTTTATCATTTTATTGCATGTCATTTTTTTGACTCACTGTATCATTTATACTGTGATGTTTTTCATTTGTCTGCTACACAATGTCATTTGATTTACGTAATTATTTCAGATGCGAGGCAGCTTTGAGCACGCCTACCAACTACTTACGAGCTACTTTGCTGAAGTGAGGTTGGTTGACCCGAATTTTGTATTTGACATACAAACTACGAGTTGTAAGGATAACAGATTCACAAGGTGTTTTTGACGTTTTGGTCATCCCAAAAAAACTTATAAACTATTGAGACCAGTTGTTGTGATTGACGAAACTTTTTAAAAATGGAGATATCGTGGGACTCTACTAATAGCCATCGTCATTGACCCAAGTAATCATATTTTTATACTTGCGTTTTCGATAATAGATTCGGAGACCACCGAAAGTTGGACATACTTCCTGGAGATGTTTGGGTCTAATTTCTACGGTTATGACACTAGATTCGTTGTCATCTCTGACAGGAACCCCGAAATTATTAATGCTGTACCCAAAGTGTTTCCATTTGCAATCCATACGTTTTGTGCCTTCTACATATCGAACAACATTAAAACTACCCTCGAAAGCACGATGATCGTATTTTGGATGGCAGCAGAGGCCCTGACCAGCATTGATTTCGATAAACACATGAATGCTATCCGGAATACAGGTCCAGTGATACATTCTAGGTATTCCCAAAGAAACATGGTCTAATCTATACATTCTAATGAGTAGGTGTAAAAATCAGACACAATCGTCGTTCTTGTAAGCTTCTGCCAATCCCATCTGACGACAATACACGTCCGGCAATGGCACCATTTTTTACGATGAACACTGAGCCACCTGTCATCCCAGATGACGATGTTGCAATCAGTTTGTACTGAGTATTTTGGGTACTCTATGTATTATTTGTTTGTATGATTTTTATCGTATGTGTTGTTAAAATTATCATTTGTTTAAATATAACTGTTATTTGTTTGCTTCCATTATATTATTATTTGCTTCTGAACTTTCATTTGTGCATACAAATTTCTCATTTGCTTGTTTCTATGATATCATTATTTGCTTATGAACTGTCATTTGTGCATAAATAATTTCTCATTTGTTTGTTTCCATGATATCATTGTGTTCCTCGGAATTGTCATTTGTTTTTAAGAATTTTGCATTTGTTAGTTTGTAAAATATCATTGTTTGCTTCTGAACTGTCATTTGTGCGCGAAGAATTTATCATTTGTTTGTAAATTTTTTTTATTATCAATTTTGTTAGGTTCATCATTAAACTAGTCCCCCCTTATATCATCACTATTTTCTTACAGAACTGTGAGGATTTTGTTTGCCACATATGATACGAAAACTACTATTTAACAACAAAAAGCAAATGAAATAGCACAAAACAAAACAAAACATATGTTCATTCATACATAGGGAAAGTACTAGTTACCACAAAAAAAAACTAACAAACCAGACACCAAAAAAACTAGAACAAATGTTCACAACTCTTGAACACGTTTCGAGCATTCCAGATCGCGCTCCAAAGCCTGGATCTTCTGCTGGAGACTAGCATCTTTGAAGCCGACTCTTACAATAGTTTTTTGTGCTCATCCCGATCTACAGACTTTACGGGAGAACGCATTATTTGTGAAGTTTGAGTTTTGGCAGCAGGAGGTGAAATTCCTAGGACACGTGGTGTCTAAGTATGGAATTGTAGTGGATCCTTCTAACGTTGCAGCAGTCGCAGATTAGGCACAGCCGACGAGCATTACAGAGATTCGCAGTTTTCTAGGTTTAATAGGTTACTATCGTAGATTTATTGAGGGGTTTTCGCGGATTGGAGCCCCTTTGACCTGTTTGACACAGAAGGACGTACGATTTGTTTGGGACGACATAGAGATTCGCAGTTTTCTGGGTTTAACAGGTTACTATCGTAAATTTATTGAGGGGTTTCGTGGATTGCAGCTCCTTTGACCCGTTTAACACAGAAGGACGTACGATTTGTTTGGGACGACATATGCACTTCAGCTTTTGCCGAGTTGAAGAACAGATTGACTACCGCGCCAGTTTTGATTGTTCCTACCAGTGGGCAGAGATACAGAGTATACAACGACGCTTTGCTCAGAGGACTTGGTTGCATTTTGATGCAGGAGGGCAAGGTGGTGGCTTACGCTTTGAGATAGCTTAAGGTACACGAGGGGAATTATCCTACTCATGACCTCGAGTTGGCAGCTATGGTTTATGCGCTGAAGATCTGGAGACACTACTTATACAGGGAGAGGTTCGAGCTCCTTTCTGATCACAAGAGTTTGCGGTATCTTTTCTCTCAGAAGGAGCTGAACATGAAACAACGCAGGTGGATGGAATTTCTGAAGGACTACGATGTGGATTGGCAGTATCACCCAGGGAAGGCAAACGTGGTGGCCGACGCTTTGAGCCGTTTTCCTAGAGGATTACTTGCACATCTGATGACTCGTGAATGGACGATGCTGAGCGACATTGCGGAGTTCGGGTTGATTTTGAGTTCACAGACTACGGGTGGTCTTATCTCAAATCTGAGAATTCAGCCATCTTTAATTTCTCGGATTATAGAGGTGCAACAGTAGGACGACAGATTACAGTCTTGGGCTTCAGACGATACCAGACCTGATTGGACAATTAGTTCAGATGGCAGCATCAGATGCAGGGACAAATTATGCATACCAGATTCTGAGGTACTGAAACGTGAGGTTTTGAGTGAGGCTCATGGTTCGAGATATACTATTCATTTTGGCAGTACGAAGATGTATCAGGACCTGAAGAAACATTTTTGGTAGGATAATATGAAGCGCGAGATAGCTGCATTTGTTCCCAAATGTCTAACTTGGCAGCAGGTGAAGGCCGAGCATCAGAAATCGGTAGGACTGCTCAAACCTTTACCTATTCCAGAGTGGAAATGGGAGCATGTTACGATAGATTTCATTTCGGGATTACCGCGAACGAAGAAACAACATGATTATATTTGGGTGATTGTGGATCGACTAACCAAATCGGCGTATTTTATTCTGGTTCGCACGACGTTCACGGTCGATGAGTTGAGCAGAATCTACGTGAGGGAGATTGTTCGGTTACACGGGGTTCCAGTGTCGATAGTATCAGATAGAGATGCCAGATTTACCAGCAAATTTTGGGAGAGTTTTCAGCGAGCTATGGATACTAGACTGGATTTCAGTACAGCATTTCACCCTCAGACCGGCGGTTAGACAGAGTGAGTAATCCAGATTCTTGAGGATATGCTTCGAGCTTGTGTTTTGGACTTCAAGGGCAGCTGGGACGAGTACTTGCATTAGGCTGAGTTCGCATACAACAACAGCTTTCAGTCAAGCATCGGGATGGCACCGTACGAGGCTTTATATGCTAGACCGTGCAGATCACCTTTGAGTTGGGCAGAGGTTGGTGAGCAGAGCTTACTGGGACCAGACTTGGTTCGAGAGGCTACTGAGGCAGTTACTACCATCAGGGATCAGTTAGGTACAACACAGAGCCGACAGAAGAATTACGTCGACATTAGCAGGAGACTGCTAGAGTTTCAGATCGGGGATCATGTTTTGCTGATGGTTTCACCGATGAGGGGAGTGATGCGTTTCAGCAAGAAAGGGAAGCTAGCTCTGAGATATATTGGCCCGTTTGAGATTCTGGACAGAGTTGGAGAGTTAGCATACCGTTTGGCGTTGCCACCGCAACTGAGTAGAGTTCACAGCGTCTTCCACGTTTCTATGTTGTGGAAGTACGAGCGGGACCCTACTCACGTGATTGACTGGGAACCGATAGAGGTTCGGGACGATGCCTCGTATCCTGAGCATCCGATACGCATTTTGGATCGCGTGGAGAAAGTTCTTCGCAGCAAGGTTATTCCGTTTGTAAAAGTTCAGTGGAGTCACCATGGACCAGAGGAGGCAACCTGGGAGCTAGAGACTGACGTGAGGAGGCACTATCCACAGTTGTTTTAGAGGCTGAGGTATGTATTAAATTTCAGGACGAAATTTCTTCTTAGGGGGGTAGATTGTAATGACCCTGATTTTTATTTCCTAATTATAGCTATTATTATATTTATTGTTGTGATACTCCGCATACTCCTATTCATTCTCTCGCCTGCATATTA
Organism: Kingdonia uniflora; assembly: GCA_014058105.1. NCBI lineage: Eukaryota > Viridiplantae > Streptophyta > Magnoliopsida > Ranunculales > Circaeasteraceae > Kingdonia > Kingdonia uniflora. The sequence continues at coordinate 1,219,748 of JACGCM010000911.1, read as the reverse complement.
ATTATTCACGTTAAGTCCGCATACATTTTCCGCATATACTCCTTCATCCATTGTGCATCCATTATTCCTTTCGGCAGGTTTTGTCTATTAGATTCCTTTTCGGCATTCCGGTGGTTTCAGGCGATAGGGCGGTGTTGTGATTTATGGGAACCCCTAGTTGGGTTATATTTGGTGGTTGTGTGGCTGTTGTTAGTGTGGCTTGGGGGTCGTGATGTTTTTGAGTGTTTTGGCATTGCTTGAGGTGGAGGCGTAGCTGGTGTTTTCCAGGGTGAATCCGTTATAGGATTTCTGGGGTCTTTTTCTGAACTGACCAGTTCTATTCAAACAAGACCTTCTCTGTTTGAATAGGATCCTTCTTGGTATAATTGGTTTTTTCCTTGAGTTGCTTTATTCGAATATAATTTCCCTCTGTTCGAACAAGACTTTCTCTATTCGAATAGGACTTCCCTCTGTTCGTATAGGATCCTTCTCAGGACAGTTGTTTTTCCCCTGAACTATTTTATTCGAATAGGATGTTTCTCTATTCGAATAAGTCCTTCCTTGTACAGTTGAGATTTCTTTGCTGACCTTTTCTATTCGTACATGCCTTCTCTTTGTTCGAATAGGAATATTCTCTCGGTTCGAATAGGAATATTTCTGATTCGAACAAAGGCGCGTTTTGACCACCTATTGGGTTTAATGCTCTCTTTTCCTCACTTTCTCTCTTCACTCAAACTTATACTCTCTCTCCTCTCCCTAAATGATTCCCCTCTCCTCCACATTCTTGATCCAATCTTCCCCATCACTCGCGGATTCTTTGCCAGCTTCGTCGCAACCTTCACTCCTATCCTCGGTGAGTTATTCTCGATTCTCTTTCCGTTCTTTTCTCTCGATTCGGCGTAGGGTTAATTCTAGGGTTTGGGTTTTGTTGTCGTTTTCTTAAATTGATTGTTGCTTGTTGTTGTTATTGGTTGTGTTAGCTTGTTCGTTGTTCCGATTGCCTCGTCGTCGATCTTAGGTTCAATATTCCGAGTTGGTTTTCTGCCGAACTTAGATTATTATCAGGCGAGTTTTATTCCCTCATTACGAAGTTTCTCTACTAGTTTTTGAGTATTGTTTTAAAGTGTTAAATCGAACTTAGAGATGCTATGTAATTAAACTATAATTTAACCTAGGAATTATTTTGGTCATATTGTTAACCTGTAGTTTAGGCTTGTTAATTATTCGGGATCTTGGTTTATGGTTCGTATAAGACCTGAGCTTAGTTAGTAGTGGTTGGGTTAGCGTTCTCGTGGCTTTGCCCCTGAATGCCTTTTCAGCCTTAAGAGATTGATGTGTTGGATATATTGACGGTTAGGTTGCTGTGTCGGCTATGCTTAGTCGGTGCAATCGAGTCCCTATTCATCCGGATTGTGTTACTGTGTGAGCGGCAGCTGTGTTGTTTTCTTGTGCACCTGTTGCATTTTAATAACTTATAATAACATCTTTCAAAACTTATTGAGATTGGATACACGAACACTCCGCTTCGGTTAACCTCCGATAAGATCCAAGGAGTCCTAAGAATTGGTTAAAAGATTTGGTGAGATTAGGAATGACACTATCATACCTAATTCAACCACTCAAGAGTGTGGAATGGTATGAGACAGTCATGGAGATCCCAACTTATTCTACGGTGAGGTTGAAATTCCTTGAAATGATATGGACTAATGCTCCGTTGGGTTGGAAACTCCCATTACCACTTTGATCAACTGAGACCTATCCTTAGCTTGGTCGAGCTTAACCAAATCGTACCTGTGTGTCCCCTTACCGATCTTTTTAAGAAATTAGACATTAGCGGTTGATCAATCTACTACTTAGGAATTACGAGTATCGATTTTATAGCATCACGTCACACTGTATCTTGGATAAGTATGAGATTATCCAAGTCATCACGTCACGTCATGGCATTGCATGTTCTCTTATCATCGTATCTCCCTTATCTCATATTCTTGACTCTATTCTCCACCCTCTTATCAACTCTAATCTCCTTTCCTTATCAACTCTTTATCCATTGTAGTCATTTAAGATATATTGCTAGACTTGTGTAAACTTGTTTCTTTATTACATTCATCCCTTCCTCTATTTCTAGTACAGGTTTATTAGTAGGATATATAGTTCTGTTAGGTTTAGTGAGCTGTGGTTTGCTCACTTTCGTTTTATAACCATTTTAGAGGTTTAGTAGCTTGGACTGCCGCGTGGTTAGCCAGTTCAGGGACAGATTTCGCCGCTGCAGATTTCCTTTAGTTCCAAATTTCTGTAGGTGTTCTCAGCATATGTCGCTGAGTTTTATTCGAGATATTGTATTACATTTTCGACTGAGGTGTATATATACATCTTTTACTTCCGCGTTATATTGTTATTGTTATTCTCTTTACTCTGATGATTATTGCTATATGTGAATAGCCGAGCCAGAATTTGTCTACGGCTTGGCTATTTGAGGGTAGATACCTTGGATTCCCCGACCTGCACTACTTAGAATCTAGTAGTTGGTCAAGCTACTGATTACTGGATTTAGGGGGGTGACAAACTGTCCCACCTTGTTACACTCTATCTACTATATTTGCATTGGTATAGTATGAATAGCCCCTTCTAACAGTTATAACACCTCAATCAATCATTCGAACTATCACTCGAGCTATCCCTTAAACTATCAAGTCACACATCACCACATGAACTTTCCCCATAAAGTCGCAGACGCATAAACTTTGGCATCGTCCTAGTCACAATTTTCTTTCCTTCTTTTACCTTACTCTTTATAATAACACCAATTTTTGCTATTATGGGATCCAGGTACTCAGATCGTATCGACCGCATCTCACACTGTACACCTTTAGCAACCAAGCTATCATATACAGTTTTGCTTTTTGCTTCCAGTCTCTTGAGCTCAGACACAAAGGAGAGTAGTGCCGTTATTTCTCTCTCATACGCATTACTTATCTCACATTTCACCTTATCAAGAAGAATGAACTCTGTAAGTTTTCTTATAGCCTCCTTCATCATAGCTACCAAACTTTTGCAGCGTTCTTCCAGCGTTCATTTTTCACTCAACGTTGCATCATTATGACCTTCTGTTATCGACATAAACTTATCCATATTTGCCACCAAGCCTGCTGATTCTTCTATACGAGCTTGATTATACTTCCTCTCTAACACTCTTCCTCAAGACTTATCTCAGCCTTGAAAAGATCTACTTCCAATTTGGTCTTCGCATTACGCAGCTCCCAATTTTCCGATTTATACTCCAACACGTCTAACCTCAATGTTTGAACGTTATGTTCTAAAGTACAGATCGTGATCCAATCCTGATCATTTCATTTTATTCACTATGGGCCTCTTCTATCTCTTTTAATATCATGTTCGTAACGTACCACAATACTTCAAATTTATGAGCACGATCATTTACATTTTCGATAGCTGCTCGCGCACCAAGTATCTTCGCTTTGTGCATGTTTATCTGATATTTCAAGCTTTTCAAATTATTTTCTTCCCTCTCTAATACCGTCAACAACTCTGTAATTTGAGTTTGTACAGACTTCAACTCCGCCCCTTGTTGGCTGATTTATACCAAAGTACCCAAAATTTTAACATCATTTTTCCTTATAACTTCTTTAAATCCCTCCATCTTTCTCCGTTCAATGGCTAGCTCAACCTCTTTATCTTCTAGCTGTTTGGTCAAACAAGCAACTGTGTTTCGTTCCTCTACTATTATCACCTCCATCTTCTCTTTTAAATCTGTAACATTTATTTTTGTTTCATGTTGAAGATTCAGATCAACATTCAGTGTTTCATTTAAGCACGTAATTCTTCACACTGCTTCTGAAACTCTGCCAGTTCACCTTGCAATAACAATCAACATTCACATAACTACTAATTTACATATTCAAATAGATTACATATCACAGTGAACAAAAGTTTACTCAAGAACATAATATTTAAGTAATATCAATACATTGATCTATCTATATGGTCCTCACAGAGAAAAAATTTCATTCAACATCACAAACGGTTTATAAAAATCTAATGCACATGCAAGTTCCGTAAGTAATTGAACTAATCTACTTTCGCCTTTTCGAGCTACGAGAGGATTGCCCCTTGTTTCTCGCACTCTTTACATTTCTACTCGAGAATCTATAGGAGCTACAAAGGTCACCACTTCTTGTTGTCATTTCTTTTGCCGTGACCGTGGTACCAGGCGCTAAACCTCCTCCTCGTCCTCTTCTGAGATATTTTCTCTCGGTCTAGGAATGGGTTTTTTAAGAACTTTTTCCTTATCATCTTTTGTAAACCACATATCTTTTGCCTTTGCGTTCTCCACATCAAAATCCTTTCTACAATTAGTTACAAGCATTATAAATTCATTCTCTACCCTCGCCAGCTCCCCTCCATAAATATCAATCACACTTTCTATATGACGCTCGCGCTCCGTTCGTACTGTATTTTTTGCTTGCGATGGATACATATGCTCCTTCAACTGCATCTGCTTTATGTGTAGATGCTTATGCATTTCCTTTTGTAATACACCTAAAGCCCTCAAATCAGCTTCTGCCATCTTCTGAACAATTACTTCTTTTGACAATTGCATCGCTAAAGATATTTTTTTGCTCCAGATGTTGCGATACTACATCTTGCAACTCCTTTAATTCACCTTCTAACTTCTGTTAAACCTCTATTTGCACTTTTCTTATCCTAAAAAACACAATCCTTATTGCCCTTTGGTCCTACATAAAACCAAAAATATTAGGTAAAGGTTTTACATTACCCAATATAACGGATACCCCAGCTCGCGCTGAACATATTTTTTGCATCTATACTATGACGATTACGTGCTTCTTGAGCTAGAAACATTACTCGAGCTGGGTCAGGTACTACACCCTTTTCTTTTAAAAGCTCTATATAAGCTTCTTTTGTGCCCCGTTCACTATCTACTTCGACCTCAAAATATGTTTTTAGAGCTATCAACAGAATTTAACGCCTAGCCTTATCACTCGGGTCGTTAAAACAGGTAAACTCTTTTAGTTTTTGAACTAACACCCCCCTTTCCTCTTTCTTTCTTAACACCTCATCTCTTTCTATTTTAATCTTAGCATATCTATACAGGAAGACATATAATTCTGTAAAGTTTTTCTCCGAGTTATATTTCAACTGCCTTATCTCATACTCAGTTTTTTTAATACCTTTGAACAAGAACCACCAAATCCCTCGCTTTACCCAACAATCTCTCCAGGTCGGAAATAGTTTTTCTCAATCGATCTACCTCCTACACAGATTTCAAATATCTTGTTATCATATAAACATTCAAGGAGAACATATTAAAAAGTGCCTATCAAACTTAAGAGTTTTATGACCATACAGAGTACAATCCCATCAAAATTAAATGAATTGTATAGTTCCAAAATAGAATACTACAGATTGGTTAAAGATTCTTGTAGATTTCTACCTCAGGTGGAGGGTCTACTTTCTTGTCAGCAGCTATAACTGGTTCAGTTGGTGTAGCAGATACATCGGCTGAAGCAATAACATCAGCCACCCCTTCATCTTCTACATTCGAAGAAAAGACTATTTCATCATATTTGCCAGTTCAGCCCAACTCTACATCTGCAACAGTCAACCCAAAGCTATAAAAAGATTGGACAAAGCTATTTTATTCCACCCGCAATGCCTCGCATGATCGTGGTATAACATCATCATGCTCGGACAATAATGTATACCGCTCGTTAGCAGCCTTTGCATCTTTAGCTCTCTTCTTTATCTTTATCTCGAGCTCCATTTTTAGCTCCTTCATTCAAGCCGATTGGGCATCCAAGCATCGAGAGCTGTCAATACAAAAACACAAGTTTAGAACAATAGATAATATTCCAAAATACAGCACATCAATGATTTCAATACATACCGCAAAAGTATGTTCTTGGTACTCCTCATCGAGCTGCTGCGGATTAGTCCCCACCATCGTGTAATATTGTTGCTCCAGCTTTCTCATCTTGGCCGTAGCCTTGGCATTGGTACGAGCACTACCCTCATCCTCGTGCCATTTTATTTTTAATGAACTCTTCTCCGCCTCTGACGGAGTAACTTCACTCACTTCCTGCCCCTCTACCACATCTCCAGTAGCAGGTTTAACGACCTCTTTATCTGGGATCACTACTACAGTGGCAGCCATAGTTTCTGGAGCTCATTTCCTCAACCTCCGAGTAGTTCGTTATACGTTCATATTTTCTGGCGCAGGCGGAGGAAAACTAGTAGTATCATCAACTGACAAACGGGCCTTCTTTTAAGCAATAGCTCAATTTTTGTGAGCTCGCTGAACTTTGGGCACTATAGAATCTATCTGCTTATCCCTTCGGATACCTAACTCACCAAGTACTTTCTTTAACTCGACCTACTTATGAGATATGCAATCGAACAAGCTAGTATTATCAGGTGCCAGTGTAGGATTGGGACCAGACAAATAAGAAATATGATAATATTTAACAACTCAAAGACATGCTGATGGTTGATCAAATTTGACAAATGCTACTTACTCGGATTATAATATTTGTGGCTTTGGATGAGCGCTGGTTCATCTGAAACTTCCATACAGTTGCCCCCTACCTATACAGGTGGTCATTCCAAGGTTTACTCGTAGATTCAAAGTCAATTTTTTTGACATAGACGAGTCACTATACAGGTAACCACTATTACGACCTTTGACAAACTTCCATTTATAAAATTTCAGGACGTTATCTACTTTGAACTGCTTGGCAGTCCCTTATCTTTTCTATTTATCATTCAGTACCTCACATATTATCATCATCTCATACACATTCCCATTCAGTTGGCCAGGAAAGCACTGCAATACATTCATAGCACTTTTCTGAAAGAAGTTCAGAGGAATTCTAAGGTCATAAACGACCTGATTTAGATAATACAAAAAACCCATCATTCAGGCCTGCCAACCCAACACCATAATAGTACGAGATTTCAATATCCTCACTAATCCCTTTCTCTCTTTTCCACTTATCTAAACAGGGGACTTGATAGTATACCACCTCCTCTCCTTTTCCTGGGAAATAGGCCCTAAACCAGCGACCTTGGTCCATCAAATATTTTCCCCATTCTCCTGTTAATTTCTTTTTATGTTTAAAAAATTCCTTTCCCTATATCTACTCCATCTGGATATTGGAAAAACAATTTATCTTTCTCTTTTGTATCCTCTTTCTCTATAGCTTTCTCAACTTTAATGGATTTTCCAACCTCTACGCCTATACTAACATCTATCTTATCTGCAATCTCTTCCATTGCATTAGAATTGTCCATATTGGACCTACAAATACATAAAATATTTCATCATTATCTTTATGTTACATGTTATACCCTATACACAGTAAAAACAACCCCACCCTTATTTCTACCCAGTTAACACGTTTATTTTCCAATTTTCCAAAATAATAAACAATCATTTCAATTTTCCCTCTTCCTCTCCAAAAAACCATTTTCTCTTTAACCTGTACTCGAAGATTATAACATACAAATTACTGCATACAGAAGAACCGCAATCCTCTAATTTTTCCAGAATGTTTCATAGAGATTGATCGCTCCTATTATTTATCCAATAATTTTTTCTCAATAGATGCAGCCTTCCCTAACAAATCAAACTCATAACTCAAGCGTTTCTTATCTACAAAGATATGGGTTACACCACTTTTTTCTCTCTCTATAACTGTAGATAATTTATGAGGGAGAGAGGTACAAGTTTTTATATTCTCCCTCGATTTACGAATCAACGGCTCCTTCAGATATGTGTCAGTCACCCCTACTATCTCTAAATGCACATCTTTTCGTCAAACAACATCATCATGACTTTTATGATAACGTCTATTGTCATAATGTCTGTCTCTATTATCTGCCATTTAAAATTCTACCCCTCTTTCATAAAGCAGTATACATGACCAATCACCTTACTTTTATACTATACCAAGATCGCACGACATTCCTAAAATAGCTCAATATTCAAAATTCGAAACTATCTACACAGTTGTTAAAGTCACACAGCTGTCATCCACAATATCTGTCACACAAACAGTAAAATAGAATACTTTATTCTTATTTATTTCATTTTGTAGCATCAACTACGCATCATTCTACATTTAACAGAGTACCAAAATAGAATACTAAAAATAGATTACTTATTCATTTTTGAACTCTCACAGTTCGAAATTATAGTCACATATAGTTATGTTTAAAACAGCCTGGATAATTTACCACACCATATGGTATTATATCCCCTCTTGCTGCTCTTTTATCTTCTTCTGCGAGCTTGTCCCGTACGATCTTACCAACAACTTCTTCTCGTAAAGTTGTATCCAGCAACAACTCACAAAACACATTACACCAGAAAAATCGATCAACCTCTGCACGCCTACCTTCATCATCTAAACTATCTAATTTCAACGACAACTTGGGTAGCACAGCATCATAAGGCAAATGACGAAAGTATTGTTCACAAAGTTCAGCGACCTTGATAGGGAACCTACCTTCTAACGCATGACGCACACGTTTAGAGCGCGTCCTCACCATGGTTGCTCACTCTACCTCCATAGTAAAATTATATATGATAGAACATATAATACATAACAACCCAGGATTACTACTTTATGTAGACAAAATGAAGATCTTTAAAAATCGAAATCACCCTACAGATTTTGTTGAAAAATATATTATACAAATTTTCGGAAACACAAATATCACCATAAGCCAGAAAATATTATGTCAGGTCATACTTTCCATGTTATGAAATATCTCCTCTGATTTTATGTGTACAAATATGGAGATCGCAACTTACAAATCAAGCATGTCTTGCGGTGATACCTACAAGTAGATATTAGTTACTTCCATACGACAATATATTTTTCAATAGTTCAAATCTGTAGTTCGCAGACATACACATACCCTTACACCCACCCTATAATCTTGAGCTAATTGTTTACTTACTCTCACAACATGACCTCTTTACATTTTTGAGCTCCTCTATTTTTTCAAACCTCAACTTCCGCTACCCTTTAAAGATATACACACTGAGATCTTTACAGTTTGATTTGTCCATCAATATCCCATGACAAACTAATATTCATCATACCTACATATTTACAAACTTCTATTTTAAACAGAAAACTGCATATATAAGTTGAGAAGTTTGAAATACAACATTAAAATGGCAGAACGAAGACATTTCATTAGTTTAAAAATTCTTTATAGATTACTTTACAAATAATAAGTATTCCAGACAATTCACAAATTACTTTATAGGTTATATCGAATTATAGTTCAAAACACTTCTCAGCAGTCAACGAGGAAGAACATACAAAATTGAAGCAACTTACACACTCTGATCCTTTGCAGGAATGTGTCTGGAGACAGTAGAACTGAAAATCACCAAATAATTATGGCACTAGCAGAAGGATCTTCTTCAGGGATAATATCAATGGTCCCTGGAAGAAAAACCTCATCCACCACCATTTCTTCCACCGTAACCACCCACCCGATGACAGGGAAGGAAGAAGGGCCCGATTTATTAGACATGACCCACTCACCAGTAAGATATTAACAAGACTCCCTCTGACGAGCGCCTGCAGCTTCATCTTCAGTTGTAACAGCTTCCTTCACAAGCAGTCCTAGCCCATTTCAACGTTCCGCCTTCGATGTCAACCGATAGTGAAAATGCACCATCTGGAAATGGTCATCCTCTACCTCCAACACCTCCTCGTTGGCCATCCCATGAAAAGTAGGAGACACCAAAATTGGTATCGACAGGTACAAGGGATGCTAGCCAAAGTATCTGACGTTGAATTTTTCCATCTTCCTTCGAATCCTAGCCTCCAGAGACTGTTGCCTTATCATTAACATGTTCTCAACACCCAGAAGTTTCTTAAGGAAGACAAGACAGTTAACACAAGAAAGATACAAAAGAAAGATACAGGAGGAATACTTGGTTCATCATACACTAAATATAATGTTCTTTATACTACAGTCTACATTAAAGATGACTCTCAAAATTCCCAACGTCAGGAGGATTTACCATACAACAAAATTGACTAGAACCATTGGTTCTAGATTACCCAAAAGCCACAAACAAATATTTATGAAAATACATTAGAAATGATTCCCAGGTATTAATTACAATATTAATGATGCTTCACAACCAACACCACTCACCCATAATGTTTCTCGTACTGTTGGCTGAGAGGGGGCGGTTGTAGTAGCTTATTACGCATCTCAAACTCAAACTTCATCTTCGACAATCATACGGCCACTCGACCTTATCAACATAATACGTAGCACTATTAAAGACATATTACAGTTACAGAGTTCTAGTAATCACTTTTGACCTTTACATCAACAGTTCGAGTTAAGCAAACGTATTATCATCAATGAAGCCGTTACAAAATTGTAATGATCAGACCGTTACATAATCAAATCAAAGTTCATCAAATATATATTTTAACGTCCATCATTAACGATAATAATGGTCATCAAATGGTCATATTATAGGACCAGAGAATTCTAAATAAAAGACGGAGGAATGTTCACTCAAACTCTATACAAAGATACTTAGAGCTTCTTTTGTAATATCTAGCAGCTATCAATAAACTACTATCTTTCTAAATCCTCAATAGAGGTCGTGGTTTTTAACCTATTCAAAGGTTTTTCATGCTAAGCGTTATGTTATTATTCTTCCATGATTAATCAAAATGCTCTAAATATCCTTGGTGTAAAGAATAAGTTCGGATCACAAAATTAGGCTATTATACAACCCATGCAGCAATTTCCAATAACAAGTAATTGTCGATGAGATGGATAATCAGTAATATGTATTACCAGTCAAATATTACTTAAAAGGTATGAAGAGTGTGTGCAAACCTTTTACTTGATAGCCTCAAGCAATTTTAATCTTTCCCGATCTTCCACCACCTTCGCTGACTTCAACAAATTGACTTTAAACTTCAAGTTGGAGATTTTATCTTTCAAATGACAGAAATCTTCATTTTGTGTCTCAACTTGTAAAAGAGTAGAAGCTAATATTAGAAGAAAGAAGAAATGTATTACCCCAAACACTATAACAACAATTAGATACTCAAATTTTTACTATGCAAAACACCATCCCTATCCCCCAATATCCTCTAATAATCATTTTCATCTAGATTAACAATATCTGGGCATAAACTTGGTGGATAAAGCTGAATTGAACCATTTAAAGTATCCTTTACTACAATCGGGAATTCCATAGTGTACTTTTCTCCCCCTCGTTGATATTGAAGAGTCCCTCCATTTTCCTTCAGAGAATAGATCCTCCCAATCATACTTCGGCTTACATACATATGGTTCAGCAGCAAAATGCAAACCGCTCTTCTCAAGATAAATAGGAGCCCTGGGCACAAGTTATCTTCTGCTGAACTATTGTTGTACTCTATCAGAATGGTAGGGCTCTATATATTCAGGACTACAAAGGAAACCCATAAAATTAATGACTTTTTTGAATATTTAAACGTCTTCCCTCTTTTCCAAGTACGGGTCCCAGACTACCTAGAACACGAATGGCATATATATTAGTAAGACAAATAAATTCAAACAAATTTTTACTGAGTAAGTAAAAAATATTGTCGACGTATTCAGAAGCGACAATTAGATATTACAATTTCTCGAGGCATGTCCTATCGATAATTAGTTCACATGTTAATAGTCGATTATATTTTTAATCGACAATAAATGACTATAAAATTGTCGATACTCCATATTATCGACAAATAAGTTGTTGATACTTCACACATTCGACAATTTTGATCTATAAATTATTGAATATATATAAATCGATACTTATCTAGACGAATTAATGTTACAAAAATTCAACAAATTCCCATCTTTAAATCTAAGAAATTAATACTATAAAAGTAACAGATTGAATAACTAAAAGTTAAAAGGAACTTACATCCTCAAGCTTATAATTGTCAAGAGCTTCTCTAAACATCTTTAAAGCTACTTCACCACTTATTTCGGTTATCATCCTAGTCCAAGACTGTCTTGTAAAATACTCAGGAGCATGTGAATGATTGGGTTTTAGAATTCCAGAAAGCTTAGGGAAGTGCTCGAATATCCAGGACTGTAAAAATAAAAAAATCTTCAATGACAAGGTAAATAAAGTAACAGTCCAGCAACAAAACCAAATAATGGATGCATAAGCTCATATCTAGCAATACAGTACATCATGCAAGTATTTTAGCATTCACTCTTATAGAAGCACCTAAACTGTAATACAGGTGTTCTAAGGCCGCAACTTCCCATGACCATGTAATCTCTGAGTTCTTGTTCGGGAAAATTTTCACTTGCCCCCCTTTATTCTACACGAAATTGTACTTGCTCCCCATTGTTGGTCTAAATTTGAGGATGAACCCCAAAATAGGCTTGACCTGCATTGACTGCCCTTTGACAGGTCTTATTTAGTTAAAGTCTCAAATTTACCCCCGTATGCCTTGCACGTGAAACAACAACCTAGGTTACCGGTTACCCACTTTTGGGCGGGAACTCTAACTTCTTTCCCCCTTTTCTTCTCTCTCTCATTTCAACTTTCTCTCTTTCATTACAACCTTCTCTTTCATTATAACCTTCTTTCTCTTTTATTTTAGCCCCTCTCTTTCTCTCTCTCATTAATTTACTTTTTATTTGTACTTTCTCCATTAAACTTCTTGATCTCTCGCCCTCTTTCTCCCTGCTCGAGTGCAAACCTTAATGTGATGTGAGTACTATATCTTACTCTCTTTATCTTTATTTTATACATGATTAGAGGTATTTATTTATTTGAAACCCTAATTATTTTATATTTTACTATTTGGGGATTAGGGGTTTCAAATATAACTTATGTTTATTGAATTAATTAAGGTTTTTTTAAACTTTTTCATTCTCCAATTTGCATGGTTTTTATTTAATTTGTATTATGGGGATTATGATTTGGGGACAGTTTTGAATATGTGGTGTTTGTTTATGAGATTATGAAACCCAAGTATTCCTTTTGGTTGTATGTGAAATTGGGGGCAGTTTTGAATGTGAATGTGTTTATATATGTTATTTTGGATTAGGGATGAAAATGTTGTAGGGGCCTAACTTCAGGCAGAGGGGAAGTCGGCTCTTACACCACGGGGTTTATCCTTTATCAGGGGATTCAAGCATATAATCTATAGTATGCGTATCTACCGACAATATACTTGCATAAAGGCCCGAATGTGATGCTCTACGACCTTTGATGAGAATTTTTAAGAGAGTTTATATTACTGTCGAGTAATCGAAGGTTCGAGTACTATGGTTTTACAAAGTAGTCGAAGATAAACTGCAAGGGTTCAGGGGAGCGATTTTGTAACCCCTCCTTGGTTCCCCATCTCTCCTATTTATAGAACATAGGAAGGGCTGAGTCACCAAGGTTAGGTTACATTATAAGGGTACCATCCGAATATCGAGCGGGTATCCCGGAGTTGGTATTGACGCCAGAAATGTCGGAACTGTCACTGTAACAGTTGTTGGGTCTGTTTCTGTACTCTGATACTATAGCAGTTGTTGGGCCTGTCACTGTAGCTACAAGGACCAGCCATGCCACCGTCTTGTCCAGTGAGCTGGCTGTCTGTCTGTCTTTTCATACTTTGACCATGTATAGATATGGTCAAAGTGTTTCTGATGCGATGCAGAGTTCGTCTTCGAGGCTCTGTTCAGAATAGAAGCTTCATCTTCGAATAATATTTGGGAGACTTGTTCAAGGGTTGAGTGGGTTTCGAGATGTTTGTGTAGACTCCGAGGTAGCCTTCGAGTGTTTAACTGGGGTAGAAGGCTGCGAGTGGGCTACTACATTTGCCCCCTCTCAGCAAGGGTCTCAAAAATAGGTGTAGAGGCGTTTGCTGAGAAAAATTGTTTGTTGTCAGAAGTTGAACAATTTACTGTTGGTTTTTTGTGGGAGGTAATAAAGGAGGGTATGTAAGAAATGTTGGTGGTTATGGAGTAATAAATGAGGTTTAATAGGTCTATAAGTAGGGGTCATAAAGGGGGTAACACTGTATATCTTTTTTTGCTGCGCTTTCTTCTCCTTTCTTTGTATCTTTTTGAAAAAATGGAATGGAAACCATCCCCAATACCCGCTACCAGAAAAGGATGGGATTTTCCCGAGACTGCCGTACAGGGCAGAAAACTGCGGAGCTGAAGTTGAAATTTTTCTGCAATCATGAACTCGATTGGGATATGCCTGATCTGGTGGAGATGGAGCCTGGGGAAGCCATTAACGGGGAGTCCTATTCTTACTTCTGGGGGTAGATGAAGTTTCTTTTGACCACTGCTAAGAAACGTTACCTCTACCTGATGGCTTTTGTCGAATGCCTTGTTCAGGCTAAAGAGCAGTTGGAGGAACAAGGCTCGGCGAATGGGACTGGTATGTCTAAAAATAGGGCAACTTCTTCTTAAAATGGTGGTGAGGTGGTGGTGATGGGTTTTATTTTGTAGGGCTGTATTTTGAAGGTTTTTGTTGCTGTTTTTCTGATCTCTGTAGATTTTTGTATGATTGTACTAAGAGGTATCCTCTATTTTTGTACTTTGAAGGGTTGTAATGAGAAGGAATGTTACTAAAATTATGTATTTGTCTCTGTTAAACCATATATGCGAATAGATTGCTGGCGCGGTATCGACCATATGTCCTCGAATGCTACTATATAGAAATGGTCACCTTCGAGGGAAAATTGACTTCGAGTTATAATGTGCTGGTTGAGGAAATAGATCGGCAGTCGGTTACAATGAATAACTATTTCTGAATACTTGATGCTCGAGGTTTGTACCATAGGGGTTGTTAGAGGGTGTAAAAAGAAAGGGGTCGATGGTTCGTGATTAGTGACGGTTCGGCTGTAAGTCCTTGGGAAAGAGGGTTGAATACGCGTCTTGGTAAGATGGTTATGTTTGGGCAGTTGAAGTGGTTGAACTGTTGAGTTTTCAAGGAGGAGGATTGAAGACTTGTTATTAATGTGGTTTTGATTAAGTAGTGGTTAAATGTATCTAATTTTCAGTATAAATAGGTTGTTTCTGGGAGAATTGCATTCGTCTGTTCCTTTGTCTGTTCCTTCATCTCTGAGTATAATATCTTCCTCTTCTTCCCCCAAAAAAGGCAATGCTTCCAAGCCCAAGAACCAGGATCCAATGGCAGCGAAAACTCTTCGTGTACAGGAGAAAATGAGAGAGTTACAATAGAGGTTTGTCATTGATCAAGACCTAGACTCAAAGATGCCAGACTTATTTGAAGTAGAGTCCAGGGAGCCCATTACTGGAATGCCCTTCGCATATTGGTGGGGGGTGTTACAAATTATGGGACTGTTTCCCGGCCACCGGTTGTCCCTGCTAAAATCATTTGCTGAGGAGATGGTGGACCGGGAAGATACTGCTACTAAGGCCGGGAACGAGATGAAATGTCCCGAGGAGAAATAGGGGATTCTTCAACTATTTTGTTGGGTGCTTGCATAAGATTGTCTGTAGGGTATTTGTATATGGTGGTATGGAATGAAATTAAATTTGGATTTTTCTGTTTATTTGTACTGTTTTGATATGCATTGGATGAAATTTGGAGTTGATATGATATCTGTCGAATTATATTTCTGCATTTTGTATAATAAGATTATGAACTGCCGAAGTAATATTCTGAACTCTCGAAGTAATATTCTGAGTTGTCAAAGTAAAAGTCTAATCTGTCGAAGTAAAATTGTTAACTGTGTATATAAAATTTTGGTTTGTTGAAGTAGAAGTCTGATCTGTCAAAGTAAAACTCTGATATGTCAAAATAAAATTATGTTCTGCTTGTAGATAGGATAAAATTCGAAGGTAATTTAGGTAGGATTATATTGTCGAATGTCGAATGTTCGAAGTATGATATTATCGAAGGTCCATTGGATTTGACTAGATATACTGACTGCCTCGACAGCTAGTCTATCAGAGAGGCGCTATTCTTGGGGCAGAGTGCCAGCAGGTTATCATGATATTTCCTTGAATTATGGAAACAGGGTTGATTTGATGTGGAGATTTGATGGGATATCTTCGAGTGAGGATCAGAAGGTCCGAGTTGTTTTTTTGATTTTGAAATTTTGTGAGTATGAGCGTATGACACATATGTGGGGTAATGGAGGGTAAAATTGTCAAATCACGTCTCAGCCAAAAAGCAAGGGTAGTGGGGTAGTGGCAATGATGGTGGTTTGAGGAATCGAGGCAGTTTTTTGCAGTGCTGAGGAGGTATAAATATGTGGAGGAAATATCCAAAGTACTATTCACAAACAAAACTAGAGAGTGAGAGAACGGACTTGCGCCATTGTTACGTGATGCTTGAGAGAGGTTACTGAGGTTGTTGCTGAGTACTGGCTGACTTCTCATTTTGATAGTTCTTCTGCAAGCACAGGTATATCGATTGATCTCTGTCTGTTTGTTTTTGTCTAGTTTGCCTTATGTATCTATTTGTAGAGTCTTCTGGGTTTGAAGTATTGAGGGTATATTCCAGGATAGGGGGAAATCATGTGTCAGGGGTTTAACTCATTTGGGATTTTAAGGGCAATGATGGTGGGACTAGGATTGGGGTTGAGTTTTCGATTGTGCTTGTATCTGTTGGAAAGGGTAGATGATAATGGGTTATTGACACGTAATAGTCAAATGTATCGATCTAACTGCATGCCTTTTCTGCTGTAGGATAAAATGCGTACCCGTCAAGCTTTGAGACTGAAGTTAATAGACGAGGAGGTTGAAGAAAATGAGGCTAGTGTGTCTGGTCGTGCTCCGATGGATGAGGACAGCGGCATAAAAGAACTAATCATAGTAAAAGATATCCCATTGGCAGTGGTAGATCCTGAGACTGGGGTTTTGAGTAGTAAGCGCCGTAAGACGATAGTGGCTGAGGGTAGCGGTGAGAAAGATATGGGGGGAGGTCGGAGAAAAAGAGATGAAGGTCGGGCTGAACCTTCAGGTGGTAAAGAGGGTAAGGGAGAGAAAGGTGACCATGATGTGGATTCGACTGAGTCAGATGAGGCTATTGGTTCTATTCCAGATGGGGAGAAGGAGAGGCCAGATCAATTTGTGGCTAAACATGGGCTGTCAAAGGTAGGAGTTATATTGTATTATGCGAGGTCAGAGTATAACTTTAAATCAAAGACTCGAGAAGGATTCATGGCATATAGGGGCCAAATTCGACTGGGGATGCGATTGCCCCTTCGAAGGCTGGTGAAGGAGGTGTCAAACTTTTAGGAAGTGGCCCCAGTTTAGATGAATGGGAATTTTTATGAGATGATGATGGTAATCGAGGGCATGAGTGCCAAATTGAGGTGTGAGGGGAGGAATTTAATTGAGTGGTATCATTCTATTCGAAGAAGGTAAATCAGATTGTGGGCACATACTACATCCAATGCCATGTAGCAAGCCCTGGTTGTTTGATCTGTGCTTGACGGGTCGGGGGTGGAATTGAGATTTGCTTGTAGCTCGGGGGAATTATGAGAATGTCGAAGGGGAGGACTCTTATAAGTTAGAGCATAAGGTCTACAATCCGAGTAAGTTTACTGACAAAGATTTTTTTGATCTGTTGCTCGAATAAACTGTGATTATATTTTTTCTTTTCTGCAGGTCCTCAAAACTATACTTGGGCGAATCCGAGGGATTATATTGACGCTTTCATCGGTTCAGACGTGGAGTGGGTGAATTCTATTTTCAAAAGTCTTGGTATCATGAGGAAGAGGCATAAGAAGACAAATTCCCAGCTTTGAAATACACCCATTACGTCGAGGCCATCAAAGAACAGGGGAGGCAAAGATATTTCAAACGTGGCCGAAGGCATGGAGGAGGATAATTTGGCGAGGAAGGTTCAGCATGTTCCGAAGGTGATGAGGGCGGCAAAGCAGGTGGCACCAGTGCCCGAAGTAACTTGTGATGCTTCGAGACAGAGGCCGAGGTAGGTACCAACACAGGCTGAGAAAGGGAAGGGCAGGGTCATTCTCGAGTCTCCGAAGGTACAACAAATAAAGTTAATGCAATACAAAAGACGTAGGGCACAGGGGGAAGATGATGCGGAGGATGAGGGAGAAGAGATGACGGAGGCTGAACTAGATGAGCAGGCTCTAGCCAAGGCTACTTTGATGGCATAACTCTATAACGCTGACCCAGATGAGGCTTCGAGGCAGATGCAGAAGAGTATGTATAAGGTAACTCTCTATTATTGTTTGTGAAATTTTGTAATTTTCTTATGTTTTTCGTTCTTTGAGAAATACTGACGGCTCGAATACTCTAGAAGACGGATGCTTGGGCGCAGTCATTCACCAAGGCAGTGAAAGTAGGAAAGATGAGGTTACAGGAGGCGGCTGACAGTCTGGAGCTTGCTCGGGGGACAAAAGCATCGTTATTGTCTGAAAACAATTTTTTACAGCGAGATCTGGAGGCTATCAATGACGCATTCGAGAAGAGACTGGAGGGTCAATGTTTTAATTATGAGCCGGTAATGAGGTCAAAATTTACTGATCATGAGAAGGAAAAGAAAGTACTAAAGGAGCGCTACCAAGTATAATTTGATAAGGAAGTTTCGGGTAAGGTTAGGATGAAGGAGTTCATAGAGGATATGGGGTTTGATCCTGACACTCTGCAGCGCTTGCCTGTTACCCAAGATCCTGTTGCTGAAGATACTTTGGAGACGAAGGAAAGGGAGGTTGGTGTTGCTGATGGATGTGTTGGAAGTAGTGTGGAGGCTTCTATGATCGACGGTATTGCTACTAGAGCTGTAACTGATGTGCTCGTCGGTGTTGCAGGGTCAAAAATTGTCTACTAGAGGTTCTGAGGGTGTTGACGCTGAAGAACCTGTTGGGGGAGAATATGCAGCCACGCCGATATGAAGTATTTATACTGGAAAGCCCTGCCTATTTTTTCTGATTTTCTGTTGTGTTGTAAGATTTAAACAATGTTTATCTTTCTTTGGAGTTGATCTTTGAACTTGTGTTTGCTCGAAGCTGCTGTGTTGAACTTGAGTTGTACTGTACTAATTCTGTTTGGGTGTAGACTATTCTGAAACTAACTTGTGCTAATCTTGAAGTGTACTGAATTGCTGTGATAGATACTTGACGTATGCTCTGAACATGATTTGAATTGATTTTTGTTGCCAATGCTTATCTTATAATGTTCTCAAGTGTCTTGTGTATAATAGAATTGTAGATATAACTGAATAATTATATCTACATATGCTATAGCTATCGAATGATTGCAGATTGATCAAACTTTGAAGAACTTCAAGATGGTTCTGGAGCTTGGATGGAGCCAAGAGATTTACTGGACTTCTAAGGCTTGAGCTACATTGAAGTAAGACGTGGTCGCCTCCAACGCATTCTCGAGGGTACGGTATTTCGACCATTCGTGCCCATCGAGTTTACTTGAATGTTGGGTGTTTGAAATGTTTTGAGGTCGCCCCCAAGTATCAGTCGGGCCGAGGGTGACATGATACTTAGAGGAAACTATGAAATTCACTGGACTTCAAAGGCCTGAGCCCTAGCGAAGTAAGATGTGCTCACCACCAATGCATTCCCAAGGGTTCAGTCTTTCTACCATTCGTGCCCCTCGAGTTTACTCGAATGCTGGAAGCTTGAAAAATTTCAAGGTCGCCCCTAAGTATCAATTGGGTTGAAGGATTGACATGATACTTAGAGGAAATAAGGAAATTTACTAGACTTCAAAGG